>AP027110.1:47224638-47704638 GCA_028142955.1 Pinctada fucata | reverse complement strand
GGCTCCGCTTTGAAGCTAGATATTATAACAATATATCAATATATTTTGATAAAATTGGTATTTATTGAAACAGTAAGGTTTCTTCTACATGTACGTATCAATATTTGATAGGTTTATGGTGTGATGCTTGAGAAAATCGTGTTATTTTATCACCCTTCTCGGATAGGACTGGGCAATGTTTTGATCTTGTTCAGATCTCGTTACACGCGAGTTTTCGTTACTATTCTAAAGGCGGTGTAGAGAGTTGCGAATCCTTCTGTTTATAAGTCCTTGCTTTTGTCATAATCCATTTCAATTGTGAGCGACGCTTGTTTTCAATTAAACTAATTAAGATGATTTATTCATTTAATCTATAAGCATGATGAGGGTGCGATATACTGCAATACATACAAATTTATTAAATATCGCAATATATTGGTATATTGTTACACCCCTACTGTCATGTTCACTAAATCCAGAGCACCCCGTTTTGGGGTTTCTCTCAGCCGTCTTAGGAATTGTCGCCCCCTCCACACACCCCTTAATCTGCCACTGTGGATTTAGCAAACAGGACAGTAATCATCGATCCATAGAAGTTTCGTTGATGTAGGAATAGAAGTGGTACTCCTTTTTCCTTTAAACATGTTAAATTTTAATTTGATGGAAGATAAATTTTGGACAAAACACACAATCAGAGCAATACGTAGCATTACCAGTAATACATGTATCATGTATATGGTGTCATGTCATATAAACAAAGAGATCTAATACTTAAAAATCTATAAAATTGTCGCAAAATTCTGAAAACAAATTCTTTTGAAGTTACTAATGAAAAGGACGACTGTCCAGAAACTGTTCTGACACCTGTAGACTGTTGCAAGTGGACACATTCTGATTCGCATTTCTTACTTTAGGTAGAAGGGGAAAATAAGATTAAAGAGGATGAAAGAAAGTAGAAAAGTATTAACTCAGCAACAACAAGCCCCGTGCTTCTCCTGCAGTTGTTGACATTAGTTACAAGTTTCAAAATCAAGTTTTAAACACGTCTGTAAGAAGTATCGCAATTTCTTCTTATTGAGATTTATGAGAGGGACATTTTGCCTTAATATGAAGAAATAACAAAGAGGAAATAAAGCTTATTTACGTTTGTTTCGCCCTCAGAATCAGATGCGGATTCCATCAGGATGAAAGAATTTCAATTTTACCCACAATGCAGTGCGCGTCGATTTTTCATAAATTCCGATCTCGTTCGTTATTTTTTTTTTTTAGCTCTTTTTCAGAAACACACAAAATTAAATTAAACTATATTTTGTATTATACTATACACTATACCATAAATAAATAAAAGTATCACAAATCGTATATATTTATTTCAATCTAATCAACGAAGTTGTTGATTTTTAAAACTAGGATAACATATAAGGGTGGGTCTAATGACCTGAAAGTCTAATGTCCTGAATGACCTGAAAGTCCTGATTTAGGTGAAATTAACGAATGATAGCTGTAAAACAAATGTAGTAATGTAGTAATGTTTTAATACGATGTTCAGGCATTAAGTGACCTTTAGAAATATTTATAAATTATCTTGACAGTTGTTGTCCCGTTGAGACCATCAAGATCGCGCCGAAGAAATGGAAATGACCTGAATTTTTATAGACCTGGATGATCATGCAATGTGCGCTAGAGTATACCTTTATATCTTGATAGATGTATGTGTTTCAAATAAAAAAGAAATTATTTTAATGTATAAGTACATGTTTATATGTGATATCATAGATATGATCTTCAGACAATTTGAATATGACACGACTTGAGAAATGGAATGACCTGAATTTGAAATGACCTGAATTATAAATGACCTGAATTATAAATGACCTGAATTATAAATGACCTGAATTTCAATTGACCTGAATTTGAAATGACATGACCTGATAAATTAAGGGATGATATGAACTATATATGCTCATAGTGATACGATCTCCATACGACCTGAATCATGACATGACTTGTGAAATGGAAATGGAATTTGAAATGACCTGAATTTTCAATGACCTGAATTTGAAATTACATGAATTTGATTGACATGAATTTAGGGGAATTTAGTTTGAAATGAAATGAAATGAGTATAGAAGGGATGATATGAATTGTATGCTGCTAGTTATACGATCTCTTCATATGATTTTGAAATCACTAGAATAATTAAAGAAAACCAGTATTTAAAATGACCTGAATAATTTGAAATGACCTGAATAATTTGAAATGACTTGAACAATTTTGAAATAACATAATATTGAAATTACTATGGGAAGGGATTATCTATGATATGACTGACACTAATGAGACATGAATTTGAAAAGAAATTAAAATGGCATGGAATTCGAAATGACCTGAATGTGAAATGATCTGGATATTAACTGACCTGAATTTTAAATGACAATGTTTACAATGATGTCAAACATGCATGCATCTGTTTCCGCTTCCTACGACGTGGACGTGAGGCTTAGACTTAAGGAAGCATTTTTATTTATTTATTTATTTATTTATTTATTTATTTTTTTTTTTTTTTGCAATGTGTCAGGTAACCAAGATAGAAATTCCAAAAGATGAAAATTTGAAATCGAAATTCTGATTTGATATCCAAATTATATATATATTCTATACCATTATTAATATTTTCAAAGATTGTGGAGTATTACGTATTCGAAATGTTTTATCTGACATAATGCAATTTTTTCTTTGTTTTTTTTTTCTTTTTTGTATTTATAAATATATACACTTCTTAAGTGTCTGTCTGAATTTCTCAGAATAGTGTCTGATTTCATTAAGTTTCAATCATGTGCACTTGATCACTTGTTTCTATGAGGAGTACAAAACCAGTCATCTTTTGCATCTTTGTTGTCAGTACAGGATTTATGTCTCCAAACATTGCAAGTTCCATTCTGCTACAACTTTCTTTTTGCGGATTGCTTTCTTTTTGATTGGTACTCTTGGAAAAGGAGTCATCATGTGACGTTCTATACAGTATACTAAGTGATCTCTCAGATATCGTTCATTGAATTGCAATGGTCTGTGACCTACAAAGGAACCACTGCAAAACTCAACCAGATTTGCAATTGCATGTAAGCCACAGTCTACGTTGTTTGTTTGCTGCTGTATGGGAGGTATCTGGACAGGAAGTGATCTGACTTCAGTACGATACAGAGATGCAATTTGAATTTGCAATGAAGGGGACAGTTTTCCTGTACTTAAACTGTCAAATACGTAAATATGGCCATTCAGACTTGCAGATACTACCCAGTGGAATTTTCCATTGTGATGGATTTGGGCAGCAGGTGATAGCACATTTGTAAATGGGAGGGCATATTGCCATGACTTCGAATTGTCACACCACACAGGAGCTCTGCCAGTATTCTGGAGACCATTTATGTCAGGATGTTGTATTCTTAACAAAGTCTGAACATAATTAATAATGTCAGAGCATAGAGGTTCATTACTGACTATCTTCTCTTTATGTGCGATAGTCAATCCACCGACCCAAGAATCGGGACTCTTTAATGGAAAGGAAATTTTTCTCTTTTTTGCTGGTAGAGAATATTTAGTGGGAGAAGCGCATGTGAATCTAAGTTTCTTCTTAGATTTAGGTGTTTTGCATGTAGCTTTTATATCATTATCCTTCTGAACAAAAGCTGAATCTGGAGCAGGTGTAAAAGCCCTATCTACATCGTTTTGCCTTGGTTGTTTTCGTCCAGATTTCTTGTCACTCCTTTTGAGGCTTCTTTTTGATAGTGATCTTAAGTTGACCTCTTTGGGATTGTCTTCAACTGGCAAGCCAACAAACATGTAAATGTATTAAACCAAACCGGCATAGATGTGTATCATGATCCATTTTATTTTTGTTCTAAAAAGCTCTTTCTTTCAGACATACTCATATCTACACAAAGTTACACTACATAGTATCCGCAGTGTCGCATTTGGAATTTGGGATGATTTTTAAATAGGGGACAGATGGGGTCCAGCTTCATTATGTGAGCTTTATAATTGAAATAACTATGATTTTTGATATTTGTAAGAAATAATAAGCTTGTTGTCTTGATAAAAGCCCATTATTTTCATTGTATACCTCATATGTATAGTATGACCGGATGTGAAAGTAAGAGGTCATGTGACTAGCCATTGGCAAAGAAATGAGTGTTGTATTTAGGTAAGAAAACTTTGACGTCATATTTCTCGAATTGCATAAGGTGAAAATTTAAATAAATTGCACATATTATAGAATAAGAAATACACAACAAATAGACATACAGTTTATTCAGAAAATCATTTGAGAAGGATGTCAAATTTGAGTCACTTTGAGGGGTCATGCCCCATTTCCATGCCATCTTCTAATGTACTGCTATAACTTTGAGTATAGCATGTCTGACTGACAGGATTTGTTCAGATGAAATCAAGACCTATATAGAAGTAATCAGCAATAAGAGTACTTTTTATTGATATGTAGCTTTATAATGTATGAGCAATATAGAATTATTAATATGACGTCAACTATTGCATGCCTTTCATTGAAAACGCTAAATTTTCAATGGCCAATACTGTGTAGTGCAACCCAAAGAAATACTTTGTGTCATCGATTTACCCTTCTAATCCCCGCCTTCCTGGCTCAATATCGCCACGCTATTTGGTCCATTATTTACAAAAAGGATGCCATTCTGCTTAATTTCAAATGTACAGAGACGTGCCACGAAATACTTAGTCCGATCAGGGACGAATATGGTTCGATCCATTTCCGATCTAACATATACGGGGGGGACAAGGGGTACCTCTCTCCCCCTCCCATCCCCTTACCTCCCCCTCCCACCCCTCCTCCCTCCCCATTCTTTTCGCCATTCCCTTCTCTTCGCCCACTTCCTCCCCTTTCTTTCCCTTCCCTCCCTCCCCTTTCCCCCCTCCCTTTCACCCTGTCTACCCTCATATACAGAACGATTGAGACATTTAGGACTTCCAACATTAAGATCAGACCTAGTTGAAACGTTTAAAATTATGAACAAGATACTAATAAAGTTGACGTCAATAGATCTGTCTGTGTTTATGATGTACGTTTTGTTGTCCCCTGTTGTTTGTCTGGTGCCCATTGTTTGATGGAATCCTTTCATATGTGTAAGGCATATATGCGTAATCGATCTGCCGAGTCTTGTGTCTGCTATGAGGTCTTGCTGGAGATCTGTCTGTGTGTGTCTTGTTGTCCCCCGTAGTTTGTCTGGTGCCCGTTGCTGGATGAAATCCGATGTGTATTCCACTGAGTCTTGTGTCTGCTATGAGGTCTTGTTGGAGATCTGTCTGTGGTGTGATGTACGTCTTTTTGTCCCCTGTTGATGCCCATTGTTTAATGAAATCCTATCATATGTGTACTCCGCTTAGTCTCGTGTCTGCTATGAGGTCTTGCTGGAGATCTTTCTGTGATGTACGTTTTGTTGTCCCCTATTGTTTGTCTAGTGCCCATTGTTTGATGAAATCCTATCATATGTGTGTTCCACTGAGTCTTGTGTCTGCTATGAAGTCTTGCTGGAGATCTGTCTGTGATGTGTGATGTACGTCTTGTTGTCCCCCTGTTGTCTGGCCAGTGCCCATTGTTTGATAAATCCAATCATATGTGTATTCCACTGAGTCTTGTGTCTGCTACGAGGTCTTGTTGGAGATCTGTTTGTGGTATGATGTACGTCTTTTTGTCCCCCTGTTGTCTGTCTGGTAACCATTGTTTGATGAACTCCAATCATATGTGTAATCCACCGAGTCTTGTGTCTGCTATGAGGTCTTGCTGGAGATCTGTCTGTGGTGTGCGTCTTGTTGCCCCCTGTTTTTTCTGGTAATCATTGTTTGATGAAATCCTATCATGTGTATTTTGCAGTGTCTTGTGTCTGCTATGAGGTCTTGTTGGAGATCTGTCTGTGTGTGATGTACGTCTTGTTGTCCCCTGTTGTTGACTAGTACCCATTGTTTGATGAAATCCTACTATATGTGTATACCACGCAGTCTTGTGTCTGCTATGAGGTCTTGTTGGAGATCTGTCTGTGTTTATGATATAGTCTTGTTGTCCCATGTTTAGTCTGGTGCCCCTTGTTTGATGAAATCCTATCATATGTGTATTCCACCGACTCTTGTGTCTGCTATGAGGTCTTGCTGGAGATCTGTATGTAATGTAAGTCTTGTTGTCCACTGTTGTTTTTCTGGTGCCCATTGCTTGGTGAAATCCTATGTATTCCGCTGAGTTTTGTGTCTGCAAGATCCGTTTAAAGTAAAGATTTTTGTTTCATTGTGGAAGACTGTCTTTTAGTTCTGGATTGAGGAAAACAAATTTTGGGTTCGAGAAAACAGTTTGTTAGCAAGATTTTTCTATCACTGTCATTTTGTGACCTAGACCTTTGATCATTTATCTTGAATAATCAAAATGTGTTGTCCTTTTTTCAGAGTAAACTCATATGTAAATTTAACTAAACTGCATCAAACCTCTAGAGTTGACAAGGTTCATCTTTAATATCTTAGGACTTGACCTTTGAGCTTTAAGGGCAAATCACATGTAAAGTTTGATGAATATTTGAGAAAATTGTGATCACTGTTGTAGTATCTATAAAGTTTTGCTATGATTGCTAATGTGTGACCTTGACCTTTGATCCCTGCCCTTGCAAAATGCAAAAGTTCTGTCTTCTTACCAAGGGCAAGTCGTGAGCATCTGAAGTAAATTGCAATCAATATGGTATGACATTCATGTTCAAAAATTGCAAATTGTGACCTTGACCTTTGACTAATGACCTTGAAGATCTAAAATCTGTGAAGTTCAATGAACATGTGAAGTAAACTGTGACCTCTCAAGTGTAAAAAATCTTACCCATGCACATCAAGTGTTAGCATTACTGTGTCACCTCAGTAATGTATTGTTGACAAAAATAATTGTAGGTTTTATTTAGATTAGTTCGCCAAGTTGTTTTCGACAATCTTGCAAATAAGTAATTTAGAATTCTGTACTGGCATGTGATCAGCTAATTCTACTTATATAACCTAGTTGCGAGTTAATACATGTATAAATTCTCTAAAAACACCTTATATCATCAACAGCACTCATAGCAAAGTTTCCCCTGTACATCATCACTCTGTTCAAAGTATCATAGCAAGTTTCAATAATTTTCTGTTCAAGAACACCTAAGTCACCATGCACATTGAGACTGTGTGACCTTGGCACATTGAGACTGTGTGACCTTGACCCTCATTGGGTGTTGAATCACCTCATACTTTATCATCCCTAAAAAGGAGCTAATAAGATAAGGTGCGTTTTCAGTCTATTTTAGCCCTAAATCTTGTGCCGTATTTCTTCCACATGACGGTACATATGCAGACAAAAGATAATCATTATTGAAATAAAATGTATTTGAAGACTGTTTGTATGCTTTACTTTTCCATGAAATACTCCCAAGATTCTAAAATGAAGGTTCAAAGAGGTAGGGGTTGCGCAGGTAATAAAACTGATAATTTCAACCATAAACGTAGAAATTTTAGAATATTTTATATTATGGATAAATATTAACCAAAAGATATCAAATACATCTACATTGTATATCAGAAATACATTTCGAAAGTTCCATTTCCTCTCATCGGTAAATAATGAAATCCGAAACTCAAAATACAATCTTATTTTGTATATAATGGCTATAATAGAAGCTTTTTAGCGCGAAATACATATTAGCGGAGAAATCCAAATCGCTCCTGCTAATTTCATTCCTAATTGTTGTACATTTCATTCCATCGTATTTAGAACACATTTTAAGGAGGAAAAATAGTCAAGTTTTCCATATTTAGTGATCTTAAAGATTGATTCTTTAACAAATACACCCCCTTTTGGTTTTTCGTCTCTGGGGTAGTGTTCCCCCCCCCCCCATGAAATACTCCCAAGATTCTAAAATGAAGGTTCAAAGAGGTAGGGGTTGCGCAGGTAATAAAACTGATAATTTCAACCATAAACGTAGAAATTTTAGAATATTTTATATTATGGATAAATATTAACCAAAAGATATCAAATACATCTACATTGTATATCAGAAATACATTTCGAAAGTTCCATTTCCTCTCATCGGTAAATAATGAAATCCGAAACTCAAAATACAATCTTATTTTGTATATAATGGCTATAATAGAAGCTTTTTAGCGCGAAATACATATTAGCGGAGAAATCCAAATCGCTCCTGCTAATTTCATTCCTAATTGTTGTACATTTCATTCCATCGTATTTAGAACACATTTTAAGGAGGAAAAATAGTCAAGTTTTCCATATTTAGTGATCTTAAAGATTGATTCTTTAACAAATACACCCCCTTTTGGTTTTTCGTCTCTGGGGTAGTGTTCCCCCCCCCCCCATGAAATACTCCCAAGATTCTAAAATGAAGGTTCAAAGAGGTAGGGGTTGCGCAGGTAATAAAACTGATAATTTCAACCATAAACGTAGAAATTTTAGAATATTTTATATTATGGATAAATATTAACCAAAAGATATCAAATACATCTACATTGTATATCAGAAATACATTTCGAAAGTTCCATTTCCTCTCATCGGTAAATAATGAAATCCGAAACTCAAAATACAATCTTATTTTGTATATAATGGCTATAATAGAAGCTTTTTAGCGCGAAATACATATTAGCGGAGAAATCCAAATCGCTCCTGCTAATTTCATTCCTAATTGTTGTACATTTCATTCCATCGTATTTAGAACACATTTTAAGGAGGAAAAATAGTCAAGTTTTCCATATTTAGTGATCTTAAAGATTGATTCTTTAACAAATACACCCCCTTTTGGTTTTTCGTCTCTGGGGTAGTTTTCCCCCCCCCCCCCATGAAATACTCCCAAGATTCTAAAATGAAGGTTCAAAGAGGTAGGGGTTGCGCAGGTAATAAAACTGATAATTTCAACCATAAACGTAGAAATTTTAGAATATTTTATATTATGGATAAATATTAACCAAAAGATATCAAATACATCTACATTGTATATCAGAAATACATTTCGAAAGTTCCATTTCCTCTCATCGGTAAATAATGAAATCCGAAACTCAAAATACAATCTTATTTTGTATATAATGGCTATAATAGAAGCTTTTTAGCGCGAAATACATATTAGCGGAGAAATCCAAATCGCTCCTGCTAATTTCATTCCTAATTGTTGTACATTTCATTCCATCGTATTTAGAACACATTTTAAGGAGGAAAAATAGTCAAGTTTTCCATATTTAGTGATCTTAAAGATTGATTCTTTAACAAATACACCCCCTTTTGGTTTTTCGTCTCTGGGGTAGTGTTCCCCCCCCCCTGAGATACAGGACCTCACTTTTCCAGAAATTTTGTATCATTGATATACATCTCCAGAATAAGTGGCGTTCTGTATCTCCAGAGGGAACAATGCTCACAAATTTGTTTCTGTTTTCTATAGATGTTTATTGGAAAAAGACAAGTTTTGACCCAAATATTAGCCATATTATGCATGATAGATCTAGAATGATTTCAGAGTTTGATGAGATACTGTATTTGTATTAATTCAACGAACAATTTCTCTTAAAATTTCCCTTTTCAAAATTCCACATTTTCGGGCAGATTTTACATCTTATCTTATCAGCTCCTTTGTTCCTTTACAACATAAAGGCCAATTGGCTTTTAAAATATGTGTAAAATGTGAACAAAAACTTCTAAAATCTTACTTCAAATCGGCAAACATCAGCAGTAATGATACCTGACTGATGCTATTACATGTATATTTGTAAAAGGAAAAGACAGTCATTTATTTTGAATGTTTAATCAAAAATCTAAGAAGTTATATAAATATCAATAAACATCTTTGAAATATGCCGGGAACTGTTTCCATTTGAACTTTGACATCAGTGACCTTGGTCTTCCTATGTCTTTTTTAAAGGTTGGCAGCAACCCTGAAATGAAAAGGCAAAGATGTAAAAGTTTGAAACTGCATGTATAATCTAACAAACCACTGCATTCTAATGCAAGTTTGACTATTTACCAATATAGAGCTGGTCCTGTCATAAAAAATGCACATATGAGAGCGAAAGCCCTATCATTTCAGAACTCTGTCATCCATTTTGGGACTGGGGCCCGGGGCCTTTGAAATTGGGAAAAATAGCAGAATTTTCTCATAAATTGGGGAAATATATAAAATAAGTATGGATGCCTTTTCACTTGAAAATGAGAATTTTTATTTTTAAACTCATTTTGTTAAATTTTCCATGAGGTGTTAAATTGGGAAAAATGGTCAATAAATTAGGAAAAAAAGATACCGGTACTATTTTGCATTGGGACTGGGGCTAAATATGGGCCCCAAATTAGGCTGATCGAGAGCCCTGCTTTTACCATTAAACATAGTTCATCAAAGATGATAAAGCTCACCTCGATGGCACCAACATTACCACAGAGACAAAATCTGTACCATGCATTTAACCAAGTATCTCCAGATATTCATCACTTAACGCAAGTTTGGTTGATAAAGGAATTGTCCCATTATACAGAGTTTACGGACGAGACCAAAAATCCAAAGGACAATTGTCCTGCACTTTTGTGAATTTCTTAAAAGCCACCGGATAAGCTAAAATTTACCGGACAAAATTACAAATTTGCTGTTTGTATATAGAAAATAGATTGAGAGAGAGAAGTATAAGAACTTAAATCACTAGATGTAGTACTCACAAATTATGAAATATTGTTAAATGTCCGTGACATCTAATGACATGTGGTCAGTATCCAGCAAGGGCTGGGATACAATTTCTCAAGAATTGCATTCCAAATGTGAGTAAAGTGGGCATGTAAGCATTCTATTGTACATTAATTACTCGCAGATTAGCTGTTACTATAAAAGGACTCTATTTTGATGTCACGCTGAACTAAACAATGTATATGGGACACAAAATATCTATCATTGTACATTATATAGACGATTTTACTGGACAATGTTATTCTTTTAAATACTTCACACTACCAATGATCAATAATCATGATAATACGACACGGTGATTATTTTTTATTCTGAAGTCGAAAGAGTGCGACGTTGGCGGTGTCGGGGAAACAAAATTTACATGTGTTTAAATGTCTTAATTTGAAATCAAATACTGTAGTGTAAATTGTGTGTCATTATTTTGGACTTGGAACAAGAAATCATCGGACATTTTTCTGGCTTGATACTAGAAACTGTCGGACATTTGAAAAATCCATCGGAGATCGCCGGCGATCCTGCACTTTTCGTTAACTGTGTTATACATGTACCTTACCTACATACTAAGACACAGCATCTAAAACATGCAGTGCAGTAAGAATCCTCAGATGTGTTTATCACCACAACAAGTTTCGTTGCTTTTAGCAAGATGGGAATGAAGGTGTCTAATTTTACTTAACCTGGTTATTTCAGCGTGAAAAATTGATGCAGCATCTGTACTATTACATTGCAATTAACATCCTCAAATCCACCACCTGAACAAGTTTGGTTGACATAGGACTTAATGTATAATAGGCTAGAAATGGACCTGTCACATTTTCCTTAAAATGGTCGTTCAAGCATGAAATATGGGTCAGATGAAGCATCCAAACCATGCACAGCAGAGCGCATCCTCAGATGCATCAACCGAAGAAGTTTGATTGACCTAAAACTTTAAGTAGGCTTAAAATGGACTACCCCATATAATTTAAACTGGGTGCTCAAGCGTGAAAAATGGGTCAGATGCAGCATCCATATTATGCATTGCAGTGAGCATCCTCAGATGAATTACCCATACAAGCTTAATTAGTCTTGGACTTATAGTACATTTATGTATGCTGGAAATGGACCTGTCACATTTTTCTTCAACTGTTCACTCTAGAGAGCAGCATCCATACCATTCATTGCAGCGAAGATCCAGAGAGATGCATCACCAAAACAAGTTTGGTTGATCTAGGACTTTTAGTAAGCTGGGAATGAAGGTGTCTCATTTTACATAACCTGTCCATTCAAGTGTGAAATCTGGGTCAGATGCAGCATCTGTACCATGTGTAACAGTAAGCATTCTCCAATGCATCACCCACACAAATTTGGATAATCTAGGACATATCAGAACCTGAGAATGGAAGTGTTCCTTGTTTCCTGACCTGAGAGACACCAACACCAGAGGAAAAGCATTCACCCCCCTCTCTAATTTCTTGAGGTGAGCTAAAAATGGCAAGATATTATATACACGTACAAAGTTGGTACACTCTGTACGGCATGTTTGACTAGCATACTAAGCAGGCCGTTCATACCACAACGCCACGGTGACAACCCTAGAAAGTGTTGTTCCTATGACATGCATAAGTATAGGACCTGCTTAGCACACACCAGAAGTGAAGTATTTGTTGTTATTTGAATTTAATTACACTTGATTCAATCTTTGGCAGCGGACCCTGTCATTTATTTGCCAGCAAACACCTATATAGGTACAGATATTATATACACAGTTGGTAAAATCCGTACAGTGAAGGGAGGTAACTCTGAATATCGAACAGACGAAATACATGTGAAGTTTGTCATGTGACTTTTCTATAACGTAATACATACCCGCTCTATGAGCTTGTGATACAAGCTTTAATATTTTGTTCTGTGATTTCATACACAAACCAGTCACTTCCCTCGGCAAAAGCTCTCCATTTTTATGCAAAAACTGCGCCAAAATCAAAACATCCTGCAAAAAAAAATAATATGCTCGAAAGAAAAGTGTGAGAATCCAAAAATAATTACTCTCCTTCTGAATCATTTTACTACATTTGGTTTGTCAATCTGCGTTAACTTTCCATTCTAAAAATAAAACCTAAATCCCTAAAGGTGGAATTGTCAGATTGAGATGCGTGAGTTTTTTTTATGATGTATACTTTATCTACCTAAGGTATTATTAAAAGGAAACTGTGAGTGAAATATTAAAGCCCTACTCCTAATACATGTTGTAGTACATATCCAATCTTTATTTTTCTTAGATGTAGGTCAAAGGTCAAGGTCAAGGTATCAAATGAAAGGTCTTGCGATGAGAAATCTTCATGTGAAATATGAAAGCCATGTCACTTATGAGTCTAAAAAAATATGGTCAAGTTTGAAGATTGGCAAAACTTAAAGGTCAAGGTCCATACCTAGGTCAAAAGTCAAGGTTTCATGTGAATGGTGTCGTCCTACTCTACAAGTGAAAAATGGAAGGTGTATCCATTTAAGTTAGAAAAATATACTTTTGTAGACAAGATTTATACATTTGTATTAGGGTTGTAAAATTGGACAAAATTTACTATCAATTATCGAACATAATTAGAGAGGTACTATCGGTCGATAATCGAAGCATTTAAAGGCCAGGTTTTTCAACCCAGTGGTCATTAATATGCACACCTGAGTGATCTTGGCTTGGTAGGCATGATAAAAGCGACGTCTACTGGCCAGTGATATTCCTAGAGACGACAGCGATGTCTGACATCAAAGATATACCGTTAGGTACATTTGATTATGCTAATTAGATATACCTCAATTTTATCTATTTGAAGCTGTCAATCAAAAATTGAGAGGGTTGTACAGGATACATAGAACCAATCAGATTGCGATTAGAGCTGTTAACCCCACAGCGGTCAGTGAGGAAATGACGGGAAATTTACCTGTCCTTTTTTATAGTTCCCAACCGACCTTTAAGTTTTTCATAACCTTTCGCCTTTTCATCTTCAACTCTTATCCTTTGAGTAATTAATAATCTTACATGTATGTAGGTATGAATACCGTTAGCTTAATTTTCACAAAAAATCAAATCATGCCTACGCATACGCATTTCAAATGTTCAAGCTACTGTTACCATGTTTGTCATTTTGAAACATTTCTATAGAGTTGTTTTGTTGGAAGAGAAGACAAAATGTAAAGAAGTGCATTAAATCTGATTGATCTATAACAAAAAAAAAATCAAATTCAAAGAATTGTGGTCCCTCGCTTTTGGGTGTTTGTCTTTAAAGAAATGCTTACAAAAGACCCCCCTCCCCCATTCTTAAGTTTTCATATTATATATATCTCATATATTATCAACATTCTGAAAATGAAAGATTAAACTCCAAGAAAAGGTCAAAGGGTCCAAACTTTTGTTTTGTTACCAAGGGACAGGGCTTATGAAAAGGTTACATTGCACATGTGAAATATTAAAGTACTATACATATCTAAATTACCATCCAAAACTTATGGTCAAGTTGAAGTTTTAAAGTGGGTCAACCTCCAAGGACGAGGTCAAAAGGTCAGAATGTTGTTACCAACAGAAAGATCTTGTCACAAGGAATACACATGTGAAATGTGAAAGCCCCATCACTTTCTGTTCAAAAGTTATGGACAAGGTTAAAGTTTTTTGAAAAGTAGGTCAAACTCAAAGGTCAAGGTCACAAGGTCAAAAATTTTGGTATCCATGGAAAGGTCTTGTCACAAGGAATACACATGTGTAACATGAAAGTCCTACCACTTTTCATTCAAAAGTTATGATCAAGGTTAAGAGTTTCTGATAAGTAGGTCAAAGTCCAAGGTCAAGGTCAGAAGGACAAAAATTTTGTTATCCATTGAATTGGAAAGGTCTTGTCACAAGGAATACACATTTGATATATCAAAGCCCTATCATTTACAATTCAAAAGTTATGCACAAGGTCAAAGTTTTTGTGACTGACGGACAGACAAACCGGTTTTAATGTCCCCGTGCTTTTGCGAAAGCGGGGGACAAAAAATAGAATTGATAGTCTGCGACTAAAATATCTTTGAGATGATTGTGCATAAGTCGGCAACTATCAAACACAACACTAGTTTATATTTTTGAAAAGTAGGCCAAACTTCAAGGTCAAGCAAGGTTACTAGGTTAAAAGTCAAGGTCACAAATGAAATGGCTTGTTACAAGAGATTCATGTCTGAAATATTTAAGTCCTTCCCATTAGGATTCAGGAGATTTACTGAGGGTTTATGTATTTGAAAAAGTAAGTCAAACTTCAAGGTCACTAGTTCAAAGATCAAGGTAGAAATAATTAACATGCAAGGTTAATTTCATCATGGTCCATCCAAGGATGGATTTGATTTAGTTAACAAGTTTGCACTTGAAAATGGCAAGGGCCAGGCCTGATAAGCTATGTTAGTTAGTATTTGTGCATTATATTTCAAAATATTGATTTTTTTTTTTAATTTCAAAATACTTGATAAATCATACACTTACTGTGTATTTGATATCTAGGTTCATATACTTACTGTGTATTTGATATCTAGGTTCATATACTTACTGTGTAATTGATATCTAGGTTCATATACTTACTGTGTATTTGATATCTAGGTTCATATACTTACTGCGTATCTGATATCTAGGTTCATATACTTACTGTGTATCTGATATCTAGGTTCATATACTTACTGTGTATTTGATATTTAGGTTCATATACTTACTGCGTATTTGATATCTAGGTTCATATACTTACTGTGTATCTGATATCTAGGTTCATATTCTTACTGTGTATTTGATATCTAGGTTATTATACTTACTGTGTATTTGATATCTAGGTTTATATACTTACTGTGTATTTGATATCTAGGTTTATATACTTACTGTGTATTTGATATCTAGGTTCATATACTTACTGTGTATTTGATATCTAGGTTCATATACTTACTGCGTATTTGATATCTAGGTTTATATACTTACTGTGTATCTAATACCAAGTTCATAGTGTATTTGATATCTACGTTCATATACTTACTGTGTATTTGATATCTAGGTTCATATACTTACTGTGTATTTGATATCTAGGTTAATATACTTACTGTGTATCTGATATCTACTTACTGTCTATTTGATATCTAGGTTCATATACTTACTGTGTATTTGATATATAGGTTTATATACTTACTGTGTATTTGATATCTAGGTTTATATACTTACTGTGTATTTGATATCTAGGTTTATATACTTACTGTGTATTTGATATCTAGGTTCATATACTTACTGTGTATTTGATATCTAGGTTCATATACTTACTGTGTATTGGATATCTAGGTTCATATACTTACTATGTATTTGATATCTAGGTTCAATCTACATATAGGACAAGCTTGAGCCTGGTCCCCAGGAATTTTGATGAGATTTATATACTTACTGTGTATTTGATATCTAGGTTTATATACTTACTGTGTATTTGATATCTAGGTTCAATCTACATATAGGACAAGCTTGAGCCTGGTCCCCAGGAATTTTGATGAGATTTTTGGCTTTGGGTGAATCTACAACTTTTCCTTGTATCTGAAATAAGACAGCAATTATTAAGAGAAACTGAAAAATTAAAAAAAAAAACGTAAAATTACAAAGTTGCAATAAAAATTTAGTACTGTGTTGCAATCATCTATACTGTCCAATGACAAGATGATGAATTCAAAACTTGGCAAATACATCATTCATAAAAATGTATTATTCTAAAAGTAAATAACTAGAATCTTTTTTGTATTGTAAAAATTACGTAATCGTTTAAAACTGTGTCATCAAGGGGCATAACTCTTTCAAAATTATGTCAATCATGATAATTTCAAACTTGTTCTGTTAAAGTTTCAGAAAGTAAGCCACATGTACGAAACAACATCTCTATTGATTGCAAAAAAAAAGTTAGGAAAACTTCATTATGCTAGTCATCATAGTATGAAGAAGGCACACCTCAAACTTAATCCATCTCAAAAATCTCTGCAACTATTTTAAAAAGAGACTCAGGAAAAATGAATATAACAGCACAGACTTTTCAACAATGTTATTTTAAAAATTACCCTACAGGTAGTAAAATGTCTCAAACTTACCACTAAAGTTCCAGCTTTCTCTTCTTTTACAACTGTGAAAGAAAATAAACTCTCTTACAGTAAGAATTATCAACTTAAGAATTGAAAATATCACGAAAAACACAATTGAAATTTTAAATTTTAACATTTGTCCTTTGACCATGACCTTGACAAGTTTTGACTTAATAAATTGTCAAAGTCAAAAGAAAAAGACTTTTTGAATGACATACATGTTAACATGGAAATTTTCCTGTATTTTGCGAATCATTGAACTAAAAAAATCCCCCACACGAAAATAACTCTTCTGCATTTGTACAAAGGCAGAGACGTTTAAATAGCAAATCGCGAATTTTCCTCTAGCACCATCTTGATGTTATAATCGCGAAATTTTCCCCCAGTGAAAATAACAACGTATACATATAATCTATGTCAATGCTTTGTTGACAAAAGTTGTGAAGTCATAAATTCCATATGAACCAAAACATACCTGCAGCCTATTTCACAATAATACTTACTGTACAATAAATTTTAGGAATTTTCATAACTTTTGATCGCTTAGTACTTCTTATACAGTATAAACTTGTATTTAGTTTATATTTAGTAAGTAGAAATGATCATGATGATACTAGAAAGCACAATATAATCAAAATGCAGGCCAAACATCATGAACATGTGACACTGCGAGGTTGTTTCCATAACAACGTCCATACATATGGGTCGAGGCATCACGTATTTGACCTGACGCATGAGTGTAAACTATAAACATGGCGCAAAGAGATGAAGCGGAGGCAAGTAGAATCCCGGCCGTATCATTGATATTAAAGCTTAACAAGGTAAAATATGATTGCAGATCGTTTAGTTTTATTTTATTCGAGTGAGACACAGTCAATAATCCCCTGGCCCTCCCCCGGCCATATCCTGAATTTGGTTCCCGGATGTGTTCAATGTAGATTCCCGCGGCCAACACACCCCTACCAACCAAAAGTCCAAGTGTTGTTGGCCGTTTCCGCGGCTAAAACAAGTGCCGAAAACTATTGTTGATGTAGGGAGCTTGGTAAATGTAATACTTTGCAAGGAGGGATAACTATGCAAAAGATAAGTTAAGATAGATCAGATTTATCTAAAGTCGATGGTACAAATAATCAATACAACACAAGCTCTTATCACAGGTTGCAGACACAATCCCCCCTCTTTTCCCCCTTCTTTAAGAGATTTAAGGTCTTGAACTCTGACGTTCACAGACCTAGATGTCAGAGAAAATTCAATTTCTGAAATTATTCAACTGTTCTTGGTTTCAAGACGCATATTCCGTAAAACTGAAATCATTTAATTTCCATTGTCATTTTCAAGAAACGAAGATTCTGATTGGCTGAGAAATTTTGTTGATACATCGATCAACACAATTTTTCACGGAAGTCTATTTATAGCACTATTTAAAGAACTGGGGGTTCCCTCAAACACAATGAACTCGTTGCTGAAAATACAATTTGTTGATGTTTGCTTATCATTTCAAGGGTGCCATTTCTTTTCTACTTACTCAAAAATTAACAGTGCATGTAGAATTTGCTCAAGCTGGTCCTTATTCCAAAGACAGAGAGAGAGACGATCGTTCGCTGTTTAAATAATGGCGGATGCCATAACTTGTTTTGGCAGACGTATCACTGCAAAGCCCTCCGAACTTACGAATATAGTGCGGTGATTCATTGTTTTTAGATCCAAGAAAACAGTCTGTTTTCCATAATTAAATGATAAGAAATGAATCTTATATTTTTTCTGTTGATGCAGGTATCACCCGAAAAATTGAACAGAAAACTTTTGCATCAACGCACTATGCGCGTTGATGCAGTTTTCTGTCCAATTTTTCGGGTGATACCTGCATCAACAGAAAAAATATAAGATTCATTTCTTAAATAATTTATCTATGCAATCAACATAGCAATATAGCTCTGACATCTAGGTCTGTGAACGTCAGAGTACAAGACCTTAAATCTCTAAAGAAGGGAAAAGAGGGGATTGTGTCAGCAACCACAGGCGCCAGATTCCTAGAAAAAATTTGAACCACATCTTAAACTCCCGATTCTCTTCCCTTTACTCTTTCCTTAAGGCATGACAGCTTCCATATTTAAACATCATCCCCCCTCTTTACCCCCTCAATATCTACTGATTCATTCTGTAAGCAGAGTAAAACACCTGGATGATTCAGACTAGCTAATCTGGCAATGGAGGTTCAAGACAGAAAGTAGAAAACAGTCCAACTTAGGTATACAATTAGGCTATGTTATGAGATTTTCTTAGGTTAAGTATTGATGTTTTTAGGAAGTATACAAATCAATCTTTATGGTCATACCCCATTTTGCCCTTCAAATGCAAAAAATTGCAGAAATGCTACTTCTGGCTGAAAATTCGTCGGAAGCCTTGTCTCTCTATAAGATACCAGTATTCTCTTATGACCATACAGGATATTGACGCTCTCTCTACATGTGCCTGTGAAGTGTAGGTTTCGACTCGATTTAAAACATGGGAGCTGTCATGCCTTGTAAAAGGATAAAAAGAAGAGAAAGGGCGTTTTAGATGGGTTATAGTGAGCGGAGCTCGCTGCAAAGGCCCAAAGGTCCTTTGCGAGCGAAGCTCGCCCTTATGGTAACGTGTATTGAGAAAATATGCTGAATCAAAGAATGAGAATGTACTACTATGCTTTCAAAAACTTTCGTCCCCTCACAGACAGAGTTGCTGCGGAGATGCTGGATATTGCCATTTAAATTTTTTTTTCAACTCCAAGTAGACGTATATGTTATACTCAATTTTTGTTTATAAGTTAAGTTTATTGAAAATATTTTTTCGTAAATCAGGTAACGATAAAGCATCATCAAGGCGGCGTAACTACGGGAAATCCGACATTTCCGGTTTTAAACGAGACGTTTCGCTCTGATTGCTTTTCTCGTCTCGGGTGGTTTCGTACCAGTTGTCAGAAGTCGGAATATGTTTGTTTTTTCTTTTGTTCTTAAGTAATTTATTTTCAGCTAGCCTAAACATTATTCTTAAAAAATAAATCACAAATGCAATCACACCATTTATGACAAATAAAGGATGTAAAACAACCAAAGATACAGTTTTAGAGGAAAAGGGAAAACTAATTACAGATCAAAATCAAGTCAGTGATATTTTTAACGAATTTTTTTTTTTTGTGAATGTTGCTAGGGACGTCGGATCCTCTGATGTCCCGATCAACAGCAAACACCCAAGCATAGTCCAAATTTCTGAAAATTATAATATAGAAAAACACCTTAATTTTGAAAATATAAGTGAGGAGTTTGTTCGTTAACAGATCAATTCTATCAATGATAAAAAAGCTACTGGCAGAGACACCATCTCCCCAAAACTTCTAAAATTGTCTGCACCAGCTCTAGTCAAACCAATTACTACTTTAGCATGTTTAGTCAATAAGTCTCTAAACTCCTCTGTGTTCCCTGACAAACTAAAATCTTCACAAGTTGTCCCAATCTATAAGAAGGAAAGTATCTTAGAAAAAGGTAATTATAGACCAGTGAGTATTCTACCCAACATTTCTAAAATTTTCGAAAGAGCAATTAATATTCAGCTACTTGATCATTTCCAAAATATTTTCAATCCTTTTCTCGCAGCATTTCGACCAGGTTTTGGCTGCCAAAGTACACTCCTCAGGGTTGTTGAAGACTGGAAACAGGCTCTGGACCAACACAAATTTGTAGGTGCTGTCCTTATGGACCTTTCAAAAGCTTTCGATTGCCTCCCCCACAAACTTCTTTTGGAAAAGTTAAAATATTATGGAGTCACGGAACACTCCCTAAAACTCATCACAAGCTACCTTTCGGACAGACTCCAATGCGTAAAATTAAATGGATTCATTAGTAGTTACAAAAACACAATAAAAGGGGTACCTCAGGGATCCATCCTTGGTCCAGTCCTGTTCAACATCTTCATCAATGACATTTTTCTATTTGTGCAAAACGCGACTCTTTATAACTATGCAGATGATAACACTCTATCTCATAGTGATTCAGACCCTCAAAAAGTTGTTTCGGCCTTAGTCAATGATAGCTCAACTCTTATAGATTGGTTCAGCTTCAATAGAATGAAAGCTAACCCATCCAAATTCCAGGCAATTGCAGTCGGCAAAAAATCAAAAGAAAAAATCAAAGAAATCAAAATTGAATCTGCTAACATCCAATGTGAGGATGAAGTTAAACTACTTGGGGTAACTTTGGACTATAAACTGGATTTCAACAAACATATAACTAATATTTGTAAAAAAGCATCAAAACAATTAAACTGCCTGAAACGTTTTGGAAAAAACTTAAATAAACTTAGCAAATTAACGATTTACCATTCTTTTGTGTTGTCAAACTTTAACTACTGTCCTATCATTTGGCATTTTTGTAGTGAGTCAAACACTCGCAAACTTGAAAGAATCCAGTTTAGAGCCCTAAAGTTTATCTATGATGATTATCAGAGCAGTTATGAGGACCTTCTGGCAAGAAGTAAACTTCCATCTCTAAAAGTAAGAAGACTCCGTATGATAGCTTTGGAAACTTTCAAAATCTTACATAAGCAATGCCCGGAGTTTGTACATGATCTTGTTAAATTTAAATCATCTAACTATAACTTCAGGCACCATAATTCAGCAGAAGTCCCTAGGACCAACACTACCAGGTATGGTTTACAATCTTTTAGGTATGCAGCTGCTTCGCTCTGGAACTCCCTCCCAGAGGAAGCAAGATCTTTAACCACACAAACTCAATTTCGACAATATATTGAATCATGGGAAGGACCAAACTGTAAATGTAATGCTTGCAGAAGGGGCTGCATCACCTGAATTTTGTTCACTTTGAATATTTTGCTCATTTTTTTTTTTTTTTTTTTTTGATCCTATCCTTTTCATTTTGCTCTCCTTTGCAGTCATCTCAGCTACCCGGGGCCCTGAAGGGAGCCCTACTCACTGCTGGAGTAACATCCTATGATGGCAGTGGTGAGTGGAGTTTTCTCTCAGAAATGCTTTTCTGTCTTCCTGGATGTAACTTTAATCTCGACCCAAGTTAATTATACACCCCCTTGATCCTTATCCTTTTCACTTTGCTATCCTTTGCAGTCATCCCAGCTACCCCTGAAGGGAGCTCTACTCACTGCTGGAGTAACATCCTATGATGGCAGTGGTGAGTGGAGTCTTCTCTCAGAAATGCTTTTCTGTCCTCCTGGATGCAACCCCTCTTTCCCCTTCCATGTAAATCCCCAGCCTTTCTGTCTTTCTGGTGTGTATATATCATGTGGTATTTATTCATGTCATTGTTCGTGTGATTTTTGTATGGTTTACAAGTATGTGATATATTAGTTCTATAGGTTATTTTTAGTGTAATCTTCCTAGTCTCTCATCCAATCTCTTATTTCCTGTGATACTTCAAGTGTCTTTCTCCTTTATTTTTAGCTTTTAGTGCTGATTACCTTGCTGTTTAATTTGATTTCTTAATTAGCTTTGTTTGCATGATTTTATTTTGTATAAGCTTTTAGCTCTTATATGCCTTGTTTATAGCTTTCAGTCAGTGTTTGCCATGTACATTTTATTTCCAGTGCTTGTTTTAATTTTGTTTTTATTTTTTGCATGTTTACTCGTTCTTTTTCTTATGTACATGTTTTAGTATTATGTCCATGTCGGTTGTAAAAGCTCTACAGAGCTTATGTTCTTTGTTATTTATGTACACAGTGCCGACTTTAAATAAATATTACTTACTTACTTACTTACTTAATAAAAATGAATTATAAAGAACCATATTTTTAAAGAACCATATTTTAAGCCCATCCCCCCCCCTTCAAATGTTCATCTGCTGGTCTAGATCAATTTTGCAAATGCTTACGTGTTTCCACTCGCCTTATACTACCTTTTTTGGCAATCATCAAACAGAAAGTTTTGTAAGATAAGATAAACCATCATAGTCAAAATAAAAAAGAAAGATTTTTTTTTATTATCATATCTATTTTCTCTCCGCTCGCACAAAAAGGCATTGCCTTGATTCATATTAGTATTATTTTTAGGAATACGGTGCCTGTGTCAACCTGTGGTTCTTATGAGCTTTTGGCCAATCTCATTATCTGAAATGTAATTTTTGGAGGAAATTCGGAAAAGAACAACTTACTTTCGCGTAACTGTCGTGGATGTGATGTTGAAAATGAAGTAATTTGCGGAAATAGTATAAAGTTTTTATTCTTAGTCGAATGAAATGTCAATTTAACACAATTTCTCACTGTTCCGACAAACTTTACAGACATCTTGGATTTACCTAACTCATATCCAGGCTCCGACAAATATTTGCCGCTTTTCGAACCGTTTTGAAAAAGTTTTTATGTAAAAAAAAATTAATCAAAAATGCACCTGTTTAGATAGTTTTAACAGATTTCGGATTTTTTTTAAAATTATTCTACCTCTTTACGCTACATTTGTGCAAATGTACATAATCTTTTATTTTTGAAATTCTGAGATATAGCCTATTTTAAAATCTCAATTCGACATTGTAACAGGACTGGTAGACTAGATAATCCAGTCTATATAGCTGCCACAGGAGGCTGGATTATTTAGTCTACAGGGCTGGCTGTTTGCTTATGGCTTTTGTGTCATTTAGAAAAAAAGAGCCCAATTTTTCCAAGGTTTTACTCTTCTGAAATGTACAAAATTTCAACGACAGAGCTAGAAAACAGAACTAGATATTTTTTTTTTAATAATTCAACACTCATATGAATTTTCAAAGGTAAAGTGTACGAAATATGACCGCCTTGGTACCTCAAATTGAGATAAATTTCCATCCAAATAAGTAAATTACACCATCATGCCCATGCCTTTTCCTGTTCTAGATACTCCACTCACCCTTCCATTACATTTTTATTTCAATTGTTATTAGTCTATAATTTAGTTGAAGTCAAATATATGATTGAGTTTCTGCTTCCTTTAATTAATGTCACTTTGTTGTTTTTGTTTCTTTGTTTGTTTATTTTATTTTTATTTACAAAATGTTTTTCTTTTTGTATTTTTTTTATTTTGTTTTGTTTTGTTTTGTTTTGTTTTTGTTTTCTTGGTTTTCTTACTTCTCAGGATTGTTAGGGATAGAAAACAAATAATCTGACCTGAAAAAATTGCCAGGCCGGTCAGCTATCTTTTTTGTCACTCAAAGTCAGTTATCAAATCATAAAACTAAATTCTCTGTATCCATGTCACACATTTTTATTCTTTACACTCAACTATATGATAAAACAAGTACAAAAGCAACAGTTTTATAGCCCTGTGTTATGTGGAATTTTGCCAAAGGAGGAGAAATATAACAGAAAATAAAATATTATGGATAAGTAGATTTGTTTTTAGAAAATCATGTTTCATGATATATTTTCGAGGATGTGCTAAGATTGCTCCATCTTTTTTCAACTTGTTTAACCTTATCATTTTCAGGTATATATTTATTTTCAGCTAAGAAATGAATTCTCAGAATTATTTCAAAAGATGCTAAACTTGGACTTCTTTTATTTAATCTTTACGTGCAAACATTAATTATGATGATCACCACCATCAGGATGATCAGAGTTATATAAATATATTTATAGTGTCAGTGATCTTGATATTGACATAAAGAGCTGAAGTCTCCGTCCAAATTCAGATTGGCTTGTTAGAGATATTTGGTCTCCTACAGTGATGCATTTTATAGAGGAAAACATGCTTACAAGCCTGAATGTTAAAAATACCGGCATAAATTACATATGGATTTCTAGTAACAAAAGACCTTTTGGATGTTTTCGACACTGAAACTGTGAAACGTAAATTATATCTGTATATTTATATAGATAGAGTGCACTTGAATTTATGATTTTTATATCTACGTAGAAACGATACAGGTATCGATTTTATTTGAATGCTTATCTGCCACACTTTTCTTTAGCTTTTATTCTTTCATTTTCTTCCGCATTTTTGAATCTAATAGCACAGTTGTTACAAATTATCTGAAAATGAGCTGTAACAAATTTGGATTAATAATCTTTCTTGTTTTAACGTTTTACCGAGTTGACGCTTCAAACTGGATCAACGATTATGATGAGAGAATTGATTTTGCATGTTCAAATACCAATACCATTTCTTACTGGAGATCTATTCACCACAGTTCTTATGAGGACCGAGTGTTCGATTTACGTTGTTCATTTCTTGAACAAGCAACAGCTTTAAACCCAAGTTGTTATTGGACAGGTATGTCACTTTTGAAAAAGAAAGACAAATTTAGCTTAAATGCTGTTTTTTATGTTTTAGTTGTTTTGGGGTTTTTTTGTGTGTGTGTGGGGTTTTTTTTGTATTTTTTGTGTGTTCTTGTGTTGTTTTTTGTTTTGTTTTGCTTCTGATGTTGCTATTTGTGCTTACTTCGAATTCCGTGGAATCCGTTTGAGGGTGTGTGAGTGTGTGTGTGTGTGTGAGGGAGGGTGAGGGTGTGTGTGTGGTTTTTTGTTTATTTTGTTTTGTTTGTTTGTTTGTTTTTTGTTTTTGCCTCTGATGCTGTTGTTTTTGCTTACATCGAATTCAGTGGAATTCGATATGTTCGTCTTGTTGTATGGACAATGCAAATAACTGAGAATGTTATATATCTTGGCCTTCTCTATTTGAATAGCATTTGAAGGGCCATAAATTTTCGAATATGTGTGCTCTATTTTGGAAGTTCATATATCATCAGACAGGGAAGAACAGTACAAGTACTTACAAACATTTATTGATCCTTTTTTCTCGAGCGATGGGTAATCTATTCCTCTTTCAAAGACTAGATCTGGCAATTTTACACTAAATTTATGAAGCTTGGTATATATT
Source organism: Pinctada fucata (assembly GCA_028142955.1). Classification (NCBI taxonomy): domain Eukaryota; kingdom Metazoa; phylum Mollusca; class Bivalvia; order Pterioida; family Pteriidae; genus Pinctada; species Pinctada fucata. The sequence goes on along the minus strand of AP027110.1, from coordinate 47,678,967 downwards.
TGTTACGACTTCAAGCGCATATCTAGAAGGGGAAAGAGGTATTAAGGGGGTCAGGGACACCACTCTCGTTTACAATTTTCAACAATACTGATTTTTCATGTTTTTAATGTTTTTCTTTTTCAAAATCGGATGGATTCTCCCCTGACCTTGACCCTCACCCCCCCCCCCCCCCCCCCGGCTGGAAATTGTTTATATATCTGGCTATCTGCCTATGCACACACATTATATTTATTATGTAGATTACGTGAATGACTGGGACGAAGCCTTTGATTTCCATTGTCCAAATCATGGGTACATTAACGGATTTCACAGTATCCATGACGATTCCAAGGAAGACAGGAGGATGAAATTCCGATGTTGCAATCTCCATGGTAACAAATCCTTCTGTATTTTTATCTCCTTTTCCATGATAAAAAATATATGTTAATTGTATTGAAATATGACTTCTATATATATAGTAGCTGTGACTTTGGTTTTCCATCTACCTTAATAATTATAATTTCAAAGTTAATACATTTGATTCTTATTAAAATATTTGAACCATGTCCTGCTTCTTGAGATTGTGTAACTTCTGAATCTCTTTACAAACCAGCTTGTCATATTGTTACAGGTGAATTTTTACTTATCAAAAGCATACATGCGGTTTTCTGAATAATGGTCATGATCCCTTCCAAAGTCTGGGATAACTTACCAAAAACAAAAACTGGTGTATACATATGGGAAGGAGTCGAATATAACATGGCATGTCCTAAATAACCAAAACATCTCATTTGACTGATATTTGAATAAATAGCCTCACACAACCCTCATGTCTGTCAAATCTGAAAGATATACATGATTATAATGATTTTGTTTGTCGTTGTGTGCGCATATAATGGTTGTGCGCACGTAATCCAGGATAACCACACCATTTTGCTACTTGCGTGACAAATGGCCGTCCAAAGTCGGCACCGGTTACCCATTGGTCTCGTCGGTTTATGTGTAGTCTTTTGTGTTTGATGTTTACATGTCGTGTGTCTCTTTTCCGTCTCGTGTTGTACTCGTCTTTTGTGTTTTTGCATCGGGTGTTTTTGGTGTTTTACTGTTGATGCTGCAACGGGTTCTTGTTGGGGATCTCCTCCCTTCTGATTTACATAAAAATATATTTCCTTTGCACCTGCAGATAAAGTTGCCAACAACACCATCACCATTTATACATATCAACTTTCATCTACGATTCTATTTATATATAAATATCATAAACAAAGAAAGAATCTCTAACATTTGAATATATAGACATAACTTCCTTCATTCTACATCTCTATTTCTAAATTAGGTCTCCTTACCATTATTCAAAACTTCACAAGTCTCTTTGCAAATTTCCAAGTACGCCCTCTTTTTATATCCATTTACATATTCATCTGTGTTGCTTGGGCCCCTGAGATTTGCGGTCTTGTTTGTGTGTGGTCATCTGACAGTGAGGAGGTTGTTTTACACCACAATTATACGTTCTTCGAGACGTCTGGGTAATCGGAAAAGTGGGAGGGTTGTGCGCACGTAATTCCAGGATAAATGGTCAAATGAACACCTCACTCTATGACAAACGTGACGACTTCAATTTCCGCATTACAAACTTTCCTTTTCTGAGTAGCAACATCCCTTCATCGCCTGCTTATATATATAGCGTCTTCATATCTCAGTTGATACGCTATGCCAGAGCAAGTACCAAATATACGGATTTTGTTCTGAGAGCTAGGTGTCTTTCAGATAAGCTTCTCAGTCAGGGATATGTTTGTGACCGACTAACATCGTCACTGAGGAAGTTCTACGGTCGATATGGGGAACTCGTCATACACTATGATGTCCCACTCTCCAGAATGGTGGATGATATTCTGTCATAGACCATTTACCAAAGATTGTTCTCTATGTCCTCCGAAATGGAAGTTACCGGATGTGACAGTTCTACCGAATTGAAGCGGCGGGTGTTGCATGCAAGCAGGAGATGCTTACTCATCCTGGGCACCTGGTCTCACCCTCATATCGGGAGTCCGCTTCTTTTCATGTGGTGGAGGTTTTTGTTTGTTTGCTTTGGTTTCTGTTTTAGTCTGATTTTGTATGCCTTCGGTTTCTGATTTCTGCATTATCGATTTTGTGCTGTATACAGGGATATGGTCATTATCCATATCTGTCACCTTATTAATTCTAGCAACTGCTCCACTACAATTTTGTCTAAAAGAATAAGATACTATGAAACTTTTCTCAACAGGAATGATTTAAACTTTTTTGGTCTATCAAAACTTCAGGGGATGTGACTGACAACATGAAATTTAGAAATTTCCAAGCTAAAACTATTTCTTCTTACGATTTATTCAAATTGTAGGTATGTGTGTATTCAATTGTCGGAGAACAGGCTGGGTAAACGACTATGATCAGGAAGTCTTACATACTGTTCCTGTAGCACAGATACTTCACGGTGTAAAGAGCCATCATGACAATCAAAAAGAGTATGTTATAGACTAAGTATATACAAATTGATACTTGAAATAACGTCAGAAGTACTCGATTTCCATAATATAAGTTTATACTTGTACTAGTTTATACTTGGGTAGCGCATATCTTCGGATCCTTCGGATCCGAAGATATGCGCTACCCAAGAATCCTGATACAAAGAGTTGTCTTTAATGATAACACTTTCCCTCAGCAATTCAGCATATTATTGTGTGTTTTCGCAATGACATTTTATTAATTTTTACAACTGACTCTTTTCTTTTTTTTTTTTTTTGGAATTATAATGAGTTAAAGAAGATCCTGACGATTATCTCAACAGCACTCACAATAGAGTACCAAATTGAGTAACGAAGGACCCTTAGCAAGCTAGAGGTGGGATCAGGTGCCCGGGAGGAGTAAAAGCATTTTACATCCATAAGTAAAAGAAAGGACAATTAAATGTATATTTCTTTTAAAACCTACTTATATATATATTTTTTTTCATTTTACTTGATAGAGATCGGCGTTGGGGCTTCACGACCTGCTACTACAAGCGGTGCTAACGCATTGATGGATTTGAAAAACAATGAATAAATTGAAAAAAAAGATCGTTCCTCTTGAAAAAAGAACCTTCATGAATCAAATCTCTTTGTATGCAATTGCAAATGTAATTCCAGAATAATATTTTATTCAGCTTCTTAGCTTCTTGAATATTTATAGCATGCACTATCTGAAATAAAACGAAGTCATTCAAAACAGCAATATGTTGTATCTATGACTACTTGTGTATAATGCCCAAACTTTGTTGTCAAGGAACAATTAGCCTACTTGTCACGGATGTAATTTGCACTTCTCTAATATCTAAGATAGATAACTTACTCATACTTATTAAAATAGTTCTGAGAGTGTATGAATACGATGAATGCGAGACACAATGTAGTTCTTCACTGACTGACTAATGATCATCCTATATTCTTGCACATGCGTCCACAATTCCCTATTCTTTTTCCCATTCTTACATATTAATTCTTGAACGCGCTGTAGTTTTCACAATGTTACAATTTTGAGATGTGGTCACGCCGATAAGGTTAGTTTCAATTATACAATTTATTTATCATTTGATATGCCTTATCGATGATTTGAATACATTAGAATTATTATATACATACTATTGATATCTGTTTATTATTCTTTTAGGACACTTTATTTCTAAGTAATAAATACTGAAAGAACTCCGGGAATCTTAATTGTATTTGAGATTACCTCCCCGGTGACATACTCATGGTCGAATTCTGTTTTCCATATATTTATGATCCCCATTATCGGCCTTCATTGCCTAATGAGTAATGATACTTCTTTCCCGTGACTTGATGTTTGTCAAGTGTAGTAATTACTTCTTTCCAGCTCTGTCGCCTGAAAGAAGCTTTGTTTTGTCCCGTTATCAATGTGACATCATAATCATATATATTTTTTGCTATTTCGGAAATTTGCCATTTCACCGAAAAATGTCATCGATATTAAAGGAGGTTGTTTTAGCACCATCCCTCCAATGCTATTTTGAACATCGATTTTATTTGGATATGCTACTGAATCGAACCTACAGGACATTTAAATTCTTAAAATAACACAAGAATGTGATAGTGAAATTAATTTTGACTGCTTGTTAAAAGCATATTGGCCGAAAGCATAACTGATGAGAATTGAATATTCGAAACACGTGTCTGGTGCATGTAAATTGGTTGGAATTTTCGGGTTGGAACCCTACCGCATTATTGTATATACAAGTATCAAAAAGGAAGGTCATAGCCATTTTCATTGGCATTCCATATATCTGTATAGATTTTCAGATCTGTTGGCTGGAGGAATCAATCACCCGATTAGTCAGACTGACATTCAGAAAGACCGGATGGTCAGCGTCCTGCCCTCCCCCAAGGTTAGGACAAGGCTCAACGTGAATATCCAGGATAACCACACCATTTGCTACTTGCGTGACAGATGGCCGTCCAAAGTCGGCACCGGTTACCCACTGGTCTCGTCGGTTTATGTGTAGTCTTTTGTGTTTGATGTTTACATGTCGTGTGTCTCTTTTCCGTCTCGTGCTGTACTCGTCTTTTGTGTTTTTGCATCGGGTGTTTTTGGTGTTTTACTGTTGATGCTGCAACGGGGTCTTATTGGAGATCTCCTCCCTTCTTTTTCCTGTCGTCACAGTCAGTCAGAGTACAATTATGAAGAATGCGCTGGTACATTAACAAGGCTATAGATTTGTAAAGTTCCTTGAAGAGTGTCCCTCTGATGATACCAGTATCATATCCACGGAATGATTATTTCCAAATAGCAAAGTAATATATGATGTCAAATCGATAGAGGCCAATACATGTACAAATAATGGAAGTTATGTTAAGTTATTGTTTGTTTTCTTATCAATTTTTACAACTGACTCCTTTCTTTTTTGGAATTATAAGTAATTAAAAGAAAGGACAATTAAATGTATATGTCTTTTAAAACCAACGTATATATATATTATTTTCATTTTACTTGATAGAGATCAGCGTAGGGGCTTCACGACCTGCTACTACAAGCGGTGCTAACGCATTGATGGATTTGAAAAACAATTAATAAATTGAAAAAAATCGTTCCTCTTGAAAAAGAACCTTCATGAATCAAATCTCTTTGTATGCAATTGCAAACGTTCATCTACAGAATGCTGAATTACAGTTCCTTATCTATGTAGATGTAATTCCAGAATAATATTTTATTCAGCTTCTTAGCTTCTTGAATATTTTATAGCATGCACTATCTGAAATAAAACGAAGTCATTCAAAACAGCAATATGTTGTATCTATGACTACTTGTATATAATAGATAAAAATGCCAAAACTTTGTTGTCAAATGAGTTAAAGAAGATCGATCCTGACGATAATCTCAACAGCACTCACAATAGAGCACCAAATTGAGCATCGACGGACCCCTAGCAAGCTAGAGGTGGGAACAGGTGCCCGGGAGGAGTAAGCATCCCCTGTTGGCTAGCCGCACCCGCCGTCGATGTTCACGCACGAAAATGAGAAGAATATATAAAATACATAAACTGTCTGAGGCCATATCTTTATAGAAATTGCTATGGCGACAATGTCAGGGAAAATATTCAAAACACTTACTGTCAAACCCCTCGCGGGGAACTTTTTTACGAGCTCCACACGGCAAAGGGCATAAGTGTGACACAAATGAGTTAAAGAAGATCCTGACGATAATCTCAACAGCAATCACAATAGAGCACCAAATTGAGCATCGACGGACCCCTAGAAAGCTAGAGGTGGGACCAGGTGCCCGGGAGGAGTAAGCATCCCCTGTTGGCTAGCCGCACCCGCCGTCGATGTTCTCGCACGAAAATGAGAAGAATATATAAAATACATAAACTGTCTGAGGCCATATCTATATAGAAATTGCTATGGCGACAATGTCAGGGAAAAATATTCAAAACACTTACTGTCAAACCCCTCGCGGGGAACTTTTTTACGAGCTCCACACGGCAAAGGGCATAAGTAAAGACACAAATGAGTTAAAGAAGATCCTGACGATAATCTCAACAGCACTAAAATAGAGCACCAAATTGAGCACCGACGGACCCCTAGCAAGCTAGAGGTGGGACCAGGTGCCCGGGAGGAGTAAGCATCCCCTGTTGGCTAGCCGCACCCGCCGTCGATGTTCACGCACGAAAATGAAAAGAATATATAAAATACATAAACTGTCTGAGGCCATATCTATATAGAAATTGCTATGGCGACAATGTCAGGGAAAATATTCAAAACACTTACTGTCAAACCCCTCGCGGGGAACTTTTTTACGAGCTCCACACGGCAAAGGGCGTAAGTGTGACACAAATGAGTTAAAGAAGATCCTGACGATAATCTCAACAGCACTCACAATAGAGCACCAAATTGAGCACCGACGGACCCCTAGCAAGCTAGAGGTGGGACCAGGTGCCCGGGAGGAGTAAGCATCCCCTGTTGGCTAGCCGCACCCGCCGTCGATGTTCACGCACGAAAATGAAAAGAATATATAAAATACATGCACTGTCTGAGGCCATATCTATATAGAAAGTGCTATGGCGACAATGTCAGGGAAAAATATTCAAAACACTTACTGTCAAACCCCTCGCGGGGAACTTTTTTACGAGCTCCACACGGCAAAGCGCATAAGTGTGACACAAATGAGTTAAAGAAGATCCTGACGATAATCTCAACAGCACTCACAATAGAGCACAAAATTGAGCACCGACGGACCCCTAGCAAGCTAGAGGTGGGACCAGGTGCCAAGGAACAGTTAGCCTATTTGTCACGGATGTAATTTGCACTTCTCTAATATCTAAGATAGATAACTTACTCATACTTATTAAAATAGTTCTGAGAGTGTATGAATACGATGAATGCGAGACACAATGTAGTTCTTCACTGACTGACCAATGATCGTCCTATATTCTTGCGCATGCGTCCCTCATATTCTTTTTCCCTGCGATTCATGGTATTCTTACATATTAGTTCTTGAACGCGCTGTAGTTTTCACAATGTTACAACTTTGAGATGTGGTCACGCCGATAAGGTTAGTTTCAATTATACAATTTATTCATTATTTATATGCCTTATCGATGATTTGAATACATTAGAATTATTATATACATACTATTGATATCTGTTTATTATACTTATTTCTCAGTAATAATTACTGAAAGAATTCCGGGAATCTTAGTTGTATTTGAGATAATCTCTCCGGTTACATACTCATTGTCGAATTCTGTTTTCCATATATTTATGATCCCCTTCATTGCCTAATGAGTAATGATACTTCTTCCCCGTGACTTGATGTTTGTCAAGTGTAGTAATTACTACTTTCCAGCTCTGTCGCCTGAAAGAAACTTTGTTTTGTCCCGTTATCAATGTGACATCATAATCATATATATTTTTTGCTATTTCGGAAGAAAAATGTCATCGAAATTAAAGGAGGATAACATATTAGCACCATCCCTCCAATGCTATTTTGAACATCGATTTTATTTTGATATGCTACTGAATCGACCCTAAAGGAATTTTGAAGCCACGCACCTTTATAAAGTAAATACATACATGTACATTTAAATTCTAGAAATAGTACAAGAGGGCGCTACTGAAATTAATTTTGGCTGCTTATTAAACGTAAATGGCTGGAAGCATCACTGATGAGAATTTAATATTCGTAACACGTGTCTGGTGCATGGAAATTGATTGGAAATTTTCTTCAAGAAGGTATAGGGTTGGAACCCTACCTCATTATTGTATATACAAGTATAAAAAATAAAGGTCATAGCCATTTTCATTGACATTCCATATGTTTGTATAGAATTTCAGATCTCAGATTTCAGATACCCGATTAGTCAGACTGACATTCAGAAAGACCGGGTGGTCAGAGTCCTGCCGATAGAGTCCAATGCATGTACAAATAATGGAAGTGTCCCAACTCTTTACCTTCTTGATATTCAATGTCAAATGTCAAGGTCACATGGAAATAATTCAAATCCCTGTTGAAATAGTAAAAATCCGTGTATACAGCCTAGAGGGTGCAGTTTTCATTGGATCTCATAGAAACCTAATATACACTTCTTGCTCACGACAGGAGGAAGAGCCATTTTGATTTTCAAGGTCATAGGTCAAGTTCTCATATTGGAAATAGTCAAAATCCGTATATACAATCTAGAGGACGCAGTTTTGATTGGTTTGTTTTACCGAACTTCATACACTTATTGCTTATGACAGGAGTAAGAACCCTTCTGATGTTCAAGGGAATATGTCAAAGGTCAAGGTTAGAATTAGTAAAAACAAAAATCCTTGTATACAGTCTGAGTGAGTACATTGATTAACATGTCGTAAGATTGGGATGCTACGCGTTGCCTAGGTTTTATTCTGTATAAAATGTCACTATGTATTTTATCGTTTGATTTTTCTTTTACACGTATTACATATATATGTATATATTGATATATCGTGATCTATGCATAGTGGTGATATAAAATATGGAATATGAACCTACTGAAGTTGCATAGGTAAGATAAGATAAGATAAGATTTATCTAAAGTCGGTAGCACATATAAACAATACAACACAAGCTCTTTGTGCTTTTGACCGACATGTAAAATATATACAAATGTATCTTTGCAGATCACGCTGGTAATTCACAAAAAGCGCATTGGTTTGATAGAGCGCTTTAGTCATTCGATATGTACTTTGTATTAGAAATTACCAATGATTTTCTATTACTAGTATAAGAAAATGAATTTCTAATATTAGAAAATGGAATTATAATAAGTCGAAAGCGCTTTAAATATACGATTTTCATTTCAAATCTAAGTAGCTTTATAAGATAAATGCATGTGTTTGAAGTCTAAAGAGTGCATTTACTGTTCCAAACCTTACAGCCCTGCTTCTTTATTAACGCGTAGTATTTGTATTTTGATATTGAACAAATATATTCAATCATATACCAATACATGTGTGTTTAATATTTGTGTCACACTTACGCCTTTTGCCGTGTGGAACTCGTAAAAAATTCCCCGCGAGGGGTTTGACAGCAAGTGTTTTGGATATTTATCCCTGACATAGTCGCCAACGCGCTTTCTATATAGACATAGCCTCAGACAGTGCAGTGCATGTATTTTATATATTGTTTTCATTTTTGTGCATGGACATCGACGGTAGGTGCGACTAGCCAACAGGGGATGCTTACTCGTCCCGGGCACCTTGCCCCACCTCTAGCTTGCTGGGGGTCCGTCGATGCTCAGTTTGGTGCTCTGTGTGAGTGCTGTTGAGATTATCGTCAGAATCTTCTTTAACTCTTTAATATGTATAAATAAACATTTACTCACCTTAACATCGTCACGGCGCTCAGGTATATTAAATTGTATAAGCCACTCTCGCATTGGAGGAATTACCAGCGTGCAGATTATGTTATCAAAATAGAGTGCACTTTAGTATATAATTTAATATTTACTTATCTGAATGGCTACCTGCCAGAATCTTATAATTGTGTCTTCCGTTTCATTTTGCAATTTTCAACAGAAAACCATATAAGGTTAAAACAAACAATCTAAAAATGAGTTGTAACAAATTTGGATTAATTATCTTTTTTGTTTTCACGTTTAACCGAGTCGTAAAATCAGACTGGATCAACAATTATGATAATCCAGTTGATTTTGAATGTCACCATACCAAAACCATTTCCTACTGGAGATCGATATTTAATATTGGACCCCGGGACCGTGTGTTCGATTTGCGATGTGGATTCCTGGAACAAACAACAGCTTTAAACCCAAGCTGCTATTGGACAGGTTAGTTATTTCTTTAAAAGAAAGAGAACTTAAATAAAATCCCAAAACATTCCATCCCGACTATGTGACCCGACAATGAGGAAGGGTCCGAGGACGTGGTTCGGAATGAATGTATGGGTACAGTACATTCAACGGGAAGGTGAAATACGGCCGACTTACGAATCTTAGAAAACAGAAAATGGGTATTTCTGATGATAAGGTGAGGTAAAGGGTCCTTACTACACCAACTTTGTTGTCTATTTTTAACCCTTAAATGATGCTACTGAATTTGAAGACGATAAAGGTTGAAGGGCCATAATTTTTCAAGTGTTTGTTTTATTTGGATTATATTATTATATATCATACTAAATGTTCTTATAAGATAAAGAAGAAATAGTAATTAATTTTTCCGTTTGTATTTAAAAATGTAAAGTTCCGCTAGAAATAGAATTCTGCTTTTAAGGTAGCCCGTACCTTTGGTCGTGAGAGGGTATTCTCCCTTTAATCAATTTTTTTTTATTTTTCCGTGCTTATGATCTTTGAACCTTTTAATAGACGCTAGATTATATTGATATCTTTATCATCTAGTAAATCGAATGACCCCACCTGTAACATAACACCCTATGGTAAAATCGAAAAATTCACATTTTTACATTGTAGAAACATCTTTTTAAATCATAAATACATTTGAAACCTGTATTAGTTTACCCAATGTACAATAATATGAAAAGAAAATATGGGGTATCCGATTTTGGACAAGAGGTACAATTTTCCTTAAGGTGGCTCCCTACTCGAACCGTTATAGGTTTTTCATTATATGCAGCAGTCTGCGTATAACGTTTTACAATGGCTGGCGAGGGACGAGCCAGCGCATTGAAAAACACAGATAGAAGATCTTAAATGCCAAAAGATGGTGCAATCTATCAATGTCCACACCAATCATATAGTCTAATGTCTTAGTTGAAAATCTGATGAAATTATAAGGGAGTACTCTTATGTTTGTAGCCATATCTTGATCATTTATAAAATTGTATACCTGTATGCGATATTTTCACCATCTATATAGTTACATTATCGTATAAAATGATCCAATTTGAAGAAATTCCATCTATTGTTTTCTGCACAAAAACGTGATATACTATATATTTTTTTGTCGAAAATATGATAATATTATAAGGGGGTACCCCTATGTTTGGAGCCATACCTTGATCATTTCAAAAACTGTGTACCTGTATGTGATTTTTTCTTCATCTACATACATAATTTTATGAAATATTACAAAATGAAAAAAATTCATCTGTTTTTTAATGCAAAAAGTTGGATTTAGTACATATTCTTGGTCAAAAATGTTATGAAATTACAAGGGGGTAACCTAATGTTTGGAGATATATCATACTTAGATTTATGTTACAATATCATTTTGTGTTGTATTTCTTCTATCTGACTTGTTATCATAAAATAAAAACAAAACAAATAAACATATTTGTATCATCACTGAATTTGGAGGATTCAAAAGCATATGATGGATATTTGATATTTTTCAATTTTTAAGTGCTAGGGTATCTTTCTTTAATGTACTGTATCTTTAATGAAAACAAAATGACCTATCTATGTCTGTGTTCATTATGTCATTTTGACTATTATATGTATAGAAAATAACCTTAAAATACAAAACTCATCTGTTAAATTCACGAGTAGGAACCCACCTTAAAGAGTAGATCTACGTAAACAGGGAATTCACAGATACCTTTTATGATGACATAAAAAGAAAATAAAGAGGTTCAATGGTAGACAGAACTTCCGTCCAAAATCCGTCAGAATTATCAATCATCTTGTAAGCCGTGGATATGACAATCGGAACTTTAAGGGATCACATGGAAGAAGTTTGGTACTGTTGGAAGAGGCAGAGCTATATGAAAACACTCCAGATTAAAGGGGTTGTTCCCCCTTCCATATCTGGTCAGTTAAAGGTAGAATTGATGTTCTGGGAAACATTGTGCATTCAATGCCACTTCGTCAAATTTATGCATGACACATTGTACACATGCAGGTCATTCGAAGCCTGAAGTTCGAAGTACGAAGTCTAATGTCTTATATATACCGTGTTTCTAGACCAATAGATAACTTGGCAAGTTGGGAGAGTTACACGCACGTTATCCGGATAAATACTTCATTTGCTTCTTACGGTGTACATAGATGGTCGTCTTAGGCCAGGCACCGATTGTCCATTAAGTAGGTCTCGTTGGTTAGTGTGTTGTCTTTTGTGTTTAGTATTTTGATGACGTGTTTTGATTTATCTTCCCTTTTGCGTCCTTAGTTGTGATTGTTTATTTCTCTGTTGTCACCTAGGGATGATTCGGTGTTTCACTGTTTGGTGCTGAAACCTACTGTTGTTGTGGATCCATACTTTCGATAGTAACCTTTGCAATTTAGGAATAAGATCTGAATGAAAATTATTTCCGAAGATCAACTTTTAACTGAGAATATGAAAAAGTGTAAGGGCTGTCAACGATCCACCAGTACAATACGTTCAACTATTATACCATGCATGCGAATTTGAATGAACAAATTTACCAAACCATACTCAACAAGAAGTATGTGTTACCTAACACTCTAACTGACTGTGACGACGGGACTCCATGATTGGCCCTGCCTCTTTAGAGAAGATATTGCGCGACCACCAATCCTCTCTCAATGTCGATTGCACTCATCGGGTGATAACATAATTGAGTTCGCTACAATCGGAAAAGCACGAACAGAATTTCATACGCCCCCTATCTATATCCATTTACACATTCATCAGTGTTGCTTTGGGCCCTGCGTTTTGCTGTCTTTGCTGTGTTGTCATCTAACAGTGAGGGGGTAATTTTAGACTACAATTATGCGTTCTTAGAGACCTTGGGAAGTATGAAAAATATCCGGATAACCACACCATTTGCTATTAGCATGACAGATGGCCGTCCTCAATCGGCACCGATTGCCCATTTGTTTCGTTGGTGTACGTGTTGTCTATTTCGTTAGATGTTTTGGTGACATATTTGGTGTTCTTTGTCCCTTTTGCATCTCTTGCTTTGTATCACTTCTCTGTGTTTTCACTATAGGTGTTTTGCTGTGGGTGCGCGCCCGAGTCTTGCTGGAGATCTCCTCTTTGATGTACCCATTTTTACATTTTAATGTCCAAAATGCTGCCCTATGACAGCGCATTTAACTTTACTTTCGACGAGCATTTCATAAATCACTTCTTCGCATTTCCATCCCTGCAGAATGTTTTATTTTCCTGCATGGTCGCGTATGCCCACGTTAATTTTGAATTTCACTCACCCATCCTATGTATGTAGATTACGTGAATGACTAGGATGAGCCCTTTGATTTCCATTGTCCAAATCACGGATACATTAATGGGTTTCGCAGTGTTCATGACAATTACAAAGAAGACAGGAGGATGAAATTCCAATGTTGCAATATCCCAGGTAAAAACCTATTCATTTCTACATGCACTACATTTCCATAATAAAAAAATACATTAAAGACTAGATAATAAATCAGACTTTCTGTAAATTTTCTGAAAATTCGATTTCCGGGCTACATATAAACCTTTTCGCAATAATTTGCTAATTTGAAGACGTTTAACATTTCAACTAATTGCAGGAATGTGTGTATATAATTGTCAGCGAACAGGCTGGGTAAACGACTATGGGGAGGAAGTCTTGCACACTGTTCCAGTGGCACAGATACTTCACGGTGTTAAGAGTAGACATGAAAATCACATAGAGTATGTAATAGAAAATATAGATTTATACACAATTTCTTATGAAAACACTTCGAATAACCTAAATTTGCTCTGAGCAATATAGGATCAGGAGACCTACAAAGTGGCTAGGGCGTCGCCCACTATAAAAAAGGCCCCAACCTGTTGCGTCTACGGACACATACGCAACAGGTAATTTAGGTGTCCCCAGAATTAGTTTACATGGCATTAGAGACGAAACATTTGTAGTAAGTAGAAACCATGAGTTTTGGTACAAACATGCAGATGGGTATATTAAAATCAAGCCCTGTAAGATTGAAGTGATCGATATACTAAAAGAGCACCAATTTTCACCAAGCGATTGCTCAGTTTCTAAGTGCGGCACGAAGAACTGCAAAACTTGTAACATCCTAAGAACAGACACTTCATTCTCAAGTAAACTCACTAAACAAACATTTAACACGCATAGTTTTGAAAACCTAAACTGCATGACATCTAATGTTGTGTACGGAATAGAGTGCTCACTTTGTGGATTGATTTATATGGGTGAAACCAAAGGTAAGCTCCGAACCAGAATGTAAGGACATCGGTCAAAGAAGTTAACTTCTTTATCGACATTTTGACCAGGCCGATCATTCCGTTTTATATATGAGAGTCAGAATCCTGGAGAAAATATATCACCCTACAAACAATTCCAATTTGAGCACACCTTTCCGTCGCAACAGAGAAGAGTTCTGGATAAAAATTCTTAACACTACAGCGCCCTATGGGTGCAACGATAATATCAGCAGCATAGGAAACTTAACAAGTCCCGGTTGTCAATCGGTAAATTTAACTAGCTTATTCAACAGACCACAAAGAAGACCTCGAAGTCATAGCATTCGTAAATATAATAGGCCTGAGATACATAGTTTTTCCTTCGATGACTTGGTTCCATTTTTGAATGAGCCTCTAGGCCTTGCATTATATTCGTACCAAATTATACTCTGTTCCTTTACGGAAGTTACACGAAATCTACGAATGACCTCACATTTACCGATACACGTTCCCTAGAAAAAAGACTACAAGGAGTCATCTTGGACATTTCTACTTTTCGTTTATTTCAAGCAGTAGATCAGATAAATCAGAGGAGAAATCAAACCGTCCCGTAAGATTTGCAAACAATTAAAGGTATTGATAAATTGAATCTTGGTCAAATGTTGAATCACAAAACTGTCACATAAAAAAATCCCACCATATTTCAAAAGAAAAGAAACTCCTTGTATTTCCTATAGCTACACACCAACAGTTGTAATCCCTCACTACATCCGCTTCCTTGCGAATGTTCTTCATCGAATTCTAACTACTCTCCCTGTGGACACGTTATTACTGGTGACCTATGTATAGTCAAGAACGACAAGTTGAGAGAATTGTTAAAAAAGGTTCCAAAATACAGAGAAAGTATGTCCTTTACATGGAACCAAAATGTCAAAATTATCATGGACTCTTGTGAGGAGTATGCGAGACGTTGGGCAAAGAAAGAGGATGTTCAGCTCGACACCCTTTCCGAATGGATAAAATCCATAATAGGGCTACTTTTATCTAGAATTTACCGATTAAAATCAAATGTGAATACCAGATTCGAGTCTATATCTAAAAACCCTGATGTTATCACAGAGCTTACCTACCTCCAAGAACATTATGTCATCACACCAGCTGACAAAGCCTCAAGTGATTACACATTTACTCGCAAAATGTACTATTTCGACAGTCTAGTTAAAGAGTTGGGTTTAAATTCGACAACTGGAAATCCCACTTACACCCCAACAAACCTTTCTGTCTCTGAAATAATAGATAACCATAAATCAGCTCTTGCTTCCTTTGGCTTCGACACTAACAATTTAGATTTAGATTTACCATACTTATACTGCATACCTAAAATGCATAAGAATCCGTACAAACAACGTTTCATCGCTGGTTCCTCAAAATGTTCTACCAAATCTGTATCGATCTTACTCACCAAAGTGTTATCTGAAATCAAATCTGGGCTTAAAAATTATTGTTCGACAGTATATTCTCGCAGTGGTATCAACCAGATGTGGATTTTAAAGAATTCGAAGGAACTTTTAGAACATCTGAAATCCACTCATTTTAGTAGAGTCCATTCGATCAAAGCCTTTGATTTTTCGACACTTTACACTACAATTCCACATTCTAAATTGAAAGAAAGACTCGCAAAAATTATAAGTAATGCGTTTATAAGTAAGAACCGTAATCGTAAATACAAATTTATTGTTGTTAACTATGACAAAACCTACTTCGTAAAAGAAAAGTCCGATTCTAAAAATAAGTACACTGAAACATATATTATTCAGATGTTAAACTTTCTGATCGACAACATTTTTATGGTGTTTGGAGGACAGGTCTTCCAGCAAATTATCGGAATTCCAATGGGGACCACTTGTGCCCGAAAGAAGCTTTTACCATTTATCAATTTGACATTATTAGTTATACACTGTTTTACTGGGGGGGGGGGGGGGGGGGTTATAGATATATATTGGGTCGATGAAAAAAGTTGTATTGGGCGAGGCGCAGCTAGCCTGGTTTGTGTATGTAATGTCAACAGATTTGAAAGCTTCTCAGTGACATCAACAGCATAAAGCGTCTTAGCAGAAGCAGGATATTAAAATGATATCCCGTCAGTGGCAGAATATAACATAATATTCGGTGATGTGAAGTTTAAAGAGTGCATTTACTGTTCCAAACCTTAAAGCCCTGCTTCTTAACAAACACGTAGTATTTGTATTTTGATATTGAACAAATATTTTCAATCATATACCAATACATGTGTGTTTAATATTTGTGTCACACTTACGCCTTTTGCCGTGTGGAGCTCGTAAAAAAATCCCCGCGAGGGGTTTGATAGTAAGTGTTTTGGATATTTTTCCCTGACATAGTCGCCATTGCGCTTTCTATATATATAGACATAGCCTCAGACAGTGCATGTATTTTATATATTGTTTTCATTGTCGTGCATGGACATCGAAGGCGGATGCGGCAAGCCAACAGGGGACGCTTACTCCTCCCGGGCACCTGGTCCCACCTCTAGCTTGCTAGGTATCCGTCGATGCTCAGTTTTGTGCTCTGTGTGAATGCTGTTGAGATTATCGTCATGATCTTCTTTTTAAAATATGTATAAATAACATTTACTCACCTTTCCATCGTATCGGCGCTCAGGTAAATTTTAATTGTATAAGCCACTCAATCGTTGTAGGAATTACCAGCGTGCAGATTATGTTATCAAAATAGAGTACACTTTACTATATAATTTAATATTTACTTATTTGAATGGTTACCTGCAATAATCATATAATTGTGTCTTCCGTTTCAGTTTTCCTCTTTCAGCAGAAAATCATAAGTTAAAACAAACAATCTAAAAATGAGTTGTAACAAATTTGGTTAATCATCTTTTTTGTTCTTACGTTTAACCGAGTCGCAAAATCAGACTGGATCAACAATTATGATAATCCAGTTGATTTTGAATGTCACCAAACCAAAACCATTTCCTACTGGAGATCGATATTTGATATTGGACCCTGGGACCGTGTGTTCGATTTGCGATGTGGATTCCTGGAACAAACAACAGCTTTAAACCCAAGTTGCTATTGGACAGGTTAGTTTTTTTCTTTAAAAGAAAGAGAACTTATAGAAAACCCCAAAACATTCCATCCCGACTATGTGACCCGACAATGAGGGAGGGTCCGAGGACGTGGTTCGGAATGAATGTATGGGTACAGTACATTCAACGGGAAGGTGAAATACGGCCGACTTACGAATCTTAGAAAACAGAAAATGGGTATTTCTGATGATAAGGTGAGGTAAAGGGTCCTTACTACACCAACTTTGTTGTCTATTTTTAACTCTTAAATGATGCTATTGAATTCGAAGACGATAAAGGTTGAAGGGCCATAATTTTTCAAGTGTTTGTTTTATTTGGATTATATTATTATATATCATACTAAATGTTCTTATAAGATAAAGAAGAAATAGTAATTAATTTTTCCGTTTGTATTTAAAAATGTAAAGTTCCGCTAGAAATAGAATTCTGCTTTTAAGGTAGCCCGTACCTTTGGTCGTGAGAGGGTATTCTCCCTTTAATCAATTTTTTTTTATTTTTCCGTGCTTATGATCTTTGAACCTTTTAATAGACGCTAGATTATATTGATATCTTTATCATCTAGTAAATCGAATGACCCCACCTGTAACATAACACCCTATGGTAAAATCGAAAAATTCACATTTTTACATTGTAGAAACATCTTTTTAAATCATAAATACATTTGAAACCTGTATTAGTTTACCCAATGTACAATAATATGAAAAGAAAATATGGGGTATCCGATTTTGGACAAGAGGTACAATTTTCCTTAAGGCGGCTCCCTACTCGAACCGTTATAGGTTTTTCATTATATGCAGCAGTCTGCGTATAACGTTTTACAATGGCTGGCGAGGGACGAGCCAGCGCATTGAAAAACACAGATAGAAGATCTTAAATGCCAAAAGATGGTGCAATCTATCAATGTCCACACCAATCATATAGTCTAATGTCTTAGTTGAAAATCTGATGAAATTATAAGGGAGTACCCTTATGTTTGTAGCCATATCTTGATCATTTATAAAATTGTATACCTGTATGCGATATTTTCACCATCTATATACATTATCGTATAAAATGATCCAATTTGAAGAAATTCCATCTATTGTTTTCTGCACAAAAACGTGATATACTATATATTTTTTTGTCGAAAATATGATAATATTATAAGGGGGTACCCCTATGTTTGGAGCCATACCTTGATCATTTCAAAAACTGTGTACCTGTATGTGATTTTTTCTTCATCTACTTACATAATTTTATGAAATATTACAAAATGAAAAAAAATCATCTGTTTTTTAATGCAAAAAGTTGGATTTAGTACATATTCTTGGTCAAAAATGTTATGAAATTATAAGGGGGTAACCTAATGTTTGGAGATATATCATACTTAGATTTATGTTACAATATCATTTTGTGTTGTATTTCTTCTATCTGACTTGTTATCATAAAATAAAAACAAAACAAATAAACATATTTGTATCATCACTGAATTTGGAGGATTCAAAAGCATATGATGGATATTTGATATTTCTCAATTTTTAAGTGCTAGGGTATCTTTCTTTAATGTACTGTATCTTTAATGAAAACAAAATGACCTATCTATGTCTGTGTTCATTATGTCATTTTGACTATTATATGTATAGAAAATAACCTTAAAATACAAAACTCATCTGTTAAATTCACGAGTAGGAACCCACCTTAAAGAGTAGATCTACGTAAACAGGGAATTCACAGATACCTTTTATGATGACATAAAAAGAAAATAAAGAGGTTCAATGGTAGACAGAACTTCCGTCCAAAATCCGTCAGAATTATCAATCATCTTGTAAGCCGTGGATATGACAATCGGAACTTTAAGGGATCACATGGAAGAAGTTTGGTACTGTTGGAAGAGGCAGAGCTATATGAAAACACTCCAGATTAAAGGGGTTGTTCCCCCTTCCATATCTGGTCAGTTAAAGGTAGAATTGATGTTCTGGGAAACATTGTGCATTCAATGCCACTTCGTCAAATTTATGCATGACACATTGTACACATGCAGGTCATTCGAAGCCTGAAGTTCGAAGTACGAAGTCTAATGTCTTATATATACCGTGTTTCTAGACCAATAGATAACTTGGCAAGTTGGGAGAGTTACACGCACGTAATCCGGATAAATACATCATTTGCTTCTTACGGTGTACACAGATGGTCGTCTTAGGCCAGGCACCGATTGTCCATTAAGTAGGTCTCGTTGGTTTGTGTGTTGTCTTTTGTGTTTATTGTTTTGATGACGTGTTTTGATTTATCTTCCCTTTTGCGTCCTTAGTTGTGATTGTTTATTTCTCTGTTTTCACTACTAGGGATGAGTCGGTGTTTCACTGAAACCTACTGTTGTTGTGGATCCATACTTTCGATAGTAACCTTTGCAATTTAGGAATAAGATCTAAATTCGACATAGTAACTTTCATACTTTTTGGCCTATTACATTGTTTAGATTAAGGATCACTGATGAGGGTTAAATACCCGAAACGTGCATGTCTGGTCCACGTTGCCAATTTATCTGTTCTTAAATGATGCTATTCAATTTGAAGACGTTTACATCTGAATGGAAATTATTTCCGAAGATCAACTTTTAACTGAGAATTTGAAAAAGTGTAAGGGCTGTCAACGATCCACCAGTACAATACGTTCAACTATTAAAAAATGCATGCGAATTTGAATGAACAAATTTACCAAACCATACTCAACAAGAAGTATGTGTTACCTAACACTCTAACTGACTGTGACGACGGGACTCCATGATTGGCCCTGCCTCTTTAGAGAAGATATTGCGCGACCACCAATCCTCTCTCAATGTCGATTGCACTCATCGGGTGATAACACAATTGAGTTTGCTACAATCGGAAAAGCACGAACAGAATTTCATACGCCCCCTATCTATATCCATTTACACATTCATCAGTGTTGCTTTGGGTCTTGCGTTTTGCTGTCTTTGTTGTGTTGTCATCTTACAGTGAGGGGGTAATTTTAGACTACAATTATGCGTTCTTAGAGACCTTGGGAAATCTGAAAAATATCCGGATAACCACACCATTTGCTATTAGCATGACAGATGGCCGTCCTCAATCGGCACCGATTGCCCATTTGTTTCGTTGGTGTACGTGTTGTCTATTTCGTTAGATGTTTTGGTGACATATTTGGTGTTCTTTGTCCCTTTTGCATCTCTTGCTTTGTATCACTTCTCTGTGTTTTCACTATAGGTGTTTTGCTGTGGGTGCGCGCCCGAGTCTTGCTGGAGATCTCCTCTTTGATGTACCCATTTTTAAATTTTAATGTCCAAAATGCTGCCCTATGACAGCGCATTTAACTTTACTTTCGACGAGAATTTCATAAATCACTTCTTCGCATTTCCATCTCTGTAGAACGTTTTATTTTCCTGCATGGTCGCGTATGCCCACGTTAATTTTGAATTTCACTCACCCATCCTATGTATGTAGATTACGTGAATGACTAGGATGAGCCCTTTGATTTCCATTGTCCAAATCACGGATAAATTAATGGGTTTCGCAGTGTTCATGACAATTACAAAGAAGACAGGAAGATGAAATTCCGATGTTGCAATCTCCCAGGTAAAAACCTATTCATTTCTACATGCATTACATTTCCATAATAAAAATATACATTAAAGACTAGATAATAAATCAGACTTTCTGTAAATTTTCTGAATATTCGATTTACGGGCTACATATAAACCTTTTCGCAATAATTTGCTAATTTGAAGACGTTTAACATTTCAACTAATTGCAGGAATGTGTGTATATAATTGTCAGCGAACAGGCTGGGTAAACGACTATGGGGAGGAAGTCTTACACACTGTTCATGTGGCACAGATACTTCACGGTGTTAAGAGTAGACATGACAATCACATAGAGTATGTAATAGACAATATAGATTTATACACAATTTCTTATGAAAACACTTCGAATAACCTAAATTTGCTCTGAGCAATATAGGATCAGGAGACCTACAAAGTGGCTAGGGCGTCGCCCACTATCAAAAGGCCCCAACCTGTTGCGTTTACGGACACATACGCAACAGGTAATTTAGGTGTCCCCAGAATAAGTTTACATGGCATTAGAGACGAAACATTTGTAGTAAGTAGAAACCATGAGTTTTGGTACAAACATGCAGATGGGTATATTAAAATCAAGCCCTGTAAGATTGAAGTGGTCGATATACTAAAGGAGCACCAATTTTCACGAAGCGATTTCTCAGTTTCTAAATGCGGCACGAAGAACTGCAAAACTTGTAACATCCTAAGAACAGACACTTCATTCTCAAGTAATCTCACTAAACAAACATTTAACACGCATAGTTTTGAAAACCTAAACTGTATGACATCTAATGTTGTGTACGGAATAGAGTGCTCACTTTGTGGATTGATTTATATTGGCGAAACCAAAGGTAAGCTCCGAACCAGAATGTAAGGACATCGGTCAAAAATAAATAATAAAGGAAGTCAACTTCATTATCGACATTTTGACCAGGCCGATCATTCCGTTTTATCTATGAGAGTCAGAATCCTGGAGAAAATATATCACCCTACAAACAATTCCAATTTGAGCACACCTTTCCGACGCAACAGAGAAGAGTTCTGGATAAAAAATCTTAACACTGCAGCGCCCTATGGGTGCAACGATAATATCAGCAGCATAGGAAACTTAACAAGTCCCGGTTGTCAATCGGTAAATTTAACTAGCTTATTCAACAGACCACAAAGAAGACCTCGAAGTCATAGCATTCGTAAATATAATAGGCCTGAGATACATAGTTTCTGCTTCGATGACTTGGTTCCATTTTTGAATGAGCCTCTAGGCCTTGCATTATATTCGTACCAAATTATACTCTGTTCCTTTACGGAAGTTACACGAAATCTACGAATATACGAAGGACCCCACATTTACCGATACACGTTCCCTAGAAAAAAGACTACAAGGAGTCATCTTGGACATTTCTACTTTTCGTTTATTTCAAGCAGTAGATCAGATAATTCAGAGGAGAAAAAACAAACCGTCCTTTTATTAAAGTAAGATTTGCAAACAATTAAAGGTATTGATAAATTGAATCTTGGTCAAATTTTGAATCAAAAAACTGTCACATAAAAAAATTCCACCATATTTCAAAAGAAAAGAAACTCCTTGTATTTCCTATAGCTACACACCAACAGTTGTAATCCCTCACTACATCCACTTCCTTGCGAATGTTCTTCATCGAATTTTAACTACTCTCCATGTGGACACGTTATTACTGGTGACCTTAGTATAGTCAAGAACGACAAGTTGAGAGAATTGTTAAAAAAGGTTCCCAAATACAAAGAAAGTATGTCCTTTACATGGAACCAAAATGTCAAAATTATCATGGACTCTTGTGAGGAGTATGCAAGACGTTGGGCAAAGAAAGAGGATGTTCAGCTCGACACCCTTTCCGAATGGATAAAATCCATCATAGGTTTACTTTTATCTAGAATTTACCGATTAAAATCAACTGTGAATACCAGATTCGAGTCTATATCTAAAAACCCTGATGTTATCACAGAGCTTACCTACCTCCAAGAACTTTATGTCATCACACCAGCTGACAAAGCCTCAAGTGATTACACATTTACTTGCAAAATGTACTATTTCGATAGTCTAGTTAAAGAGTTGGGTTTAATTTCGACAACTGGAAAACCCACTTACACCCCAACAAACCTTTCTGTCTCTGAAATAATAGATAACCATAAATCAGCTCTTGCTTCCTATGGCTTCTACCATACTTATACTGCATACCTAAAATGCATAAGAATCCGTTTCATCGCTGGTTCCTCAAAATGTTCTACCAAATCTGTATCGATCTTACTCACCAAAGTGTTATCTGAAATCAAATCTGGGCTTAAAAAATATTGTTCGACAGTATATTCTCGCAGTGGTATCAACCAGATGTGGATTTTAAAGAATTCGAAGGAACTTTTAGAACATCAGGAATCCACTCATTTAAGTAGAGTCCATTCGATCAAAGCCTTTGATTTTTCGACACTTTACACTACAATTCCACATTCTAAATTGAAAGAAAGACTCGCAAAAATTATAAGTAATGCGTTTACAAGTAAGAACGGTAATCGTAAATACAAATTTATTGTTGTTGACAAAACCTACTTCGTAAAAGAAAAGTCCGATTCTGAAAATAAGTACACTGATACAGATATTATTCAGATGTTAAACTTTCTGATCGACAACATTTTTATGGTGTTTGGAGGACAGGTCTTCCAGCAAATTGTCGGAATTCCAATGGGGACCAATTGTGCCCGAAAGAAGCTTTTACCATTTATTAATTTGACATTATTAGTTATACAATGTTTTACTGGGGGGAGGTTACAGATATATATTGGGTCGATGTAAAAAATTGTATTGGGCGAGGCGCAGCCTGGTTTGTGTATGTAATGTCAACAGATTTCAAAGCTTCTCAGTGACATCAACAGCATAAAGCGTCTTAGTAGAAGCAGGATATTAAAATGATATCCCGTCAGTGGCAGAATATAACATAATATTCGGTGATGTGAGTTCTCGAAGGTGCATATACATTGTTTTAAGGTAGCTTGACCGTTTACAGTAAACAACACGTACATTTCTGAACTTGATAGAGAAAAGGTAATAAACCTTTATCGATTTCATGTCATTGACTCAGTACGTCAAACTTCTGATAATTCAAACTATTTCTGATGGTCCCTTGAAGTTCGACTTATCGAGAGTTGACTGTAATACACACGAACTTCTTTCATAAAATGACCTTTAAATGACACTAATTTGTATTTGTTTTTCATATTTTACTTGACAGAGACCGGCTTTGGGATTTTACAACCTGCTACAACATGCGGTGCTGATGATGCTACCACAGTGATATATGAAGCGAAGAGCAAAAAACAAAGATCGTCTTTCTGATAAAGTACTTCTGAATCATAATTTATATCTTTTTGTATGCAAGATACTAATTTTCAGTGTTTTATTAATTAAACGATAGGTCGGATCCAGATACTTCTTGATTTAGATAGAACATTATAGAATTCCTTGATGTAATAACATGAACATTCACTTATCTGAAATAAATTTAGAGTAACACAATTTCACTGTGCAGATTATCCTTGCTTACACAAATATAAAGAAGATCCTAACAACAATCTCAACAGTACACACAATAGAGCACCACATTGAGCATCGACGAACCCCTAGCAAGCTAGAGGTGAGAACAGGTGCCCGGGAGAGAGAGAGATCACAAATAGTCCGGTTCCTGATACCTCTTTAACTCTCTGCTTTAAAATTTAGTGACATACTTCAGAGCCAAAGAGGGACACTACGTGACTGTAATACTACGACGTAATTGGCTGAAATTAGTTTATGGCGTGATAGTTAACGATTGGTATTGGTCCAAATGATTTTGGAAACAAATATGTTAACGACACAGTTTAAACAAAACCCATTCTCATTAAACAATTCGACGATACATAAAATGAGGGAAACTTATACATTCATATAAGCAATCAACGCTGATTTTGCTAAATGGTCACACATTTTATAACTGCGAATTGTGTAATTATCCAGATTTCCTACGCACATTAATCCGGATACACAGATGTGTTCCCACACATGCACATATTGTATAAACATAAACTTTAAAAGCTGTCAGATTGGTTGATTTTTGAAATAAATTTGAGACTCGAGAGTGCCTACCTCATGGTATAGCACTGTCCTTATATGTATATTGTTATATATTTTGGAGCATCAGAAAATCAGGTATATATTGGTACATTTTGGTTTATACATTTTATAATGTTTAAAATTTATTCATATATTCACATTCAATTCATATTCGGATTTCCTCTCTTTCAGTCTGGAGAATCGCTGACATTGTAGAAATGCGCATATGATGTACTTATAGAGTATTACGACAGAACATGTATTCAATATTGACAATTTCAACCACTGAGTTCATGTCTCTGCTGATAGACTAATAGGTTCTATCACGACCTACTGAGCGAGACATAAAAATTTACACGAGTAACGGAAATTTCATCTTTTCCCGAGTGGAGCGTAGCGGAAAGATGAAAAATTTCCGTCACGAGTGTAAATTTGATGTCTCACCCAGTAGAAAGTGAAAGAATCTATTTATTCTTCATTACTAGCTACGAACTTGTTGTTACTCCTTGACAACGGTTACTGCGCATTGTCCAGACAAAATGCTAACCGGTAGAGAACAGTGGTGGACTAGATAACAATCGTGCTTTTCTTACTGATAATTGGAATTTCACAATAGTTTGTCCCATGTCTGCAAAATCACATGATAGCCCTCTGACGTCAAACTCAAGTCTCGTCAACTTTTCATTGCCAGTTACCGGAAGTACTTTCAAAAGCCACACGCGTCTTTAGTACGACATCTCTGATTGGTCGTTTGGAACAGCTGATTGGTATATGACTTTCAATGATTGGATGATGTAGCTTTTGAGACAACTTATGTGTCTCACATCGGCTGTCTCACAGGGTACGGGCAAAACTGAAGATGAATGTTAGTTCCCACGTATATCGTTCACCACCTTGATTATGCATCTACGCTGACTTGTAATATATGAATTGCAATATATTTTTTCTAATACTAAATTTGATAAATTATTTTGAAACTAAGGATAATCGCCATCATGGCAAAGCTATGTGTTAAGTTGGCCCTTTGTCAAACATTTTATGTCATGTACAGAATTTCGCTCTTCATATGTTTATTGTCATTTTGCTCGATGATCCGACATTTAAGTTCTATCACAAAATTCATTTGTCTTGTTTGAAAAAAAAAACTTGAGGAAAAACTCAATTGGTACGCAATATTCTTTAGAATTTGTGCTTATGTCAGGCTTTGTGAAGTTAGATGTAGCACTATTGAGAACCTAAATTGACAATGAGCTAGCAAAGAAGATTTTCATGTGGCCACTGATGAAATCAACCAATACTTGCATAGATAAATACTTGATAAAATTAAACTACTTCTACTACTTACACAACTTTGACCTATTACTCATACATACTTGCGCTCGCGTCGGCACAGCACGGATTGTATTACGTACGCCCTCTTTTGATATCAATTTACATATCAATCTATGTTGCATGGACCCTTCTTTTTGCGGTCTTGTTTGTGTGTGGTCATGTGACAGTGAGGAGGTTGTTTTATACCACAATTGTACGTTCTTCGAGACCTCTGGGAAATCGGAAAAGTGGGAGGGTTGTGCGCACGTAATCAAAGATAACCATACCATTTGTTACCTGCGTAGCAGATGGCCGCCCGAAGTCGGCACCGGTGTCGTTGGTTTATGTGTAGTGTTTATTGTTTCTATGTCGTGTGTCTAGTTTTCTCTGTGATTTGACGTTCCTTGACTGTCTTCTTTGTGTCTTTACTTATGCCCTTTGCCGTGTGGAGCTCGTAAAAAAGTTCCCCGCGAGGGGTTTGACAGTAGGTGTTTTGAATAATTTTCCCTGACATGATCGTCATAGCACTTTCTATATAGACATGGCCTCAGACAGTGCATGTATTTTTAGATATTGTTTTCATTTTCGGCGGGTGCGGCTAGCCAAACAGGGGATGCTTACTCCTCCCGGGTACCTGGTCCCACCTCTAACTTGCTAGGGGTCCGTCGATGCTCAAGTTTGTTCTCTATTGTGAGTGCTGTTGAGATTATCGTCAGGATCTTCTTTAACTCGTTTACAGTGACTGTTTGGGGATTTGCTGTTGGTGCTGCACACCCTCTCCTTTCTTTCATGACGAAATCATGTATCTCAAATCGAAACTTTTAAACGAAGAAACACTAATAAAATGTTCCCCATCTTTACATTAAATATTAATACTAACAAGGACAAAAAGTACCAAAAGAAATTAACCTTTTAATTGATCTAATTTTAAACTAACAATGGTGATATGAAAATTCCGTGTATTGAAATTCGATATACCGTAAAATGTTACAGAGAAAAGAAAAACACACGATTTTTACTCGATCAGAGAAAATTATTCTAGGCTAGACTGTGATGTTTCCAGACTGCCATCGTATATTATTTGCATTTCTAAACTTTTTAGGTATGACGGATCTTTATATGATCTTTCAGACTTTCATGTTTGGTTCCAGTATTCAGTTATTCTGAGTTTGAAACAACTTTGAACTGCATTGCCTTCACTAAAAATAACATTAAAATTGAAAATAAACAAGAAGGATTTAAAACTGATCGAACTTGAAAATACTTTTAAAAATCTTCCCAATATTCCTTTCCATGTTTCATTGAATATGTACATTAATAACGCAATGGATACACTATTCCGGAGTTTAAATATGTTAGATTGACATCGTCCTGATGACAAGACTAACTGCAAAGCTACACAGCCAAGAGCATATTTTTGAGCGACAACTCAATGAAAATTGTGTGACGATGCTTTCCATAAATCGTCATATCGATGTCCAGCATAACTGCATTTTATCTATGGACAATGATACGGGACCCTGAAATCAAACGTCGTACGAGAAAATGTAAACGAAATTCAATTAGTGTTACCTGGCGATATCTTCCGTTCAATTTTATTATTTAAGATGAAAATGCCAAATGCAAAATGATAAATAAAAGAGAATATGATATATATCTCAAAAATACACGCCCCTCCTCTTCTGTACTTTGCAGTCGCCTAATCAGTATCATGTAATTCAGTTGACATCCAAATGATCTACGGCTCAATAAATATTCTAGCGGAACAAATGTTCATTTTCAGACACAATCACAGATATATTTTTGTAGCGCCCCCTAATTTTATATTTTGAATTTTAAGTGCAATTACATTGCAAAGAGTGCGCGGCTCCAAATTTCCTGTAGGGTCGATTCAGTAGCAAAGTCAAATAAAATCTATCACCAAAATAGCATTGGAAGGATGGTGCTCAGATGTTAACCTCCTTTAATTTCAATGTTATTTTTGGATGAAATAACAAGTTTCCGATGATCAAGTACATTAAAATAGTAAAAATGATAAGTAGAAAAAATAACAAAATAAGTGATTTCGAAAAGAAATGGGAAAACCTCATTAACCTCTTAAATAAAGATGCTTAAAGATTATAATGCAATGAATGCTTAAGAACAAAAATTTTTACTTTTTCAAAGAAGAATAATATGAAATGATGTAGATCAAATACCGAAATTATACCGTTCTGTTTATATGTCAAGTTATTCATCTATTTCATATATTTATTCATTTACAGCTTTTTCCTTTTCCTTTTTTTCATATATCATTATAAATATCTATCCTTTCTCTCTTTCTTTATTTTTTTTTTAATTTTATTATTATTATTTTTATTTTGTTGTTGGAATCTTTACTCTTCTCATCCATCCATTTAGCTGTAAATTATGTATGAATGTATATTTTGTGATTGTTGAGCTGACGACATTACCAATGAGTTAAAGAAGATCCTGACGATAATCTCAACAGCACTCACAATATAGTACAAAATTAAGCATCGACGGACCCCTAGCAAGCTAGAGGTGGGACCAGGTGCCCGGGAGGAGTAAGCATCCCCTGTTGGCTAGCCGCACCAACTACTATTTCAAAATAGGTTATAAAGTAAAACTCATTAAGCATACTTTGACCCTGTGTCCATTCTATACAGTCAGTGATAACTGGATCGCTATACTGAAAATGAATGGACACACGGACCATTGTTGTCTTGATACATACCTTTCAAAAATATTCTATAAGAGATAGTGTCCTCAGCTTAGCAAAGATCTCTTCACCTGTATTTCTAATTAAATATGGTGTGCTGAACCGTTACACAAAGAACATATTTTATTCTAGCAATTATTTAACTCTATTTAGAAGGCAATGTTACATTTCATTAGGCTTAAACACTCCTATATCATGAGAAGGACAGAAACATATACAATGATAAAATATAGATACCATACCAGTATACAAAATTATAACTGAATTATTTATACATTGGAATAAGACAGATATTAATATATTTACAATAATTATGGATATTTATTATGAAAATGAATAATGAATTTCATAATTTGAAAATATTTACATGAGAACTTTGTCTGACGGTTCAGCACTATATTACGATGTAATAAATGCTGGAGTTTGATGGCTGAAGGGGAGGAAGGAGGCCATTAAAAAATCAAAACAAAAATCCCCCATGTTTCCGATGCAGGAAATAATATTTATGATGTAGAATTGACAGAGGACCAAAACAAAGCTTCTGATTCAAAAAGGAGGTTTCAAGGAAAGAATTTCTTAATAGCAAGACTCGGTCGAACACCCACACCAAAACACCAAAGTATAGATATGGAAACAAAGGGTGTGCACGCACAACCAAATACACAAAGGGACATGAATACTCAAAATACCAAAGACTACATATACCAACCTGACCAATGGACACTCAGTGCCGATTAAGGGCTGCCATCTGTCACTTGAACGGTTACCCGCCCGTTGGTCTCGAAGAACGCAAAAATGTTATGTTCAGCAGTCTCCTCCTCACTTAAGAAATGACTGTCTTACTTTTGGTGTTCATGGGTGTATAATTCTGGTTAGTCACGTAAAAATTCCGTGAATGGCGAAGCGATTTTGGAAAATTTGGACGTGTCCAACCAGAATTATACACCCATGAACACCAAGAGTGAGACAGTCATTACTTATATTCACATTTATTCTAAAAATCGGTCATTCTTATTTGCATGAAAAGATGTAAGTGAATCCATATATGGATATGTAGGACATAATTGATTTGACCATTGATGTTATATAAAAAGGGGCAATACCACATAAATAATTCATTATTATTGTTATATATTATTACAAATGAAGGCAAGGAATCCTGAACCTATTGAAGCTCGTACGAGAGGAAAATATAAACGAAATCCAATGAGCACTACCTTGGCGACATAATTCACTTTTCCCTTAAATTCTGAAAAATAAGAAATTAAAGTCGAATTTCATAAAAGTTCCTTGTCCCTTTTGCGTCTCTTTCTGTGTGTGTCTGCTCTATGTTTTTGCATTGGGAGCTCTGGGGGTTTTGCTTTGGGTGCTGCAACCGAGTGTTGTTGGAGATCCCCTCCTTCTCCCATACAATTATATCCATGTACGCCCTATCTGAACTGTATAAGACGCCTGCTCGGTATCATAAAATTCAAACAGTTGACATCCCAATGATCTACAACTCAATAAAAATTCTAGTGGAACAAATGCATCGGCAAAATCCTTCCCGTCTTTTCACTTTGTTTTCAAAAAATCAGGAAACGAACGCCGTTCTTGATCTGAAAGCATTGGTGAGAAATCATCAGATGTACAAGGACGTCAGTGTGCATTCGACCTTAAATTAAAAAGATGTAAATCCAATACATCGATTTATAAGAATTTGTTGCATTGTTTGAGCAAATCGCGTACGTTGGAGACAAGACACGAAGAGCTGACCAATCACCGCGTGTGTGTTAATACTTCAGTATATAGATTAAGGACCTTTTTGTCTTCTGAATTGAAGAGGGAGATGAAAAAATAAAAGAAAATTCTAAAAGGAAGGAAATGAAAGATTTTAATGTTAGTCAAATCGGCTGATCTTCGTCGAAAGTGAAAAGAATTTATATTAGTCAATGTGTAAGACCATCAACAGAAGACATATGAAGAGATACGACTGTCAGATAAAGGTTTAGATATCAACTAATACAGAAAATGAAGATTTTTGTGGAAGACTTTCTGTATATACAATCGGCTTTTTTAGTGTTTGATTTAGTAACCATTGTCACCGGAGGTAAGGTTTTCATTTAAAAAAAATAGGACTTACAAGAAATTCCAATTAAGAGTTCGTAAGACATCAATGGTTCAATGCCAAGTGTTTTTCCGTTAAGGATTACAGAAAATAAAAGTCAATTCAAATAGAATTCAAAGTCCATAACATCGATTAATAAATGAAAATCACCTTTATCGTTAGTATCTTGTCAGAAATTTAAAAAAAAACCAACTTGAAGAATTTTGAATGGCGTATTTGTATTGTATAGTGTATACGTGTACAAAATTTCCTGATAGTAGTATCTAATGATAAGAATTAATTCAAGTGAAATTTTAATCGTAGTAAAAATATTAATGTTTTTTTGTTTTTTTATTATTTTATAGTATTTTAAATAATCATCATAGAAGTACCCATCAGTTATTCGGTCTCAAAGTCTAGAAGTCAAGGCAAAATCATAAGAAGTTGCGTACCTCGGAATGAATAACATTCAGAAGTGATATCAGGTGCCGGGGGAGGGGGGGTTGTCAGCATCTCCTGATTGCATGAAACTGTCGCAACAGATTCATGAAAACTTGATAAAAAAGAAAAAGAGATCTCTAGCAAGGCCACTCTGTGTCTACCACAGTGGAGGACACCCGAATGATAGGGACAAATATCGAACACCTCTCCAGTTTAAAAACCATTCAACGTCTTCAAACAACAATTTTGATTTTGTATTCATTTCTTTTCTTTCTATGTTAATCATCTTAGTACATCAAAATCAACTTATCTTAGCCTTCCAACATTCAATTCCAAGATTTGTAAATATAAGAGGAAAAAATAGATAAAAATCGTAATCGGAATCATCAAAGGATGTTTCCATTAAATGTTCCAGTTCAATAAATAAAATTTGCATTACATAATATTGTGTCTTGTCGAAATCATTACGAGCCGTCGGCGATCGAGTATCCTAAAAAAATCGACAAGTTTTATAACGAGGTTTGTGGTTATGAATATGGAGACATTAAATATTTGAACCACTTGGTGAGTGTCACTGTTGGTGGACCAGGAGTCCCCGGGGGCACATGTAGCCAAGTTCGACCAATTTCGCTCGGGCGTTTCTTCAAATTTCTGTTTACAAAATTTTCTGACATTTTTTTTAAACCGCGGTCATGAAGCATCATATCCCAGCTATCTTGCTATGGTCCAGTCATATAATGCAAAAAATGGGCTGAAATTGAAGTTATTGCAAAAGAATTTTTAAGACTTGATTTAATGTCTAAACACAAGTACAAAACACACATTAAAAGTTCTCACTCGATACTCCACGGCAAGTGCAGTATTTAGAACCCCCTTCATTTTTAGTCAAAATGCAAAAAGACCAAATGCGGCATATTAAGTTGATCAGAAAAACAAGAGAAAGATTTAGTTTTAGCATAAGATTGTTTTTACGACATCTTTAGTAATCATATAAGACATTTAATAAAATTCAAGCTTCATATTTGTAAGCAAAACGGAAAACCGACCAATCAAAAACGGTAAAAATGGCAATTTTCAATTAGCAAAACCGCCTTGAGCACGTGTTTATGGCCTTTGTTAGGAATCAAGATAAACAACCAAAAGCTTTATTTTCTGTTAATTGAACGTTTGTACTACACATTTTTATAATTCATCAAAATAAGTGAAATAATATTTATGTTGTTGGGGTCATTCATCTCAGAATTCGGTGGAGA
Organism: Pinctada fucata; assembly: GCA_028142955.1. NCBI lineage: Eukaryota > Metazoa > Mollusca > Bivalvia > Pterioida > Pteriidae > Pinctada > Pinctada fucata. Next base: position 47,646,261 of record AP027110.1, on the reverse strand, counting down.
CCATACTTTTTAAGAAATTATTAAATTAGAATGAATATTTTGTCAACTTGATCATGTTGATTCAGAAAACTCTCTAAAATGAAATAGATAAGCATAGATTTTTTATTTGATTTCATAATAATGCTCAATATACTTTATGAATATTATAAAAGAAAAACTAAATTTTAAGTAATGTTGGAAAAAAATAAGTATGAAATTGAATCAGAATGATATTTTGACTTAAAGTGAGAAAATTGACTAAGTCCTGGCTTTTAAAACACATTTTTGAGGAGGACTTTTTTTATTTCAAGACTATGCATGGCCATTTTAGTTTTTATATGTTCTTTATACCAACTGAAAGATCTTCAAAAAAGTCCTCTAACATTTTCCTATTTAGAAAAAAATTATGGGGGATTTTAAGTCAGCTCCCTATGCCCCCATTATAAAAATTAAACAATGTTCGATTTTTTAAATATAATACTCCGGTAGATATATGCAATTCTAGTTTCAGATAGCTTTTTTCACCAATGACTGTCATGCAAAATTTAAAGCAAATCGGTCAACATATTTTTGAATACTAGGAATTTTAACCTAAAAAAACACGGTCATTTTTTCAACAATTCTCCAAAAAGATCAAAATTGTCTACTTTGATACTAGATTTTGACAAAGTCAGCAGTCAAAACAGTATAAAATCACATTCATTTAGTTCATTTGACTCCAAATAATTAACAGAATAATTTAAATTCAGTTAAGCTTCAACAATCAGGGTGAAATTAAGCTTTACTTTCCCTCTTTTTGCTATAATTTGATGAATACCTGAACAAATGATGCAACCAGCTGGTTTCGTGGTCGATTTTTTAAAAGAAGAATCATTGTAACACACAAGTTAATGCATCATCATTTAATATGCTAAAAATGTTTTTACACTTTTATGATGATGAGATGGTGTTTCAATTCGTTTCCATGTAATCATATCCTGAAAATGGGGGATACGCTCATTTTATCAAATGTCGACACCACTTTTGGCAATTTCAAACCAATAAAAATGTTCAATTTTTTTCATAACCATCCTAATTTTGGCTTCAGCAGATCATATTATAGCCAGTCCTTCCAAGGAAGAAAAATGGTATGTTATGAGTCATGATTTAGGGAGAAATTAACCACCAAAAATGACAATTTCTCTAATTTGCGCAAAAAAATCATATTTCCACCAAGAGGATTTTAGAGGACTTTTGTTATGTTGCTCCAATTATATCAACGTACAGCATAAATCTAAAAACATTGCAATTAGTTCTATTTCAAATCAAAATATGACTGGACTACTACGTCTTTCGGTATATTTAGACATAATTATCACAGATTTTGGTCACACTTCATTGTTTAGATTGAGGATTACTGACGAGGGTTAAATACCCGAAACGTGCATGTCTGGTCCATGTTGTAAATTTATCTGCTCCAAAATGATGCTTATGAATTTGAAGACTTAAACATTTCAAAAGACTAAAGAGTTGAAACGGCGAATATTAACGAATGATGAACGTAAGTTTTATTCATAAAATTCTTTAACACATATTCAAAATTTTCCATTGAATTTAGCTACAACGTATATGCAAGTTCGCGCAAGTTAAAGTTCTTAACGCCTTTAACCCTTCCAAATACAAAAATGAGATTTCAAAACGTGTAAAAATAAAATCTTAATGGCAATCACAAAGAATGATTTAATTTTATGTTCATGTTGTTAAATTTGCTTTTTTTTCATTATGTCTATATTCATTTTGCAAAAAAAAATCTTTTGCATAACATAATTGTGTGTTGATGAAATTATGGCGAGCCGTCGGCGAATATTCGAAAAACTCACAAATTTTACGATGAGGTTCCAAGTGTTCAAAGGGTAGATTGCGTCAAGCACCTACATTTAACGGTCATACAGTAAAGGTAATATGTCACACATTTTATACTGACAATATAATTAGTCAATAATACAATTACCGTCTTTAATTAATTATACTTGTACCTGTGATTTATTGATGATAAAAACATGAAATAACGGATACTAGTTAATGAATTCCCTATAAAACACGAGGTATGATATAAGCTTGTATCGATTATCTCCCCTTAGTGATGTGAAGAAGAATGGGACACTGCTAAAATCACTGGACCGTATCTCTGGTTCCTCGATTCTACAACCAACAAATTTACAAAACATCAGATACACATTATCAAAGATAATTAAAACATCGGATTAAATCCTTTTTCTGAGATGTATGATTTTAGTCAGAATACAGAAAAGATACCACCTGATCAAAAATGATAATTTTCCGCATGTATTATACTTATTTAAAATATTATTGATGATACCCTTTACACACATGTACACTGCCATCCATGAATTATTACACATCATTTCTGTTCATGTTGCTGTTAGAAATTTACCAGTTTCGAATTCATTGCTGTATAATTCTGAAGTTAAACCTTATTAAATTATTTGTAATGTTCAAACTTGACCCAAATACCCGGTATTAATTTACATTAAAAAAGAAGTTTTCTCTATATAAATGGAAATGTTTGAAAAAAAAATTGTGCTGATGAGAAAAGTTTCTATATGCATTTTCATTATCACAAATCATAATTTTGAATCATTTAAAGTCAATTATTATGAATCTCTCATGTTCAAAATGGAAAAAATAGGATAAAACTATAAAGAATATTGAATGTATAATATTATCCATTTATGGATGGCAATGTAATATATAGAAATATACATTGAAAAAAAAAACAAACGCCGAATTAAAACTCAACCGGTTTCATTGGTATCATCAGGAAAACTCCTGATGATACCAATGAAACCGGTTGAGTTTTAATTAGGCGTTTGTTAGTTTTTCAATATATTGAAAATTGTAGAGAGACTTATTGACTGTTTATTGATAGAATATACATGTAGAGATATCTGGTTATGAGGGATACTGAATAAGTTATCCAGAAAGTGTCTTTTACGTGAACATCAACGGCTGATGCGGCTAGCCAAACATGGGATTCTTACTCCTCCGGCGCACCTGGTCCCAGCTCTAGCTTGTTAAGGGTCAGTCGATGCTCAATTGGTGCTCTATTGTGAGTATTGTAGAGATTGTTGTCAGGATTTTCTTAATCTCATTTATGAAACACTAGCAAATCTGTAGCATTGTAAAGAAAGGAGGGTTTCTTCTGCAAAACTCGGTTGCAGCATGAAAAAAGTGACGACAAGAGACACCAAACGAGCAAGAAAAACGAAACACCAATGACGTCATTAATGATACGGAAGTGTTTTTACTCTTTACCTTCTTGAAGAAAATTTCCAACCATGCAATTCTAATGCACCAGACACGAACGGTTGCATAGAGGTGACATGTAGTTTTCTTTTTTTTTTTAATTCGTTCCATCGAATTATTATGTCGTGGGATCGAGTAATGTTTTTTTTTGCATTCTTTTCGTCAAAAACATAAAGAAGAAAACAAATTGTTTGTTTTTTGCTTTCTTTTTTATAATTCGTTCAATCGAGTTTTTATGTGGAGGGCACGAGTTCTGATGTTGTGGGAAATGGTAAGTCATCCAATCTAATTCAATGTTAAACGTCTTTAAATTCACTAGCATCATTTAAAACCTGATAAATTAACAGCATGGATCAGACATGCACGTTTCGGGTACTAAACCCTCGTCAGTGATCCTCAGTCTAAACAATGTAATAGGGCCAAAAAGTATGATAATTATTATGTCCAAAAATGTTTCAAAAGACGTAGCAGAATGGGTGGGATATGATGCTACAGGACCCACGTTTTAGAAATTTCAAGAATTTTGTAACAGAAAATTTCAAATGCGTTGAAGAGACAGACGATCAACCAAAGTTGATCGTACTTGGCTACATGTGCCCTCGGGGACTCTTGGTCATATAAGTAGTGCAAAAGAATGAACGCAAGTGATTGGCTGACTAATAACTTGTTCCCATGACTAAATAACTCGAGGGAACGAATGAAACAAAAGAAAGCAAAAAAAAAAGTTTCCTTCCCTTCTGTTCGAACACTCTGCTCTTCATGTCATGTGACCATCCGAATATACATTCGTACTTTTAGATTACTGACATTTCACTGCCATTGACAGTCATAACATATGTCCTAAAATATTAAAAGATTCTAGATATTAATGGTTGATTCTCCTGCACATTAAAGATGCTAGTGGAGTAGAAATAATTTAATACGAAAATTCAGAACAATCGTAATGATTTTGCTTATAGTTCAATCTTATTTTTTAGTTAGATAAAACTAAATATTCTGTTTGGAAATATTCTTTAATGCAAAAGTTATGAGATACATCAAATTAAGATGCTTTGATATATTTTATCAAAGAGGCCCTAAAGATGAATATTTTCCCAATACAAATTATCTTGCATAACCAAAAGTCAAAATTTTGACGGATGATATTTTAAACGGTGATAATATATCAATTAAACCTTTTATATGGTTGGACTTTATGAAATGTACTGACATTCAAATATTTGTCGAAGAAAGGACTCGCTAGTCGATGTATTGAAATTTAAGACAATATTATTAATAATGTCGAGGCAGCAATTTGAAACGATAGTCAGTACTCGTATTTCAGGTCCAGTAAACCGTAAGACAATGGTCGATGCCTCACAGACATAACGTTTATTTCAATATCTTTGAGTAGAATGATAGGAGTTGACTCTGCTCACACAAACGGTTCTAGAGATATAGCCCTGACAGGAAAACATGTACAGTTTTATTAAAAATGTACTTAGTGACCTTGACCTTGGTCACATGATGAGGCGAATTTTTTGGGTCTTAAGCAATATCATTACTGAAATAAGAAAGTGATCCGGTAAACGTTTCAGGAGACAATTAACATGTCATCTTTCACATTTAAAATATTGAGGGTTAAGTACCCGAAACGTGCATGTCTGGTCCACGTTGCCAACTTTTCTGTTCTGAAATGATGCTATTCAATTTGAAGACGTTTACATTGAAAAGACTATTTTAGATTAGAGGTTAAACGTCTTCAAATTTAATAGCATCATTTAAGAACAGATTAATTTGCAGCATGGACCAGACATGCAAGTTTCGTGTACAGAACTATAAAACAAAATTTGATAATCTACAGGTTTTGACGTTTTCAGTGTACTAGCTATAGTGACAGGTGATGGAAGCAGGATCGTCCTACTCGCACCGAACACATACCCTCATCCCATGGGAATTCACTATAGTTGTTCGTAATTCCATTGATATTACATCTTCAAATTCATAGCATCATTTAAGAACAGATAAATTTGTAGCATGGACCAGACATGCGTGTTTCGGGTACTTTACCCTCGTCAGTGATCCTCAATCTAAGCAATGTAATATGGCCAAAGACTGAAAGTTATAAGTCTAACAATATCGAATGATGTTACAGGATGGGTGGGATATGATGCTGAAGGACCCACTTTTCAGAAATGTCGAGAAAATGTTGTGTTTGGATTTTCGTTTTACCTGGTTTATTGTGCCCGTTGTCATCTTAAAATTCTAACTTAATATCTATATGTGTACATCTTGAAAATCATGAAGCATACAAAACAAAAACTGTATCTTTGCGTGTATATGAATACTTTTCTCTTAATTTCAGGAAGCAGGAACTACGTATTTCGTCTCCGTGATGACCTAGGTAATTCACACTCATCCCAAGATTTACAGTTTGACGAGAGCGGCAAATCTCTCTTACGCTGTGCTCATTTATGCGTGCAAAGTGTGTATTGCCTCTCTATATTCTTCAACGAAGACAGCGGAGAATGCACCGGACATGACGTCATCTACACGGGTATTGGTTCACCAGGGATCATCTCAAAGTTAAATTTCACCTACTGGGAAGTGGAAAGTATGTTCTTTTAATTAAGACGGCACCGATGTGTGGAGGAGTTAAAAAGACAATGAATGAATATGAATTTTCGGTCTGATTTCATTGTTTGGATTAAGGGTCACTGATGAGGGTTTAGAACCCGAAACACGCATTTCTGATCAATGTTGCAAATTTACCTGTTCTTAAGTCCGATCAAATTGGATTCGGGAAACTCGTTACTTCAAACGCATTCGAAAATTTCTGTCAAAAAAAAAAATTCTCGAAATTTCTGAAAAGTGGGCCATGTAGCATCATATCCCACCCATTCGGCTACCTCCTTCGGTATTTTTGTACGTAACAACTTTCACATTCTTTTGGCCATATTACATTGTTTAGATTGAGGGTCAATGACGAGGGTGAAGTACCCGAGAAGTACATGTCTGGTCCATGCTGCAAATTTATCTGTTCTTAAATTATGCTATTGAATTTGAAGACGTTTAAAATTTGTACCATTTGGTGAGTGTCACATCTGGTGGACCAGGAGTATCCGAGGGCACATGTTACTTCGATTGATCGTTTCTTCAACGCATTCGAAAAATTCTGTTATCAAAATTTCTTGAAATTTCTAAAACTTTGGTCCTGTGGAATCATATCCTACCCATCCAGCTACGTCTTTCGATACATTTTGGACATAATAACTTTCACAATCGTTGGCCACTGAGGGTCACTGACGAGGGTGAGTACCCGAAATGTACGTCTATGTCTGGTCCATGCTGCAAATTTAATGGAAGTCTTAAAATAGGGGAATCTACCTGATGGCATAGCTCTTATCTTGACAGGTTCTTTGGCAGAAATTAAAGGTTAAGTCTAGACCTTTGATCTTCATATCATTTGGATTTCTTTTTTGGCCTCGAGTGATGATATCTGAGACATAACTTGCGCGTGTGCACAGAAATGTCAATATTGACAATTCTGATGTACCAATTTTGAGTACAAAGGGCAACCCGACCATACTGTACGAACTCTAGATGAGCACATCTGGATAAGTGTAGTTATAACAAACAACGACCATCAGACCACGTACACAGCGTACCTAAGCAGGCAGCAGGGGGCAACAAGAAACACTCATAAACACACAACATATGTCACACAGATAAACAATAAAGATACCAACACTGAAAACGTGGTTATTTTCGATGGGAAAAAAATTCGCGAATATAACATTAAGATATATTACGAGTGCGGGGATATTCGCGATAGAAAAATATCCGTCTTTGTAAGAATGATGCAGGGTTGTTTTCGCGTGTGGAAAAATTTCGCGAAGTGAATCGAGTTGCGAAATACGCGAAAATAATCCTCCTCACGCAAAAAAAATTCCACGTCTACAGTATAAAAGTAATAGAATGTTTGACTTGATCGGAATATACTGATAAAAGTGCAAGAGTTAAATAGCTTCAATATGAAAAAAATAACTATTTCTTAATCTATGCAGCGTCTGAGCTTCGATTATGCCGCACGTGTCTAGTACAATAAAATTAGTACTATACAACATATATTTCAATATTGACAATTTCAACCACTATGCTGGTTTCGCTGCTGGTAGACTGCAAGTCCCCGAGGATATCGCTCACCTAGTTTTATTCTAAATTTCCTGTCATCAAATTAGACCTAAATTTCTAAAACATCTCCCTCATTTCATAGCTCTATCCTGAGCTGGGGTTTCGGCCTTTTTCTCGGTCATGTTTAGAATTAAGCTCCTTGGGACTACCCTCCAACGATTTTTGGTCATATTTTTCACTTAAATACGCTTCTGAATAAACCCTACACAAATTTTGGAGCCGCTCATTTTGGCAAGAGGAAATTAAAGCTTTTTTGTAGATAGCGCCAAGAAAAACTCTTTGGCTTTATTTAAACTGTTTGACATGAAGGTTCAATATCTGAAACACGTATCTAGTACAATAAAATTAGTACTATAGAACATATATATTCAATATTGACAATTTAAAATCATTACATCTTTTTCCAGGTCCCTACGATAAAGCAGGATGTATTCCTATGACGTCATCTCCAGGATATTGCATTAAGCTCCATCCAGAATACCTCCTGGTGAACGATCAAATTACCGAATGTACAAAAGACCGTATGGACCTAGCATCCCTAACCACAACGGCGAAGCATCAATTTGTGCAGAATTACTTACTTGGTATAGGTAAGTGACAGGATGGATAAAAAACATTAAAATAGAGTCGGTTTATGTGTAGTCTTTTGTGTTTGATGTTTACATGTCGTGTGTCTCTTTTCCGTCTCGTGCTGTACTCGTCTTTTGTGTTTTTGCATCGGGTGTTTTGGTGTTCTGCTGTTCTGCTGTTGATGCTGCAACGGGGTCTTGTTGGAGATCTCCTCCCTTCTTTAACATAATAATAAGAAAGTGTTCCAACACATCAATAATAGTGTTTCAAGTTGCCTTGTCTGATCCATATAAGTTTGTAGCTGATACTGATGGCCTTCCAAAGTCGGTGCCGGGTGCACATTGGTCTCCTTCCTTTTATGTGTTGTCACAATGTTTAATGTTTCTGTACGTTTGTTACGGTTGTTTCGTATGATATTATTGTGAATACTGTTGTCTCTTTTTTGCGATTTGGAGTTTGTATGAGGTCATTTATGTATCCCTTTCTTGTGGGGTTGTTTCAATGGGTGAATGCAGGGTGGTCATGTTGGAGATCATTCCCTTTTCTTCATCTGAGCAGGAGGATAATGTATAATTTAGATGTAGCAAATTTATATCGAACTGATGTAACAGGTATCGTATAAACAGGACACACTTAATCTTCCTTGACACTTCATGTTACTTCTCGTTTCTTACTGTGTGTTTGGTCGATTAAACATTGTTGTATTTTTTTTCTTAGAGAAAAAAAAAGATGTATATACAATTCTAGTAAGTACAAACTCTGGTTCATCAGATAAAGCTGTCCTTTATGTTTATACATGTATGAAGCCAAATTCGTCCGTTTCTCTTATTGTTTGTTTTTTCTTTCTTGTGAAAAAGTTCTGTTACATACATTTAGCCTTATGATTGTGTTTTTCAAATGGAGTCTGATTTCGGGCTTGGTGTATGAGATATAGAAGATCCTGACGACAATATCAACAGCAGTCATAATAGAGAACCAAATGGAGCATCGACGGATCCTTAGCAAGCTAGAGGTGGGACCAGGTGCCCGGGAGGAGTAAGCATCCCCTGTTTGGCTAGCCGCACCCGCCGTCGATGCTCATGCACGAAAAATGAAAACAATATCTAAAAACATGCACTGTCTGAAGTTATGTCTATATAGAAAGTGCTGTAGCGACCACGTCAGGGAAAATATTTAAAACACTTCGCGGGAACTTTTTTAAGAGCTCCACACGGCAAAGGGGATAAGTGTGACTTAAATGAGATAAAGAAGATCCTGACGACAATCTCAACAGCACTCACAATAGAGCACTCACAACAGCACTCACAATATACTACTTACAACAGCATTCACAATAGAGCACAAAATGACTTTCATTCACTGATTTATCCGTATTTTGAAACTAGCTGACACACATTCCATTTTTTGCCATACTCTGTGCATGGCATGTAATTTTGAACTTATCCTATCTCTTAATTATTAAAGGTCATTCAAGTGCAGTAGGTGTGTCTGCGTACAAATCTACGGGGTCATGGCTTTGGACGGACGGAAGCACTGTTGATGCTGCGGTGTTTGGACCTGGCGAGCCGACAAACAATGTTGGTGAGGAATGTGGGCTGCTGGCGGCCGCCACTGGATTTCAACTCAACGATGCTCTGTGTTCTAACCCTAGATCGTTCCTTTGTGATAGAACAATATACAAATAGATTATATGGATTAAATTGTGTGGATCTAGGAATTGATTTCAGGATATATTCGATCTAGTTTTGCAAAGGGAGAGGGGAAGGCATTCTATGATTCTGAGGAAATTTTACACGTGAAAATTATAAATCATATATCTTTTTCATATATATCTTTTAATAAATGTTTTACTGTACAACTTGCAGTTTTATATACATATCATAATCCTATTCACAACAAAACGAAGTACCGTCATTATTGCAATACTCATACATTTGTATATCATTGCTTAATGTTCATAACCCACTCACCAAGTTTTGTAAAATGCCATGGACATATAGTCATTAATATGCGTTCCAATTTGCTTGTTAATATAAACTAAATTGTAAACATTATTGTAATCGTTTATTAACAGATTGTAATAAATTTTGAGGGAAAATTTTTACTCCTTCATATTTGACATATTGTGTATTTACGTCAAACATTTAATTTCACATTCATCAATTGAATGTCACTCTGCATGGTACTTGAACCTTCTACAGCCGTGTAACATCGCGCCCTTAAGAGTTACACACTGTCTGACTATGGCGACGGAACTCCATAATGGGCCCTGCCTAAAGAACGACAGATAGCGACGGTCCTGGTCACATGTCCTCTCTGATTTCGGGAGTAGGAATCCTCGGTTGATAGCATGCATGAGCTAGTCCCAATCAGCAGAGCACGGACTATTTTTATCTGTTTTGTTGCGCAAGTGACATTTTGTAGTCTTCTTGTGTCGTCATCTTGTGTTAAGGAGGCTATTATTCATAACAATTATGCGTTTTTCAAGACAGCAGAGTGACGGGACAAGAGATGGGGTTGTTTGCTTGTAATCGGGATAACCACACCATTAGCTTCTAACCTTGAAATGGTCTGTTCTAAGACGGCAACTGTTGTCCATTACTTTGTCTCTTTGGTTTATGTGTTGTCTTTTGTGTTTCGTACTTTGATATCATCTCTGTTGTTTGATCTTCCGTGTCCTTTTGCTGCCATTTGTTGTTTTTTTTTTTTTCACTTTTTTTTCTTAGCGTTTTGATGTTACAATATATTATTTGCTATTTGCGTTTTGATGTTTCAATATTTTGCACTGGGTGCTGCAACATAGTTCTGTTTAAGATCCGTCTATCTCTGATGGCCGTCGATGGCACCTCTTGGACAGTCCCTGTGTGGTTTAGACTATATTCATCTCAAATAAGTCTAGCATTAAGAAAGTACATATACAGTGAAGTTACAAAATATGTGCATAGGATCTGAAAAAGCGAAACGCTTATTTGAATTCATCTCCTTAATTATGCTATTGTAATTAAGTTTAATTACTTTAAACTGCATATGAAAATTGACGTAATAATGAGTAATTATGTTTTCTTATAAACGAACAAAAATGGGACAGCTTCCCTACTTGAATGTAGATCGTATGTATGGATAGCTCAACCAACAGATTACACAGCCTCATATGAAATTCCTGTGAAATTTATATTGCAGAGTCCTATGACTTTTGACTTTTTGAGGCCAAAATCAATATGGAGTCATCCATGACTCATGGGAAACATTTCTGACAAGTTTCATGATAAAAGGTTCAATACACACTCTATTAATTATGATCCGGAAACCATTTTGAATCATAAGATCGAGAGACCTATGACCCACACATTTGAAGATCAAAATCAATAGGGGTCATCCTTGACTTATGGGGAGTAAGTGTATAAGTTTCCTTGCTCTAGCACTTATCATATTTGACTTATAATGCGGAAACAAATTGCTGACGCCCGCTTGCCTGACTGGCATCAAATCTAGAGCAGCGTTTTGCAACTCGGCTAATAAAATAGAGACCTCAGTTATGTACTTGTAACAATAGACCCATACATATCATTGAATTGAGTATGCTTTTCAAGTACATGCCGCAATACTATTGCACATGAATTGACAGTGAGTTGAAGACAAGAAAATCGTGCTTGTTTCTAAGCAAGAAGACGAGTTATAGGCAGTACCACGTAGTGTCCTTCATTTATTAAAACGAACTATATTCAACATGTTACAGATTTTTGATCCAAGTATAAACCTAGCACTTTGCGTTCCAATTTAATTTGTGCTCTATTGTGAGTGCTGTTGAGACTTTGTCAGGATCTTCTTTAATCAACTCATTTGCGTCACACTTATGCCCTTTGCCGTGTAGAGCTCGTAAAAATGTTGCCCGCGAGGGGTTTGACAGTAAGTGTTTTGAATATTTTTCTATGACATGGTCACCACAACACTTTCTATATAGGCATTACCTCAGACAGTGCAATGCATGTATTTTATATGTTTTCATTTTCGTGCATTAACATCGACGGCAGGTGCGGCTAGCCAACAGGGGATGCTTACTCCTCCCGTGCACCTGGTTCCACCTCTAGCTTACTAGGGGTTCGTGGATGCTCAATTTTGTGCTCTATTGCGAGTGCTGTTGAGATTGTGTCAGGATCTTCTTTAACTCATATTGATCAGTTGCTCTCAACTAATAATCCAAATATTGCTAATTACCTTATTACAGACTATCCGTGAGAGCTACAGGCGAAAGAAACCACTGAAAACGTGAACTATGATTCAAATATAGATCTTATGTTGGCTTTTGACAAATACTTCAATACATGACAAAAGTGACACTTTTAACTTCAAAATTAATTCCCTCTCTTAAGTAGTAACATTCCCTCGTCCCCTGTCTATGATGTGTTCATTATCGAAATTGATACGCTATTCCAGGCAGAGGTCAAACTACTACGACTTCATTCTCAGGGAAAGAACTATGATGAACCAACAGTACCAATACTTTCCATACTTACACTGAACTCTGGAGATGGTCCATTAGATAAAGTTGTCATTAGAGTTTCTATGGAGCTGTGTAATTGTCTCCGTCTGTCTGTCTGATTTCCTTTTCTCCTGAGAAAGTTCCATATTGTTTTTTCAAGAATTTTCAGCAAAGCTCAAAATTTTTGCAGGCAACACTAACAGACAGGCAACACTGACAGAAAGACATCAAGCTTTATTCCTTCACCACATCTGCGAATATCAGGGAGAGGGGAAACAAGAACTGACATATATCTTTTGCTTATTTACTATTTATTAACTACTTAAGACACAACAAAACACATAATGGAATAACCTGAGTTTTAAAATCTGTAACACAAACAGAAAAATAACAAAATATGAAATTTTGTATTATATCTCCCTAATACAATGATTATCATTCTTTCTCTATATGATATATTTCTTGTTAATCTCATATGGCACTTGTGTTGGATTTACTACAAATACAAAAATAAAGCCTGTGTTTGTGAAACATGAATTCCACCGGTGGCATCTTTGTTAGTATTAACACCATTTTCTGTTATGTACATGTATGTCAAAAGTCAAGGTCAGGGTCACTGGGATAAAAATTTTTGGCATCAATGAAAAAATCTTGTGACAAGGAATATACATGTGAAATATCAAAGCCCTATCACTTACAATTTGAAAGATATTCCAAATGTGAAAGTTTTTGTAAATTAGGTCAAAGGTCAATGTCAAGGTAAAAAATTTTGGTATCAATAGAAAGGTTTTCACATAACAAATAAACATGTAAGATATCAAAGCCCTATAACTAACTATTCAAAAATTATGCCCGATGTTTAAGCTTTTGAAAAGTAGGTCAAAGGTCAATGTCAAGATAAAAAATTTTGCTATCAATGGAAAGGTCTTATCACAAGGAATACACACGAGAAATATGAAAGCCTTATCACTTGTTTGTAGATTACGTGGTTATTTTCGCTGGGGGGGGGGGGGGGGAGGAGTTGTAAGAATAAGAGCTTGGTTTAGCCCTGAAATCATTAGATTATTTCTCGTGCGCTGTCTTTCCTTTGAAGGAAAATGTTAATCAGGGTAATCATATGGTGTATTAGACGATTTCTCATAAGTATTTCATTTAAAACAAATTGATGTAAAATTTGATAATTACGACTTGAATAGGTAGAGGGTAACAATGCCTGAAAATGTCAAATAGCGAACGAAAATATACAAAAAATGCATTTTTTTATGTTTTGATCCCCTCTTATTTCAAACATGAAAAAGAAAAAAATTAATTTGAAACAAGTATGTCAATGTAATCGGTAAAATACGCAATCCGGAAACTGAAAATTGTTATATTTTGTACTAAACAGCCACACTGCAAGCTTTCAGGCACGAAATACACACCGTGCAGAAAGAGACATCTTCAAGAATATCATATCGTTCATTTCATTCTTGTATGCTGTATGTTTCATTGGAATCCACTCAGAATAGATTGTTCCATTGTATAACAAGAAGAAATGGGCAACTTTTATCTATCTAACAGCTTTTAAGTCAGATTCTTAAACATAGGGTAATCAAAGATTACATAGCTTGCCTATACAGCTTTTTGTCAGAACCAGGTTAAAGTTTTTGAAAAGTAGGTCAAACTCCAAGGTCAGGGTCACTAGGTCAAAGGTCATGGTCTTAAATGAAAGGTCTCTTCACAAGGTATCTACATGTGAAATATCAAAGCCCTACCCCTTATAGTTCAAGATACATAGCCCAGGTTAAAGTTTTGTCTACGGACGACGACGATGACAACAGCGACGACGACAACGACGCAGAGGGTATGGCATTAGCTCTCCGGACTTTTTCATCCCGGTGAGCTAAAAATAACCCATCCCCCCTTTTTTCGTTTTTCGTCTGTAAGACATTGTTCCACCCCAAGTTACAGAACCCCACTTGGTCAGAAAATTGGTATTAATAGTATACACCTTTGGTAAAAGTGGCATTTTGTAACTCTGAGTGGAACAATGTTGTAGAAATCTTTTGTGTTTTCCATTGATTTCTGTAGTTCAAAAAGCACACATTTTAACCCAAATTGCAGTATTGTTATCGATAATTTATTCAACCTGACATTAGATTCAGATATGCATTAAGTTAGTTGATATTTCTACTGAAAAATTTCTTCAAATTTCCCATTTTGACATTTCGACTTTTCAGGGCAGATTTTATGTCTTATTCTTACAGCTCCTTTTGTTATTTTAAAATCCAGACATTACACATAGGGGAAATATTTGATATATAAACCTCTGCCTTTGCAAGAATGCAGCAGGGATATTTTTGCATGAGGAAAATTTTTAGCAAGTCCATCGATTGGCAAGATTTGCGAAAAATACCCCCATGAGAAAATTTGCAAGTTTACAGTATAAGTATGTAGATGAGATGTAGCATCAATGTGTTTGTTTTGAGCTCCCCATGATAATCAGACTTTAAATGTAGTGTACAGCGTAAGCTCACTCTCTTTTGTTCAATGCATAAAATAAATGTTGACAGCTGTTTGAGATTCCACTATTGTAATATATTCTATAATCTTTGAGAATGCCATATATAAAACATGAATATCATCTCCGAGAATGACGAAGTTTTAGCAATTCACACACTTGATCGTATATAAGGAAGTTTGAAGCTGCAACTATTCCAGACTTAAGTAAACTTGGAGACAGCCCCTTATACAATCCCAGAATTCCTTCCTCCCTAAGGATACTGGTAAAACAATGACGGAGTCCCGTGTAAGTCCTAACCACACCAAATTCTGCCCTGGCCTCTTCTTTAAAACCTTGAACCTGAAGTCTCTTCTTTATGACGTCAAGGGGATAAATGATAGTCTTTGATACAACCCCTGCACTAAATCCACAAACGACTGATTCAGACAAACCTGTTGTGATGTAAAAAAAACCATAAAATATGATTTATGCTAATTCAATTGTTTTATGAAGTCATTTATTTGTACATTATTATGTAAAGGAGAGGGTCCACTTGTACCTTAAATTGGCCCTGTATTTTTCGTGAAAAATAATTAAATGAAAATTACTACTTTTTATCTCTAATACGTCATTTGAATATGTGCGAATATAATAGGTTCATTTTTCAAGTAATTGTTTTAAAGTCACATGTGTAAGATATGGCATCATTTGCTCCGAATAACAGAAAATAAAGAAAAACCACTGTATTTTGTACAAATACCAAAATAACGGGAAATTTGATATAAATTGAAAGATAAATTGCATAGCTACCGTTTAGCATAGAAATTATATTTGTTCTGCTTCATGCCCTACTGAATTTCATTGATTTGTACCAAAATTTTGCTGATTTCTTGACATTTTTCAATCTTTCATGAATTTTTGGTGTTTTTGTAGCCGTATATTTCAGTACAAGGGGGTGGACAGGGTGAAAGGGAGGGGGAGGAAGGGGGTGGGAGGAGGGAGGACTGGGAGGGAAGGGGGGGAAATGGGAGGGAGGGGGAGGAAGGGCAGCAGGAGGAGGGAGGAAAGGGGGTGGGAGGAGGGAGAAAGGGGGCAGGAGGGGGCAGGTAAGGTAAGGGTGAAAAGGAGGGGGAGAGAGGAGGGGGCGGGAGGGGGAGGTAAGGGGTGGGAGGGGGAGAGAGGTATCCCCCTGTCTACCCCCCTCCTCATAGTTGGCCACTACAATGCATATATCATTTTGATAATCAAATATTTACTTCTGTCATCCATTGTTTGAACACCTTTGTTGATAAATAAACAAGACAGAAATTGGCTATGGATAACTCAAAGTGCATTGAAAAGTACAAGTAAGATACTTGTATTATATTTCTGAGAAGGATAAAAGTCAGGTGGAATTGCTCAGGGGAAGTAAGTTCACAGCACATGCACTGCAGTACGCTTGGAATGGAAGTGTCCCATTTTCCTAACCATCATTTTTGAGCCTGTAAACCAACGCAGATGCTAGGGAAAAGCATACCCCCCCTCCCCCCCCCCCCCCCCCCCACCTTGTCTAGATGAGCTAAAATCACACAAAGACACACATACCAGGCGTTTGCAATTTCTGATGATGAAACGTTGAATTCCAAATTACTGTGAAGAGTGAATAGAACCCGAACTGTAGCCCCATCTGAGGTCCAACTTGTGAAACTGCTGGTAACAGACCCCTGTATAAACCCCTCACTCCCTCCTGATGTAGTACTGTTCTCACTCCAGTATAAAGGTTCTGGTAGACCTGTAACATAGGTATACAATATATAGGTTAATAACAGTACAGGTAATAGACACTGATGGTAACAGTCCCCCATATAAACCCCTCACTCCCTCCTGATGTAACACTGTTCTAACTCCAGTATAAAGGTTCTGGTAGACCTGTAACATACATGTAGGTATACAATATACAGGTTAATAACAGTGCAGGTAATAGACACTGATGGTAACAGTCCCCTATATACATTTATGTAAACCCCTCATTCCATCCTGATGTAACACTGTTCTCCCTCCAGTATAAAGGTTCTGGAAGACCTGTAACATAGGTATACAATATATAGGTTAATAACAGTGCAGGTAATAGACACTGATGGTAACAGTCCCATATATAAACCCCTCACTCCCTCCTGATGTAACACTGTTCTTACTCTAGTATAAAGGTACTGGTAGACCTGTAATATAGGTATACAATATATAGGTTAATAACAGTACAGGTAATTGACAATGATGGTAACAGTCCCCTATATAAACCCCTCACTCCCTCCTGATGTAACACTGTTCTCACTCCAGTATAAAGGTTCTGGTAGACCTGTAACATAGGTATACAATATATAGGTTAATAACAGTACATGTAATAGACACTGATGGTAACAGTCCCCTATATAAACCCCTCACTCCCTCCTGATGTAGTACTGTTCTCACTCCAGTATAAAAGCTCTGGTAGACCTGTAACAAAGGTTTACAATATATAGGTTAATAACAGTACATGTAATAGACACTGATGGTAACAGTCCCCTATATAAACCCCTCACTCCCTCCTGATGTAGTACTGTTCTCACTCCAGTATAAAAGCTCTGGTAGACCTGTAACAAAGGTTTACAATATATAGGTTAATAACAGCACAGGTAATAGACACTGCTGGTAACAGTCCCCTATATAAACCCCTCACTCCCTCCTGATGTAGTACTGTTCTCACTCCAGTATAAAGGTTCTGGTAGACCTGTAACATAGGTATACAATATATAGGTTAATAACAGTACAGGTCATAGACACTGATGGTAACAGTCCCCTATATAAACCCCTCATTCCCTCCTGGTGTAGTACTGTTCTCACGACACTGATGGTAACAGTCCCCTGTATAAACCTCTCATTCCCTCCTGATGTAACACTGTTCTCCCTCCAGTATAAAGGTTCTGGTAGACCTGTAACATAGGTATACAATATATAGGTTAATAACAGTACAGGTCATAGACACTACTTGTAACAGTCCCCTATATAAACCCCTCACTCCCTCCTGATGTAGTACTGTTCTCACTCCAGTATAAAGGTTCTGGTAGACCTGTAACATAGGTATACAATAACAGTGCAGGTAATAGACACTGATGGTAACAGTCCCCTATATAAACCCCTCACTCCCTCCTGATGTAGTACTGTTCTCACTCCAGTATAAAGGTTCTGGAAGACCTGTAACATAGGTATACAATATATAGATTAATTACAGTGCAGGTAATAGACACTGATGGTAACAGTCCCCTATATAAACCCCTCACTCCCTCCTGATGTAGTACTGTTCTCACTCCAGTATAAAGGTTCTGGTAGACCTGTAACACAGGTATACAATATATAGGTTAATAACAGTGCAGGTAATAGACACTGATGGTAACAGTCCCCTATATAAACACCTCACTCCCTCCAGATGTAGTACTGTTCTTACTCCAGTATGAAGGTTCTGGTAGACCTGTAACATAGGTATACAATATATAGGTTAATAACAGTGCAGGTAATAGACACTGATGGTAACAGTCCCCTATATAAACCCCTCACTCCCTCCTGATGTAGTACTGTTCTCACTCCAGTATAAAGGTTCTGGTAGACCTGTAACATAGGTATACGATAACAGTGCAGGTAATAGACACTGATGGTAACAGTCCCCTGTATAAACCCCTCACTCCCTCCTGATGTAGTACTGTTCTCACTCCAGTATAAAGGTTCTGGTAGACCTGTAACATAGGTATACAATATATAGGTTAATAACAGTGCAGGTAATAGACACTGATGGTAACAGTCCCCTATATAAACCCTTCACTCCCTCCTGATGTAGTACTGTTCTCACTCCAGTATAAAGGTTCTGGTAGACCTGTAACATAGGTATACAATATATAGGTTAATAACAGTACAGGGTAATAGACACTGCTGGTAACAGACCCCTATATAAACCCCTCACTCCCTCCTGATGTAACACTGTTCTCACTCCAGTATAAAGGTTCTGGAAGACCTGTAACATAGGTATACAATATATAGGTTAATAACAGTACAGGGTAATAGACACTGCTGGTAACAGACCCCTATATAAACCCCTCACTCCCTCCTGATGTAACACTGTTCTCACTCCAGTATAAAGGTTCTGGAAGACCTGTAACATAGGTATACAATATATAGGTTAATAACAGTACAGGTAATAGATGCTGCTGGTAACAGTCCCCTATATAAACCCCTCAATCCCTCCTGATGTAGTACTGTTCTCACTCCAGTATAAAGGCACCGGTAGACCTGTAACATAGGTATACAATATTTAAATGTAGGTTAATATTAGGACTGTAATCTACATGTATGTTAATCCCCTCTGGCAATGCCAAGGATCCTTCTACCCTATTTCTGTAAGGGTGCTCCTTATTCACAGGAGGAATCTACTGCATACACAAAGGCAACATTACGTCTTTTCGATTTTACAGTCCTACATTTGATTTGTGCAGGTATCTGACATTAAAGCATTGTAATGTCATTAAATTCCTTTGAAAACGTCATATTATTATGTAACCCTGTTTTCCCTGAGTTTCATGCTGTTTTCCATAGAATTTGATTACATCACAACTCGTTGACGTCAGATACCTGCACAAATGGGAGGTAACTTTAATTCTATTTCGAAAAGACCAAATTAACCACTTGACAGTAAATTACATTCTTCATACATATCTTTTACACACATGTACAGTGATCTTATTTTGCTACCTGTTTTATTACTTTGGTTTAATATTCATGTCTTACAAGCATGGTTTCATACAATGCTTAAGTTTCAATATTGAGTGGACAGTTACCATCAACAAGTGCACAATTCAAATCAATGAATACATAAATGTAATTCAATCAATGAATACATAATTCAGTCAATGAATGCACCATTAACATCAATAAAGGCACTGCTTAACTCAAACAATGAGCAGCTTAAATATAGCATGATGAGCTTTCATAAAATTCAAATATAATTTCTTGATTTTTTGTACTCATAACAATAACAAACACAGTCTTCATGGACGCCTGGTTCTTCAAGAAATTTTGCAGGGCTAGTAGAAATTGTCTCACAAACTATAAATTTAACCAGTAAAATTTGTCTTCAGACCAGTCACTCATTGTGTGCAATAGTGGCGAAATAAAGAAGACGAACTGAATTTA
Source organism: Pinctada fucata (assembly GCA_028142955.1). Lineage (NCBI taxonomy): Eukaryota > Metazoa > Mollusca > Bivalvia > Pterioida > Pteriidae > Pinctada > Pinctada fucata. The sequence goes on along the minus strand of AP027110.1, from coordinate 47,626,075 downwards.
CAGTCTTTATTGAGAGGAACGTCTAGTGGCTACGACGATTAGATCTGAACTATCATATTAAGAAATACAGAAAATATATATACACAGTAAAAACATGTTCACATATATCATATTAAGGAAGGTGTGTGTGCATAGCCCTGCTAATTTACTATTTACAAGGGTTAATTAGATTATTCCCATCTGAAGGTAATGAAGCTCGGTACAAATTGACCATTACATATACCCCGAGGCTTCATAGGCGAGTTAACTAGATGTAAATTGTCATCCTACAGTTAGTTATGGCTTGTAAGACCGTGATAATATTCCACTATTGAATAGTTAAGATAATTCAGTTTTTATTAAAGCTGTCCTTTATCATTATGCTACAATGGTTTACAAAAAGACTTTGTTTAGGACTGCAAACATAAATGCATTTCCAACATTATATATGATAATTCTTTACCTTGATATGTTTCTGTGATATGAATCTAGTTCTCATGACATCTACCGGCTGTATGGCCAGCGTGGAGACACAACCTGCCGCGGCACCGCACACAGCATGGGTCAAAGGTCGATAGGTCGTCGTAAACTCCTCAGGACAGCTTAACCACACCAGCTTAGTGGAAATCTCAAACGTTGTAAACTGTAATGAGACAAAAGTATGTTAACACTGTCATCTAAAAGATTTTGATTTGGAAAGTAAATTGCTTGGAGAGTACATTTCAGTGCATTGAAATAAGAGGCCAAAGTGGACCTTTACTAGACTAACCTTGCAGATCCCATCTGGTTCAATATGGCTAGTGCATGCACGTGCTTTTGAAAAATCTTTCTTATTTTTCAAGGCTGAATATAATACTTTGTCACACTATAAATAAATCGGTGGTTTAGCCAAAATTATAAGACTATGTTACCCTTTTGCAGTTGTAACATTTGGAATAGCCTCGATTTCTAAAAAGACTTGGATGTCAGATGGCACCATTCTAAAAATAGTTCCCTAGTGGTCTATTAATTTTTTTTATACATGTACTCTACCATAAAATGTAAGTTCCAACACTGGATTGTAACTGACAAATACGTTACTCACAATATTACTCACTCAAGCTGGAGAGTTTTGAATATTGAAAAAATGCCTGTCTACTTTTACATCGATCTGATGTAAATCCTTCCACCATTGGCATCCGAGTCTTTTTATGCCGTTACAAATAAAGGGTGAGGGGATGGGAATGCAGCCACAAATATGTACCTTTGTGACTTCACGAAAAACTATTGTTTATTGATGTGACAGTGACCAGTCGATCAAATCCACTGGTGGACATCTTGTTTAATTGATAAGGTTGACAAACTCAAACTTTGAAGCTTTCCATTAAGTTTCATTTAAATTCAGCCAAAATTATTCATGGGGCAATTTAACCAAGCTAGGTTATTAGCAAAGCGGCAGTACTACAGTCAATTGAAACCTTATTTGCTAAATTACCCTACATGCTATGTGTATTTAACTCTTCATATCTTAATTTTTTTCCAATAAAAGTAGACTTACTGAATCATGAGCTTATATCATCAAAATTAATCAACTTTGTCATACACATTTGGATTTATCTTAACCAATTTTTGTTTATTCTTCAACACTATGTAATCAATATATATACCTGTACTAATCCATATAACACTGACAGTATCTGTGCCGGAATATGACCTTTCCACAATGCCGTTAGTCCCTCCTCCGTTACGATCCTGGATGTAGCCTGTATAATACCTGTATACATCGAAGGTCCATGCTTCCTGATTGGTGCAACTTGAAGCTGTAAAATTATCATTGTACATTTATATCAGTTCTTATTTCATTTAGTGTCAACATGGTCAATTGTTGGGAATACAATAAGGGAAAACTCGGAGTCAGTTGTTGGGAATAATAAGGGAAAACTCAGAGTCAATTGTTGGGAATAATAAGGGAAAACTCAGAGTCAATTGTTGGGAATAATAAGGGAAAACTCAGAGTCAATTATTGGGAATAATAAGTGAAAACTCAGAGTCAATTGTTGGGAATAATAAGGGAAAACTCAGAGTCAATTGTTGGGAATAATAAGGGAAAACTCAGAGTCAATTATTGAGAATAATAAGTGAAAACTCAGAGTCACTTGTTGGGAATAATAAGGGAAAACTCAGAGCATTTTGATGAAAGGAATTTTCTGTTTTGCTTCAATCTGTTAATGATCCTCTAGCTACGAAGAAATTTAATGTAATAGTTTTATATACAAATTGTACTATGGCTGTCAAGGTTAACCGCAAATTTGGTTAACCGTGGTTCAAGCTTGTTCAGTTCGATTCAGAATGTACTTTACGGATTTCGGTGCGGTACTTTTTTTTTGTTATGTCTGGTAATCAGTAGTTTATCAATTTTGTATAATACACAGACTGTGATTGGGTACTTTGTCATTACTTGAAAACTGTTCAGTTTAATTCCATATTTTTTATGTATTTAAAACCTGTCAATGTGTAGCTGAAATTTCAAGACAGAACTTTCTCAAACTCACTTTTTGTAATTTCAACTTTTTCAAAAGATTTATTCTTAGAACAAACTTATTTCTAATCTAAAGTTTTTACAGCTGATTTAACACTTTATTCTTAAAATTCCAATTTTATAATTTAATTCTAATCCTTTTTGAGGCAGATTTTACGCCTTCTTCAAACACTTCATACCTGAAATCTGATCTTGAGTACATCAAGTGGCTGAAACAACGCGCGTGATACCCCTCCACTAACCGCCCCAGCTACCGCATGCTCACTTGAGGATAACTGTACCGTGTCTGGCGTGAAGCCAACCATGAAGCTCTGTTACTATTTATAGCACTGGAAATTTGCCTTAAGGTCAAGTTTTATCTTTGATTGTTTCATATTCTCTCCTGAGTGCTGATATTCTCAAACTTGGCACAAATTACATCTTTACCTGAAATGAGAAAGAAAATGCATAAAAATTGATAACTAGGCCTTAGCTTCATAGGAATTTCTTGTGTAAAATGGGAACAATACACAATTTCATTTCTCAAGTAAGTTTTGGTTCGAGAGAGGGATAAAGAAAAAAAAAATGTATTTGTGAAACATGAATGCCCCCGTCGGCATCTTGTCAGACTATTAACCATTTACTGTTAAGTGAGTAAATGGTCAAGGTCATGAAGTCAACAGTTTTTGAATCATTATCAATATCAATGGAAAGATCTTGCTACAAAGAATGCACTTGTGAAATATGAAAACTCTATCACACATTATTTAAAAGTCATGCCCAATGTTTAAGTTTTTGAAAAGTAGGTCAGAGTCAAGGTCACTATGTCAAAAATTTTGGTATCAATGGAAAGGTCTTGTCACAAGGAATACACGTGAAATATAAAAGCCCTATCACTCACCATTCAAAAGATATGCCCAATGTTAAAGTTTTTGAAAAGTAGGTCAAATGTCAAAGTCAAGGTCACTATGTCAAAACTTTTGTTATCAATGGAAAGGTCTTGTCACAAGGAATACACGTGAAATATAAAAGCCCTATCACTTACCATTCAAAAGATATGCCCAATGTTAAAGTTTTTGAAAAGTAGGTCAAATGTCAAAGTCAAGGTCACGATGTCAAAACTTTTGTTATCAATGGAAAGGTCTTGTCACAAGGAATATACATGTGAAATATAAAAGCTCTATAACTAACCATTCAAAAATATGCCCAATGATAAAGTTTTTGAAAAGTAGGTCAAAGGCCAAAGTCAAGGTCACAATGTTGGTATCAATGGAAAGGTCTTGATACCAAAATTTTGACCTTGTGACATTGACCTTGACCTTTGACCTTCTTTTCTGTCTGCACACCTTGATCATGTTGATCACTTCAGAAATCGGAAAATTTAGTGAAGTGATCTAGTACAATTTCCTATGAAATTTAAATAGGGGGATATATATATGGTAACTATGATAACTAACGGTGCAATTAAATATGTTTCCGACGTACAACCTAATATACTATGCACTCACTTGTGAGTGATTCAAGATATATTACATTGTACATAGAGATTTAGATGGGGAGTTTTCTATTTTGATTTTAGTGTGACGTTGTTGATGTTCTCCATAGACTCCACCTTAAGACAATGGCAACATTAAACTAAAAAAATACACCTATAGATAACTTGCCATCTTAAAATCGGACTGCCCCCTTTAAAGCGGAGAAAATTGACGGACTCCAATATATGACCTTGACATATCACTGACCATGCTGACCACTTTAACATCTTCAAATCGATCACTAATAGACTAAGTGCAACACACCAGACTCAATACAATTAAATAGAACATTTTAGTTTCTTCGGACTGTGTGCCCAACATAATTAGGAGGGACACTAACTGACCGACAAATCATTGAATTTTGAAATGTAAGAGTTATGCTTTCATGCAAGCATATCTGACAAAGCTTAAACTGTTAGACACCCTGCTTTTTTCATGAATTTCTAATAAGACTATTTAACTATTCTGTATTAACATTCTCAGCAGATAAAATTTTGTGTGAACTTACCAACACATTTACTACGCGTCCGGAACTTTTCTATTGGTTTTTCATTTTACAACTTTTGTTTTATTTCCTCTTCTGTGAAAGCCGAATTTCAGCTTTTTGTAAGAGTTTCACGACTTTTACCTGTATTAAAATGAGTTTACATTCCACTGCCAAGCTTTTATTGAAGAATCACATCAGACATGCCGATTCTCATAACAAGGTAAGATGTATGATAGGTCTGAAGAGGTCGCTCGAGCTAAAGTTTGAACTGTTATATAAGTGTTGTTTACTGAAACATTAGAGTAATTTCCTTTAAACGTAAGTAAAGTAAGTCCTTGTAGCCTGCTAGGGAACAACAGTTTAATTTGGGGGGAGGGGGCGCTGGTAAGTAATCACATGTTCCAAGCAGGCAGCCGCGCAGCCCAGCGCGAGCTATTCCCGTCCACTCTGTAGTCCAGCATTTTCAAAGTGAGCGAAATGGCTGGCATAACCAAGTTGGTAGAGTGCTCAGTCCATGGTGTTGTGGGCAATGATGCATGCCAAAACAAAAACTTTGGTTATTTCCTGTCTTTGTTGCAGCTTGATTCCTGTATCAGTGATTGGGATAAGCATGCGCCCTGCGCCATAGTCACATCCAATTCTAAAATGTCACATTTAAATTTTACTTAGTGCGCCAATGTGGCGCAATAAATTTTTTTTTAAATTGTGGAAATCTTCTGTTTTTTTTATTCAAAGTGGTCACTGGTGATGACTTCACCATGTTCACCTAAAATAAAAAAAAATATTCTCATATTTAAAGTTCTGCTTGTGATTTAATTTGTTTACTTTTCATATTACATAATGTAATTGATACACCAGACAGTAATTTGAAAGTGTCATTTATTCAAAACAACAAAACTTTATACATGTATGTCATTAGATTTGGATGTTCTGTAGTTTACAACAATTTACAGCAGAGTTTTTTGGGGAGGGGGGAGGTCAGGCAAAGTTTGAATTATTAATTCAGGTTTAAAGCATGCAACAAATCTTTAAGACGATCTTTTGAGACTATTACCCATGTTTAAGTACAGAAAAGTCTGTTTAGAATAGACATTTGGAGCGGAGGATGATGCAGATCTATATATGTTCTTGCTTGTTTGTTTGTTTTTCTTTTTTTTTTCAGGCTTTTTGTTGCAAATTGCTCATGGCACATTCATTTTCAACAATGGCACATTTATTTTGTAAATGGCACATTGATGTTCCAGGATATGGGGCCATTGTCACATTCACCTGATTGCCTATCCAGATCACTGCTGTATACATGTATTTATTGTCTGAGATGGCAGGGTATGAACTTAATGCTCGCCCACTCGCCCAAGACGAGTATTTTTTCCTGTGGGTGATCAAAAATTACCATTTACTCGCCCATTTACTGGCGAATGAATTATATACTTCTCCAGTATCATCAATAACGCTGTAAACATTCGTCCGTCGGTATTGATAAATGAAATAAATATGAATGGTCAAAATACACGAATGTGTTCGTTGATAGCCTATTTGATATCATCCGTACTTAATCTACAAATACAGTCAATAAATCTTCAGATCCATTGTTCTTTGATAGCTGTTAAATAATTTGCCGTAATGTACAGCGCGGCATCAATGGCGGAAAATTCAATTGTCAAAACAAATTGAATTGATGGATTCGCAGGATGTTAATCGAATCGATGATGAAGAAAAGAAACAACGATTTGATTCTCTTGTATTCTTGCCCCATCCCCCCTACTTGTATCATCCCGCCGTGAAGGGTGTATATCTAAAGTGTAAATTCGGCCGGGTGGTCAAACAACTTACCTGGGACAGTGTTTATCAAAAAAAAAATTAAATAAATAAAATACCGGTAAACAGATGATTTAATTGTATTTATAAGAGAACGCCTTATTACCTCAATACCTGGATAATTACTTCGTTTGGCGATAATATCAGACGAATGTACCTTTACATCAGGGGCCAATGGCAGTATGCGGGTTTGGCGTGACGTTATAACAGAGGTTTTATATGAAACGATTTTATATAAAAGATTTCTGTGCCGGTATATGACTTTGGGCGTCATAGCAGGGGACGTTATATAGCGGGGAAGGGGGGCTCGGGGGCTTGTATTTTAAAGCCGACATAGCAAATTAATTCATCTAGATCTTTTGATGCCTACAATCCTTGAGTTTGTATATATTTGTCTGACTTCTTCAAAAGTTTCATTGATATGGCATATACATGTTTTGGTCATTAAATGACTAGCAAGGAGGCACAGTTGGGTCAGTTTTAAGGGGGGATCTTGAAAGGGAATGTTTTCCCAAAAAGCTTTGGTTTTCTGTGAGGGCTCGTTAAAAGTTGTGTGGGCCCCTGAAATTGAAATTAAGAACCCAAATGGCTAGTAAAATTTTAAGTTAAGTTCATACCCTGGATGGACCGATTTTCAGGCAAGTTTTCCCCTGGGTGTTTGGACATAAATTCCATGTGAATCGTTAAAATAGATCTACCTATAATAACCTCAAATTTGACATTTTTTGACCTTCAACTTTTTTTTAGCAATTATTCCTAATTGCTAAATATGGCATCTCTGAAAATAACTACAGATTGATGTGTTTCTAGAGCTTGGCTGTGATTGGTCTTGATGTCACTACACACTTGACCATTAGACACAAGCAAGGTGGTGAAACGGTGTTATAGGAGTCAGTTTAAAATAACGATAATGTCGGTTCTACAGCATGTCACAAGAAAAATAAAGAAGTTGTCAGTCGATAGAATGTCAAATCTAAGGTAGGCAGATCAATTTCAGTGATTCACATGGAATTCATGTCTCAACTTCTTGGGTAAACTTGCCTGAAAATCGGTCCATCTCAGACAGAAAATATGCAGGAATCGGCTGCAACGAAGACGGGAAATAACCGAATAAAATAATAGCGTCTTCGTTGCACTGTAACTAGCCATTTACCAGCTTCGATTCAGACAACTTGTTCATTTTTAGCTCACCTGAGTGAAGCTCAAGTGAGCTATTGTCATAACGTGCCGTCTGTTGTTCGTCCGTCTGACGTCCAGCATAAACTTTTAATATTTTTTACGTCTCCCCTGCAACTTATGCACAGAATTTCATGAAACCTTACAGGAAGCAAGTACTCATGATCCACTACAAAGTTTGTGTTTTTCGTGCTGATTGGCTTACAAATATGGCCCCCGAGGTCTGTGATTGGCTGACGGATTTTCGACATCTCCAAAACTTATGCTTATAATTTTCAAGAAACCTTAAAGGAAGCAAGTACTCAAGGATGTCCACCAAATTGTCCACTATCATTTTTAGCTCGCTGGGACAAAAAAGTCCGGAGAGCTAATGCCATACCCTCGGCGTCCTTGTCGTTGTCGTCGTCGTCGTCGGCGTTGTCCGCAGACAAAACTTTAACCTGGGCTATATCTCTTGAACCATAAGGGATAGGGCTTTGATATTTCACATGTAGATACCTTGTGACAAGACCTTTCATTTGAGACCATGACCTTTGACCTAGTGACCTTGACCTTGGACTTTGACCTACTTTTCAAAAACTTTATTCTGGTTTCTGACAAAAACCTGTATAGGTGAGCTATGTAATCTTTGATTACCCTATGTTTTTTCATTTGTTACTGAGGTGAGCGATGTTGTCCCCTTGGGCCTCTTGTCATTTGACCATGGGAGCATATAGCGATAATTGGTTCTTCCGTCTGTCTGTCTATGTGTCCGTCTATCCCGCTTTTGATAAAAGCCAGGGTATAAAATATTAAAGGAATGGTGTCCCTGAAAATTAATTGATTTTACAAAATTTTATATTGCAAAATCTTTCTTTTCATATGAAAGTGAATATACTCATTTGTACATATTAAAATTTTCAGGTGAATCTAACGCATACATTCACTGCGCAGTTACTGCCGTTTAAAAGGGTTATTTTGAATTTGGGTTGCGCAGCTCTAATTCATTCTACTAGCGCCATGTACAATATTTTGAGATTTTACAATAGAGGTATATTTAGATTTTACTTTTATAAAATCGACAATATTATGGTCCATACTGCATATTTTCGAATAAAGCTCAAGTGAGCTATTGTCATAGCGCGTCGTCCGTCCGTCGTCGTCGTCCGTCCGGCATAAACTTTTAACATTTTCGACATCTGCTCTGCAACCGCTGCACAGAATTTCATGAAACTTTACAGGAAGGAAGTACTTAAGGTCCTCTACCAAGTTTGTGTTTTTTGTGCCGATCGGTCAACAAATATGGCCACCAAGAGCTCTGATTGGCTGACACATTTTCGACATCTCCTCTGCAACCGCTTGACAGAATTTCATGAAACTTCACAGGAAGGAAGTACTCAAGGTCCTCTACCAAGTTTGTGTTTTTTGTGCCGATCGGTCAACAAATATGGCCGCCGAAGGCTCTGATTGGCTGACACATTTTTCGACATCTCCTCTGCAACTGCTGCACAGAATTTCATGAAACTTTACAGGAAATAAGTACTCAAGGTCCTCTACCAAGTTTGTGTTTTTTTGTACCGATCGGTCATCAAATATGGCTGCCGAGGACTCTGATTGGCTGACACATTTTCGACATCTCCTCTGCAACCGCTGCACAGAATTTCATGAAACTTTACAGGAAGGAAGTACTCAAGGTCCTCTACCAAGTTTGTGTTATTTGTGTCGATCGGACAACAAATATGGCCGCCGAGGACTCTGATTGGCTGACACATTTTCGACATCTCCTCTACAACCGCTGCACAGAATTTCATGAAACTTTACAGGAAATAAGTACTCAAGGTCCTCTACCAAGTTTGTGTTTTTTGTGCCGATCAGTCAACAAATATGGCTGCCGAGGGTTCTGATTGGCTGACACATTTTCGACATCTCCTCTGCAACCGCTTCACAGAATTTCATGAAACTTCACAGGAAGGAAGTACTCAAGGTCCTCTACCAAGTTTGTGTTTTTTGTGCCGATCAGTTAACAAATATGGCTGCCGAAGGCTCTGATTGGCTGACACATTTTCGACATCTCCTCTGCAACCGCTGCACAGAATTTCATGAAACTTTACAGGAAATAAGTACTCAAGGTCCTCTACCAAGTTTGTGTTTTTTTGTGCCGATTGGTCATCAAATATGGCCGCCGAGGGCTCTGATTGGCTGACACATTTTCGACATCTCCTCTGCAACCGCTGCACAGAATTTCATGAAACTTTACAGGAAGGAAGTACTCAAGGTTTTCTACCAAGTTTGTGTTATTTGTGCTGATCGGTCAACAAATATGGCTGCCAAGGACTCTGATTGGCTGACACATTTTCAACATCTCCTCTGCAACCGTTGCACAGAATTTCATGAAACTTTACAGGAAGGAAGTACTCAAGGTCCTCTACCAAGTTTGTGTTTTTTGTGCCGATCAGTCAACAAATATGGCTGCCGAGGGCTCTGATTGGCTGACACATTTTCGACATCTCCTCTGCAACCGCTTGACAGAATTTCATGAAACTTCACAGGAAGGAAGTACTCAAGGTCCTCTACCAAGTTTGTGTTTTTCGTGCCGTTCGGTCAACAAATATGGCCGCCAAGGGCTCTGATTGGCTGACAGATTTTTCGACATCTCCTCTGCAACCGCTGCACAGAATTTCATGAAACTTTACAGGAAATAAGTACTCAAGGTCCTCTACCAAGTTTGTGTTTTTTTGTACCGATCGGTCATCAAATATGGCTGCCGAGGACTCTGATTGGCTGACACATTTTCGACATCTCCTCTGCAACCGCTGCACAGAATTTCATGAAACTTTACAGGAAGGAAGTACTCAAGGTCCTCTACCAAGTTTGTGTTATTTGTGTCGATCGGACAACAAATATGGCCGCCGAGGACTCTGATTGGCTGACACATTTTCGACATCTCCTCTACAACCGCTGCACAGAATTTCATGAAACTTTACAGGAAATAAGTACTCAAGGTCCTCTACCAAGTTTGTGTTTTTTGTGCCGATCAGTCAACAAATATGGCTGCCGAGGGTTCTGATTGGCTGACACATTTTCGACATCTCCTCTGCAACCGCTTCACAGAATTTCATGAAACTTCACAGGAAGGAAGTACTCAAGGTCCTCTACCAAGTTTGTGTTTTTTGTGCCGATCAGTTAACAAATATGGCTGCCGAAGGCTCTGATTGGCTGACACATTTTCGACATCTCCTCTGCAACCGCTGCACAGAATTTCATGAAACTTTACAGGAAATAAGTACTCAAGGTCCTCTACCAAGTTTGTGTTTTTTTGTGCCGATCGGTCATCAAATATGGCCGCCGAGGGCTCTGATTGGCTGACACATTTTCGACATCTCCTCTGCAACCGCTGCACAGAATTTCATGAAACTTTACAGGAAGGAAGTACTCAAGGTCCTCTACCAAGTTTGTGTTATTTGTGCTGATCGGTCAACAAATATGGCTGCCAAGGACTCTGATTGGCTGACACATTTTCAACATCTCCTCTGCAACCGTTGCACAGAATTTCATGAAACTTTACAGGAAGGAAGTACTCAAGGTCCTCTACCAAGTTTGTGTTTTTTTGTGCCGATCAGTCAACAAATATGGCTGCCGAGGGCTCTGATTGGCTGACACATTTTCGACATCTCATCTGCAACCGCTGCACAGAATTTCATGACACTTTACAGGAAGGAAGTACTCAAGGTCCTCTACCAAGTTTGTGTTTTTCGTGCCAATCGGTCAACAAATATGGCCGCCAAGGGCTCTGATTGGCTGACACATTTTTCGACATCTTCTCTGCAACCGCTGCACAGAATTTCATGAAACTTTACAGGAATGAAGTACTCAAGGTCCTCTACCAAGTTTGTTTTTTTTGTGCCGTTCGGTCAACAAATATGGCCGCCGAGGGCTGTGATTGGCTGACACATTTTCGACATCTCCTCTGCAACCGCTGCACAGAATTTCATGAAACTTTACAGGAAGAAAGTACTCAAGGTCCTCTACCAAATTTGTGGTTTTCGTGCCGATGGGTCAACAAATATGGCCGCCAAGAGCTCTGATTGGCTGACACATTTAAGGGCTCTGATTGGCTGACACATTTTTCGACACCTCCTCTGCAACCGCTGCACAGAATTTCATGAAACTTTACAGGAAGAAAGTACTCAAGGTCCTCTACCAAATTTGTGTTTTTCGTGCCAATCGGTCAACAAATATGGCTGCCAAGGGCTCTGATTGGCTGATACATTTTCGACATCTCCTCTGCAACCGCTGCACAGAATTTCATGAAACTTCACAGGAAGGAAGTACTCAAGGTCCTCTACATGTACCAAGTGTGTGTATTTCGTGCCGTTCGTTTAACAAATATGGCCGCCAAGAGCTCTCATTTTCCGACACATTTTCGACATCTCCTCTGCAACCACTGCACAGAATTTCATGAAACTTTACAGGAAGGAAATACTCAAGGTCTTCTACCAAGTTTGTGTTTTTTGTGCCGATTGTTCAACAAATATGGCTGTCGAAGGCTCTGATTGGCTGACACATTTTCGACATCTCCTCTGCTACTGCTGCAGAGAATTTTTATGAAACTTTACTGGAAGGAAGTATTCAAGGTCCTCCAACAAGTTTATGTTTTTTGTGCTGATTGGTCAACAAATGTGGCTGCCGAGGGCTCTGATTGGCTAACACATTTTCAACATCTTCTCTGCAAAAAAAAAACGCTGCACAGAATTTCATGAAACTTTACAGGAAGATAGTACTCAAGGTCCTCTACCAAGATTATGTACTTTGTGCTTTTCGGTCAACAAATATGGCCGCCGAGGACTCTGATTGGCTGACACGTTTTCGAAATCTCCTCTGCAACCATTGCACAGAATTTCACGAAACCTTGCAGCAAGCAAGTACTCAAGGTTCTCTGCCAAGTTTGTGTTTTTCTTGTCGATAAGTCAACAAATATGGCTGTCGAGGGCTTTGATCTGTAGAAGTATTTTTGTGACTTTTAACCCTTTATCTGCAACTCAGGTTAGCGATATGGCCCCCTTGGGCCTCTTGTTCCTCTATCTAGACCGAATAGAGTAAATCACGTTTTAATTAAAATTTATTTTGAGGGACAATGTATCTTTAAGCAGAGATGATAGGGCTTTCATATTTTGCATATGTATGTATTATGTGTATCATGAGAAGACACATCTGTTGGTACCAATTTTTTTTACTTTTGACCTTGTCCTTGACCTTTGACTTACTTCTTTAATACTTTTTAAACATGTTAGAGAAAATACCATAATATCCATATAAAATCTATTTCTTTCTGATACGCTTTTAAGTTTTGAATAGTTCAAATACTAAAACCAGTATGCTATGTTGTATATATTAAAGGTTTTTAGAAATTTTCTCACATTTTGGAGATATCTCAGCAAAAAGAGGTGTGGGGGTGGGGTGGGGTGGGGAGAGGATACAAAGTGATAAGTTTAAAACATGGCTATATCTCTTGAACCATAAGTGGTAGGGCTTTAATATTTCACATGTAGATTACTTATGAGATGACCATTCATCGTAGACTTTTGACGTTTTGACCTTGAAATTTGACCTAAGTTTCTAAAACTTTAATTCCGCTGTATCTCTTGAACTTAAAGTGGTAAAGTATTTCACATGTACAAAAATGTAGATTTCTTATGACAAGACAATTCTTCTCAGACCATGACCTTTGACAATGTGACCTTGACCTTGAAATTGACTTACTTTTCTAAAACTTTATACTTGGTCATAACTTTTTAATGTTGAGTGATTGGGCCTTTATATTTCATACATGCATTCCTTGTTGAGTAACATTGCCATGAATATATCACAAGTTTGTCCTTTTGACTTTGATTTCTGTTGGGATTACATGTTTAATGTTCTCAAAGTATGCACATGTACCATGTACATATAAGAACACAAAGAAACCCACAAATTTCAAAGTTCAAGGTCATTTTAAGAAAATATCTTATAATTCATCAAAAGTCTAAATTGGATGAAAGTTTTTGAAACTTTATAGACTTTTATTTCACTTTATCTTTCACAGATTGTTGAAGAAGCCGAGATGTGGAGTCGCTTTTATCAGAAGAAAGAACGGGAGAAAAATTCAAATTCCTCTCATCCTCGTTACCTTGACGACAGAAGAGTTGATATGAGTATGGAGTATTCTTCCTCTAGGAGCAGAAGAGCTCACATGGATGAAGAGCCAGAAAAAGACACATTCTGGATGAGGCAGCTACATAAGTGTGAGGAAAATGACCCCAATCGGTAATATGATACTACATATTTGTTTGATAGTTGGAATATATCTTTTACAACTTGGTTACTGCAACAGGGTGCACATTTAATCCTGGCTGATTTCTTTCTACCACATATTATACAGTTAAAGTTTACCATTGAGGAAGTTAGCATGATTCTGTTTTCCCAAGACTAGACCTATTTCACGAGGCGCTGGTCAAGGGAAACCAGAATCATGCTTACTCCCTCAATGATATACTTTAACTGTTTTATTATACCATCACGTGCTGTAGCTCCATCCCATTTCGAAGCTATTTCCCCAGGGAAATAGTCTTCTCAACTAACGCACCCTTTGCAGGGAAATAGTCTCATCACGGCGGATTACAGCTAGTTTTAATGAGTATCTTTTTATATGGGAAAAAACAAGTAGAGGTATAATAAAACTATTTATTAACCCTTTAGGAAGATCATACATGTGATTCAGGCATATTTACCTGCCTGGAATCTCAATTTTCATTTTCAAATTGTATTTATGAATATGAAAGTAGAAAAAGAATTGTAGATATGGCTTAAAAGTCAAAAATGAAATAGAAGGAATAATAATGAAATTCTCTCTTAATTTTGATATTTGTATAATTTTTATAATCTGCTACTGAAATAGATAAATCTTGTATAATGCTGCTTTATTTGGGTACAGAAGTCCCCATATCATAAATTGAGAATAAATAAATCTTGTATAATGCTGCTTTATTTGGGTACAGAAGTCCCCATATCATAACTTGAGAATAGATAAATCTTGTATAATGCTGCTTTATTTGGGTACAGAAGTCCCCGTATCATAAATTGAGAATAGATAAATCTTGTATAATGCTGCCTTTATTTGCGTACAGAAGTCCCCATATCATAAATTGAGAATAGATAAATCTTGTATAATGCTGCTTTATTTGGGTACCGAAGTCCCAATATCATAAATTGGGAATAGATAAATCTTGTATAATGCTGCTTTATTTGGGTACAGAAGTCCCCATATTATAAATTGAGAATAGATAAATCTTGTATAATGCTGCCTTTATTTGGGTACAGAAGTCCCCATATCATAAATTGAGAATAGATAAATCTTGTATAATGCTGCTTTATTTGGGTACAGAAGTCCCCATATCATAAATTGAGAATAGATAAATCTTGTATAGTGCTACTTTATTTGGGTACAGAAGTCCCCATATCATAAATTGAGAATAGATAAATCTTGTATAATGCTGCTTTATTTGGGTACAGAAGTCCCCATATTATAAATTGAGAATAGATAAATCTTGTATAATGCTGCCTTTATTTGGGTACAGAAGTCCCCATATCATAAATTGAGAATAGATAAATCTTGTATGATGCTGCTTTATTTGGGTACAGAAGTCCCAATATCATAAATTGAGAATAGATAAATCTTGTATAATGCTGCTTTATTTGGGTACAGAAGTCCCCATATCATAAATTGAGAATAGATAAATCTTGTATAATGCTGCTTTATTTGGGTACAGAAGTCCCCATATTATAAATTGAGAATAGATAAATCTTGTATAATGCTGCCTTTATTTGGGTACAGAAGTCCCCATATCATAAATTGAGAATAGATAAATCTTGTATAATGCTGCTTTATTTGGGTACAGAAGTCCCCGTATCATAAATTGAGAATAGATAAATCTTGTATAATGCTGCCTTTATTTTGGTACAGAAGTCCCCATATCATAAATTGAGAATAGATAAATCTTGTATAATGCTGCTTTATTTGGGTACAGAAGTCCCCATATCATAAATTGAGAATAGATAAATCTTGTATAATGCTGCTTTATTTGGGTACAGAAGTCCCCGTATCATAAACTGAGAATAGATAAATCTTGTATAATGCTGCCTTTATTTGGGTACAGAAGTCCCCATATCATAAATTTAGAATAGATAAATCTGCTGCTTTATTTGGGTACAGAAGTCCCCATATCATAAATTGAGAATAGATAAATCTTGTATAATGCTGCTTTATTTGGGTACAGAAGTCCCCATATCATAAATTGAGAATAGATAAATCTTGTATAATGCTGCTTTATTTGGGTACAGAAGTCCCCATATTATAAATTGAGAATAGATAAATCTTGTATAATGCTGCCTTTATTTGGGTACAGAAGTCCCCATATCATAAATTGAGAATAGATAAATCTTGTATAATGCTGCCTTTATTTGCGTACAGAAGTCCCCATATCATAAATTGAGAATAGATAAATCTTGTATAATGCTGCTTTATTTGGGTACAGAAGTCCCCATATCATAAATTGAGATTAGATAAATCTTGTATAATGCTGCTTTATTTGGGTACAGAAGTCCCCATATCATAAATTGAGAATAGATAAATCTTGTATAATGCTGCTTTATTTGGGTACAGAAGTCCCCGTATTATAAATTGAGAATAGATAAATCTTGTATAATGCTGCCTTTATTTGGGTACAGAAGTCCCCATATCATAAATTGAGAATAGATAAATCTTGTATAATGCTGCTTTATTTGGGTACAGAAGTCCCCATATCATAAATTGAGAATAGATAAATCTTGTATAATGCTGCTTTATTTGGGTACAGAAGTCCCCATATCATAAATTGAGAATCGATAAATCTTGTATAAAGCTGCTTTATTTGGGTACAGAAGTCCCCATATCATAAATTGAGAATAGATAAATCTTGTATAATGCTGCTTTATTTGGGTACAGAAGTCCCCATATCATAAATTGAGAATAGATAAATCTTGTATAATGCTGCTTTATTTGGGTACAGAAGTCCCCATATCATAAATTGAGAATAGATAAATCTTGTATAATGCTGCTTTATTTGGGTACAGAAGTCCCCATATTATAAATTGAGAATAGATAAATCTTGTATAATGCTGCTTTATTTGGGTACAGAAGTCCCCATATTATAAATTGAGAATAGATAAATCTTGTATAATGCTGCCTTTATTTGGGTACAGAAGTCCCCATATCATAAATTGAGAATAGATAAATCTTGTATAATGCTGCTTTATTTGGGTACAGAAGTCCCCATATCATAAATTTAGAATAGATAAATCTTGTATAATGCTGCTTTATTTGGGTGCAGAAGTCCCCATATCATAAATTGAGAATAGATAAATCTTGTATAATGCTGCTTTATTTGGGTACAGAAGTCCCCATATCATAAATTGAGAATAGATAAATCTTGTATAATGCTGCTTTATTTGGGTACAGAAGTCCCCATATCATAAATTGATGAAAAATGTCAATCATGGTAATAAAAGGGCAACACTTTGTCACAAATGTATGAAATTTATTTGAGCACTACCCCTTGACCAAATCTGTTTCATGCCATTAATGATTATGTATAGATTTTTAATCCATTCTTCTGCCTTAGAATAATAATACTGGTAATAATGATAATAATTTAGGCATACATATAGTGTTTATGATTTGAAAATAATATTTTTAAGATATTTTCTACATATCATATATTTTTCACACAAATATTTATGTTGTAGTTGGGGCCACAGCGGGTATAAGGATCTCTATCCTGATGAATTTGTAAGTTCTGACGAAGAAAACGATAAACAGAAGAAAGGAAAAGATAAGAAAAAGTAAGTTTTAACTACTGGTCGCTTATAAATTCCATAGGTTATACTCAAGGATGTTAATAATCAGAAATGTTGATTTCTGTCAATGAATTACCATGAACCATCTCATAATCGCGAGCATTTTATTGTCACGATATTTGTGAGGTCTATTGGTTCGCAAAAATAAAACGCCGCGAACACATCCAAATGCATGTGTAGTAAAGAGATACGTACGTATAATGTAGCAAAAATAAAACGTCGCAAAGCAATCACCTTACTCGTGTTCACAAAATTAAGACACCACATATAAAAGATGGTTTACAGCATCCCAAGATAGTCCCTGGCTTTCTATATTTTATTCAGGGCATATAGTGTAAAAAGCAAGGGACCATCTCAGGATACAAAATTGATTGAAATCGACGTATCTGATTATATTTGAACAAGTTAAAATCATCCACATGCACCTATGATAAATTGATACTATGAGAAGTGTGCTAATTTAGGTATTGTGCATGTTTAAACTCAGATAATAAGAGTCACTGTCAAGAAAACTAATAGTCCTAGGTTCAACTCCAAGACTTTCATTTCCACAATGTACATATATTTGATACCCGGTGTGTGAACTCTTGAGTAGAATCTTGTTTTGCCAATTTAATGTTAATTTATGCCTTTTCATTGAAGTATTTTGCTTGCAAAAACTGTCTACTTATAAACTATTTTGTTACAGTGAATAGTTTTACATGATTTGTGATGTGACTATCCAAAATCCAATCTTCAAAGAAATGGAAAAAAAATTACATTTTATTCTTAATTTTCATTAACAAGTTTGTTTGATGGATAAAGTAAGACATTTTCTAGTGGTTCCAAGTTTTTGACTCAATTGCACTGCATGGCCTTTGAAATTCAATTATTCTGCTTAAATTGGACTTACAATATCTTTTTAAATGCCGTCAGGAGCATCGTACAGTGTCAGTATTTGTGAGAGCAACTCACCAGATGCCTCAAGCAACCAAAAGTTTTGCCAGCTAGTGGAAATTCTCAATAAACTGTACAAAAGGCCGATAGAATTTATCTGTGTAGTGTTAAAAAATCTCTATGAAGACTACAGCATTTAACATACACTTCCTGTTAAGATGTTATTCCTTTCCATAGCCATACAAATTCCACAGTTCCTAAAAATTAATTAGTGTCAATTTTATCATGTTTATCAGATTTGCGATGAAAATTTTTTTTTTTTTAATTTACTTTGTGTCTATTATTTAGACTGAAAAAAAAAAATCGCAGATGTCCGACATTTAATGGAAATTTTCAAAAACCATGCATTTCCAATGAAAAGAAATATACATGTGTATGTGTGTATTGAAAATGGCGTTAGCGAGATATACATTAGAAAATCATGCATCTATTATGTGAAATTATACAATTTTGTCTTTTTGTTCACAGAAAGTCCAAGAAGCACAGACATAAAGAAAAGAAAAAGAAGAAAGAAAAGGAAGGAAAAAATAAATCTACTGAGAAAAAGAAAAAGAAAAGAAAGAGGAAATATTCAACTTCAAGTGAGAGTGATTATGAAACAAAATTAAGTGATGAAAAAGGAAAGAAAAAGATGGAATCAAAGAGGCAAAAAGAAGAAGAGAATGCTGTGGATAAAACAGGAAGAAAGAAGAGAAAACGAAGAAAAAGAAGTAAAGCTATGTCCGATAGTGATTCTGAATATGACGGCAGTTCACAGAAAAAGTCTAAGAATAGAAATGACAGAGATAGGGGTAGAGAAGGAGAGAGACCTGATAATTCAAAAAGGACAAAAAGAAGAGATTTGAGTGAAGATGAAGAATGTGCAAAAAAGGAAGATTGGGATGAACTTCATAAAGGTGAAAAAAGGACAAGTAGGAAAAAGGAAGAATGGAGTGAAGATGAAAGAAAAATAAAAAGAGAAGATGTTAAAAGGACAAAAAGGGGGGAAAGGGGTGAAGAAGGGAAAAGGACTAAAAACAGAAATGGGGATGAAGATGAAATAAGGACAAAAACAGAAGAGTTTGATAAAGATGAAAGAAGGACTAAAAGGAAAAAGTGTGAAGAAGATGAAAAAAAGACAAAGAGGAAAAAGTATGATGATGAGGAGAAAAGGACAAAAAGGAAACATTCAAGTGAATTAAGTCATGGTGATAGAAGTAAGAGGAAAAGACTAAGTGATGATTCCAATTCAGACTCGGATTTTTCGAGAAGAAGTTGTCGTTATGATAATTCCTCGTCGAATGGATCTGACTCTGATTCAGATGTTAGGTGACGTGGTTAATTAGATCTCGGTTCAGTTTTAAACACTAACATACAAGCACACTATGATTCTCTATGTGAATACTCAAATAAGCCTGCAAAAGAAAGAATATATTATTATTATTGTATTGTTATGATTCATCTTCTTTGGGCATATGGTTTCTGACCTTAAAGTTTCTTAGTATGTCCAATTATGTCTGTCTTTATGTTCAACAAATTTCTAACCTTGACCATAAATATTGAATAAGGCTTTCTAATTTCATTTGTGTATACCTTGTAGTAAGGCAGTTGAATTGATACCAAAACTTTTGAAATCAATGATTTAACCTCGGAATTTTTTTCCTTGAAACATAATACAACATGTACACCAACGTTTGGGTATCAAATGGCATTCGTGTGTATCGACATGAACAGTAGTTACATTAACACACAAATTTGAAGAGTAATCAACATAATACATATAATGTGAATAACCCTAGTATTCAGATAAAAGCTTAATTTTCTACGGAAAAGATCCCAAGATATGCATTTTTGTGTTTCACAAACACGTCTTATGTTTGATATGGTCATAGAAGATATTCTGTTACATTTTGTACTTCTTTAGAATCTTCTTAATCATCGTTGCAATTGAAGTTTAAACATGGGCAGACGTCAATGCAGAGTCCATGAATTTCGGTAGGAATGAGGAAACTTGCATTCAGTTCTATACAATATTGGGTATACCTGTTTATGGTGTCACAAGATAAAGTAAATAACAAATTCTAGGATCTTCAAACTTACTTAAGTTATCTTTTCTTTTCCATATTAAATTTTGTTACATATAATCATTATGGATGTTAGAATGTCTCAGGTACCGATACCTTAAGCACATGCCATTTTAAAGGCCTTATGTTGAATAATTTTTAGTGTCCATTTTAAAGACATTTTTACAAGTATTAAATATTATTTATTGTGTTTTAGAAACAAAATATTTACCATTTTGATATTATTTCTATAGCAAAGTTTATTTATATACTGACATGTCACCCAATATATAATGTGCAATGTCTATCAGCACTTCATTTGTTGTCTATAATGTTATATGATAATGATGTGTACTGTTTGTACATACATGTACAACATGGGGGCAATAAAGGTTTCAAAGGTACCAAGTTCTGTTAAAATACAATTAGGAATTCGGAAGTACATGTAGTACCATAACTATCCCCTGCGATTTTAAATTATTGTCGTGCATCCGTGTGTTTGTTAGTGGGGGGGGGTTATGTCCAGATTTTTATGACAGTAAAGAAGTCAAAGTAATCATCATAGAAATATAAATCTTTCAACAAAATGTTCCCTATGGGGGAGAGGATGATTTCATCGATTTTCTATGTCAAGGATCAAAGATCAAGGTCACAGTGTACTAAAGTTTAAAATCCATTTGAACAACATAGAAAACAAAGTAACCATCCATAAATACTCCCTGTTTGGAGAGAATGAAACTTATTGATTTTCAATCAAGGGTCAAGGTCACTATGGACTTGCAGGGCTTTTGATGGGCTTGATTTGGGGCCCATGTTCGGCCCCAGTCCCAATGCAAAATAGTATCTTTTTTTCACAAGTTGATGACTCATTTTTTCCCAATTTGAAACCTCGTAAAAAAATTGTAAAAAAAAGAGAGTTAAAAAAAAGTTAAATTTCAAGAGAAAAGGCATCCAAAACTTTTTTTCTTTTTTTTTTTTAGAAAACGTTGCTATTTTCACCAATATCAAAAACCCTGGTCCCACTTCCAAAAATGGATCCAAGAGTCCTGATTTGATTTTGAAGTCCTTTTGCTTATAGCATACAGCATGCTGTTGTGAGGGGATGCAGTGCTTACATTGCCTTTATTATTAGATTTATATATAGATAGAGATGCAGGACAACAAGTGAGGACATTAATGCTCTGTTGATGTTTACCATAAGATGGTTTCTTGAGTTTAGCTCCCTCTTGCATCCATGTTGATTATTTGTTTACCATTACTTTTGTTTGTACACTGTGTTTCTGTCAACATGCAGTATTAATTTTAAAATATGTATGCCATTAACATGATTATTATAACATGCCATTTAAAGATGCTCATATGTACATGTGAAAACGAATAGGCATTTTTGGTAAACTGTCTGTCCATCTGTCTGTACCAATGTCATATCAGTGGATTTTAGTAGTTGCAAAAATCGCAACCTTCCTCCTCTGTCATAAATATCCAATGGTCGGCTGAAAATACTTATTTCCTTTGGCAATGATCTTCATACTTGGTAAATTAAATAGTTTCACCACAGTAAGAGGTAGAACCCTTTTGATTGTTTAAGTAAAAGGTCTTAGCGTCACCTCTTTGATAAAGTCTTTCATTTGTGCATATCATGCAATAGTTCTTTTCCTATTCTCTATCAGAAAAAAGTTTGAGTTAACTGAAAGTATTGTAGAAATAACATGGATTCTTCAAACTTTATAATTTAATATATGCCACTTTGTTTTACTATACATTGATTAAATCTATTTCGATTTTGTCGAAAATTTTCATTTTTAAAATAAAATGTAATATATTGTTAAACTTGTTTGATTTTAGTCATTTGATACAAATTGTTTCCCAGGTCAAAGGTCAAGGCCACTCACAAAAGTATAGACAGGTCAAAGGTCAAGAATTATTTTTTTCTTTTTTCATGTTTTATGAAATTTATGAAGTTTAAGGTCATACATACTGCATACACAAATTTGAAGATTCCAATATGAAATAAAATTATGATCGCTGCGCGATGAGTCCCCTACAGGCATAAATTTCCAGAAAACTGAATTTTGCAAGTCATTAAGGGGCATAACTCCTCCAAAAAATAGGTCGAGCGTGAGGAAAGTCAAACTTGCTCTGTAACTATCCAATACCAAGCTGTGTATCAAATTTCAGCTAAATACATGTATCTCTATCAGTTGCAGAAAAAAGTCTGGAAAACAGAATTTTGCAAGTCATCAAGGGGCATAACTCTTCCAAAAACAATTCAAGCGTGACGAAAGTCAAAATTGCTCTGTAACTATCCAATAAGAACCTGTGTATCAAATTTCAGCTGAATGTCTCTATCCGATACAGAAAAAAGTCCAGAAAACTGAAAAATGGGACAGACGGACAGACAGACTGAGAGGAAACTAAGAAGCCCCTTCAGCAATGCCGGTAGGGGACTAATAAGAGGGTTGTTCCGGAAGTTTGACTTGACCCTGTACTTCCATTATAAACTCTTCTTTGTCGAGTTCATATCGCAATATTGCCAACAAAACTTGGCTTTTTCATGAGGAACTTGCAGGTTTAGACAGTCATTAATTATAACAATAAAAAAATTGTCATCTTTTTTCTAAAATTTTCTCTGTGGGATGAAATACACCACCTGTATGTGTGAAGTTGTACGTTTCCTTGAAGCTTTTAGCATTCAGCCAAAGCTAGCCTATCAATATGCGGCTACAATCTGGAAGGCACCTTTTGGTTTTCGATGCCAGTCCTGATGCCTGTGAAATTAATAAACCGTTAAACGTGCATGTTTCAAGTACAAATGAACTTGACCTTTACAGGTGAGCCTTTACTCCAAATCATGCCATATATATGGTATTTCCAGAGAAATGATTGTACATATACCAAGTTTGTGTCTGGTCAAAGAGCAAAAAGATGTCATGACTTGAACAAGGTTTTACATGCAAAATTAGTCACCAAATCCAGGGTGACCTTGACCCTGAAAATACGACCTTGACTCATTATGTTAGGACACATTTGTGTTCTCAAAGATAAAGTATTACAATTAAGAATATGATGTTACTGTATGTTTTAGCAAAGTTAGCATTGTTATGACTGCACAAATTCAAGACTGCACTTGACGTTTCATTTAAAATCTTGACAGATTATAATGAAAATCTAGTCAAGCCAATTCATGATTATGAAATACAAATGTATGTCAACATATTCATTTTTCTGTTTAACTTTGATTGCACTAAAATAAGTACACATACAGTATAATCAGTGTGCAACAGTATTACAGACAGACAAAGTCACAGAAATTGCTAGTATTTGAAATCATTCACAACCTAGAATTCATCATGAATTTAGTTTTTATACAAATTTATTAAACATTTGATGAATAATACATAATTTTGATAAATATATAGCAACATGAACAAAAAAGACAGATTGTATCTTTCTTCAAAGTCTTTCCTGGGAGACAAATGGAGAAGAGAAAGAATATTTTATATCATAGAGCAGCGATTCTCATAAACTTTCAGATCTTTTCTTCCACAAAAATTGATATTAGAGCTCACATATGATCTAATAGTTTTTAAGTCTTTAGTCAATGTCACAATAATATATCACAGTCTCAGCTAAAGTCTGTCAATGTAACATCACATTGATTTATCCAGAGAATGATGTCACTGAATCCAAATTTAACCATAGTCAGTTTTAGATTGCCCCTCCCCCCTTCATTCAGCTTGTTGTTCTGATGACTCTTCCGTTTGGGGCGGAGCTTCTTGTTGCCCCGCCTCTTCTCCTTGTGTTTGCTCCTCCCCTTCCTGTGCTGCCTCCTGAGTGGCTGGTTCTGGCTCCTCCTCTTTTTTCTCCTCTTCTTTGGCTTCCTGAGTCGTTTCAGGCTCCTCTTTCTTTTCTTCATTTGTCTCCCCTTGCTCCTCCTTCTTTTCCTCCTCTTGAGATTGTGAGGCCTCCTGAGGAGCTACAATATCAAATAATAAAAAGTTAATGACAGAAGGACAAGCAAAGAATAATAGAATCTATGACAAGATCTGATAAGAAACGAGGAAATCCTACCCAAGTGTACTGAGGATTTGCTTGTACACCACTACCATGCCATGTTGTGGAAAAAAGCAAATCTTGGACACCAGGGTTGGATTTCACAGGTGTGTTTTTGTAAAAGTAGGTCAAGTTTCAAGGTTATGGTCACTAGATCAAGGTTAAGGCAATAATTTATAGAATTTATTACAAGCAATGCACAAGTTTGGAAGGTAATGGAGACTCTGATAATTGCGAAATTTTACTTTTTATAAAAATAGGTCATATACTCCAAGGAAAAGATCACCACATGTAGGTCAAATGTCAAGGTAAATAATGAGAGCCCTTTTCACAATAAATTGTAAGATATTTAATGTTGGTAATCTTTTATATTGAAATTCAGCTTTTACTTATTTAAACAAACAAACAAAACTCAGAGCTGAATAATGACTGGGAAACAATAAGCTGAGTTAACATAGGAAGAAAGAGCATGTGACTACATTATATTCAATACAGACATTGACAGACACGGATCATTCGATGAAATATTTTAAAAAAATCATTATAAATTGAAATACTTATATACATGTATGTAAATATAAGACAGGGTCTAAACTCTGTTTGCTGTACGCTAGGTCATGAAATACCTCGACATCTTTAAACTACAAGTTTTAAAGTTCTAAATTTCATCTCAAAATTAAGTTGTCTCAGAAAGTGTCATTTATATCCTAATTTTTAAACATAAGTAGGTTTCCATTTTTTAAAAGTACTTTGTTCCTCAAATAATATTCAGATAGATAAAAGCATTTTGCTACAACCGAGAATTTTTTATGGGACAAGTTTACACAAATCATTCATTTTCTACAATATCAACTAACAATCAAAACGTAATCAAGTTTCATAAGTTATAACTACAAAGGATGGAGCAATAAGAGAACAACATGCACATAATACATAACGTAAAACACAACATGAAAGGAGAAACAGGAGATTCCATTACGGACAAAGAAAGATAACTCTTACAACAGTGTGGATACCATGCATAGATTGTGGGAATATTCAACCTACCACCTCAATCACCTTTGAAAAAAAATAAATACAAATTGTGGATTTTTTTCAATCATTCACTTGCAGTTATCTTAAGGAAGTTTTAGTTTATTAGTATAAGAATTAAAAAAGCTGTGCAGTTCCCAAAAATAGTAGGAACACAATTATGACTATTTTTGGCATCAAAGATAGAAATAAAATGTATACAATTTTATTTTGTCCAATAATTTTTTTTCAGAATTTTGGTTAATTTCAAGGTTAAACTTTTCTTTACGTTTTCAGTAAAAAAAAATGTACAAGAACACTCAAAGACAAAAAATAGGGAAACAAAATTGCAACCAAAATTAATTTGAAATTGTGCTGAAAACACACCACATGTACACTGTATAAACCGTAGAGACTGTCAGGTTTTGTTAGTAATACCATCATGTGACTGTGTCATGTGACTATCATGTGACTTACTTTCTTCTTTAGTCTCCTCCTCCTTTGTTTCCTCCTCTAGATCCTCCTCAGTCTGTAGGTGGATCGCCGTGACTTGCCCCGCCTTCCATTTGGGGATTATGTTTGCTGTGCTCTCCTCTTCATCTCCCTTGTCTTCTTTTTCCTGTACATAACATTATTGTTAATAAGTCTTTAAATTCCATTAAATTACTCTATTTCATAATTAGACACACATTAAACCAAATATAATTACAGACAAAATCCCACTCAGATCAACGACGAAAAATTTGAAAGTGGTCGAAAATGAATATTTTCTAAAGAAGTCTCCTTACAGAACTAAATTCTGAGGGCCAAATTTAAAGTGTTTCTCACAGTAATTCAGGAAACTGAGTTGAAGACTGCTTTTAGTGTGGAAATAAACATGTCTGTACATAATTCTTTAATAATTTTAGTATTTTCATTGGCCAAAATTTTTAAGATCAACATTAATTTTGTTGTTTGTTTGAATATATTACTTTAAAAAAGTTTGAATTTTCCAATTTCAACATTATTCTTATCTTAAAGCTCTTTAAAGTAAAGAAATATGTGAGTACCTGTTCTATTGGTATATATTCTCCATGCTGTTCACATCCTATATCAAATACATATTTTCCTTTTCCCATTGGCTACATTTAAGAAAAGATTAAGGAAACATATGAAAACAATTATATCCATTTGAATATATTCATATCATTATTCAGGTATATTTGAAAAGCAGTGATTACCAGTTAATCTATTAAACTATCTTTTTAAGTAAAACATAATTTCTATACGAATTATTCATTTATTCAGGTTATTTATTCAAACACAGCAATTAACAATTAACATATCATTAATTTTTCTGTATATTCAATTTATTAATACCTTGTCATCTTTGAACACTCCTACATATTTATGATTGGCATGTATGAGTTCTCCATGCCCCTCCCTCTTGCCGTTTTGCCACCTCCCTACGTATTTTGTTCCGGTGGCGGCGTATGTGTATGTTCCCTGACCGTGCCTCTGGTGATCCTTCCATTCCCCCTCGTACGTATCACCATTTACATATGAGTATTTACCGAAACCACACCTCTGGTCTTCAACCCAGCTACCTGTATAAGACAGAAATCATATTCATTAACAGATCCTTAGTAATGTTATAAAGTTATGCAGATTTATATTATTAATATCTTGTCTGATACACACAATTTGGGGTTTTTTGGTACACAGAGTTACAATCCCATCTGAGATCTGGTACCTGATTTGACCTTACTGTGACGTATCAACTACTATATGGAAACTAAGCAGACTGTTACATTTAGGGAAAAGTGCATCATCTCTTCTGTGGAATTTCCATTCGTTATAATAATCATTTGCATGAGATATGCCGTTGCAAATGGGAAGTAACTTAATTAGACTGTATGAACATGTATGTTAAAGAGACAGAAAACATGGAGAGTACACTGGTATAATTTTAATAGGCATCAATGAATGCTGTCATGATCTCTGATATTAAAAAGATAAAATTAGCAATGATAACTATATCAAACCTTCATATTTTGAGCCATCTGGGTATATAAACGTTCCTTGGCCGTGTTTTCTGTTTTTTAAATACTCTCCAATATATCTGGCACCATTTTTGAACCTTTGAAAAAATAACATATATATTTCTAATTCATGTTCCCAAGATAATGATGTCAAAATGGTAGGTAAATTTATCAAATTAAAATCTGAAGAAATTGAAAATGTAAAACGTGTGTGTGTATACTGAACTAAATGCATTTATCCTACACTTTGAGCTACATGTATATCACTGTCTGACGAATTAGGGGTGAAACATTATGCAAAAAGTGTATTGCTATATATTGCAATGTTTCTTTTAATCTAAGTGAAGTTGTAATTGCAATATACTGCGATATATTGTAATCTATTTATTTTTATGTAAAATCTGGTCTCTCCATGTGTGTTTGTCCAAGGATCGTTTAGGTTTTCTGATTGAATTTGACACATCGGCAATGACCTTTGCTTGATAGAAACACAGACAAGGCATTGAATCATTTTGATTGCTTTCGTCATATTCATTTAAATTGTTAGCAATGTAAACCATGGATCACCTGTTTTCAATTAAACTGATTTAAATCAAAATGATTCAATGATTAATTTGTATGATGTATAAGGGTGCGATATATATTGTGATATGCATTTCGTATCACGATATGATACAAATTTATTAAATATCGCAATATATCGATATATTGTTACACCCCTAATATGTATGATATTCTACACACTGACCTGTAAACACCTTGTCCATGTCGCTTGCCACAGTCGTACATCCCTTCGTATGTATCTGCATTTGGTAAAGTAGCTTTGCCATGACCGTGTCTCTCACCGTCAGCGTTTCTCTCACCTTCATATTCCTACAAATAAAAATTATGCTAATGTCTTATCATAATATACAAATGCAGAAAAGATTGGACCGAGTTTGGAAATTCAGATCCACTGCCCACCAAAAGTAGACATCTCATCAGAGAGCAAGTGAAAATAAGAAAATTCAATACAGTCATATTTTAGCAGATCGGAGATATCCCACTCCCCACCGAAAGGGTGGAATTCGAGTGGGGAATTTTAGCATCTTCACTCAGTCAGTGGCAATCCACTCCCCACTCACCACGGTGTCACCCAGCTCACCTGTACAGGTGTTAAACAATCTCTTTGATCCTAACCGCGCACAGGTAACATCGCCAGTCTACTTTTGTTGTTCACCATCTTTGTTGATCGAATATTCCTGGTAGTGAATCGGGGAAGTTAAATGTTTTTCTAAGTTAGTATCAAAAGTTTTCAGAATGAACTAGGCCAAGAAAAAAAAAAGAATTGGTTCTAAGGACGCATTCGATTTTTTTTTCAACCGAAATAACGTAAGAAAGTAATCGTAAATTCCGGAATTCGGCAAGGTACCAAATCGAAACACAGGTTAAAAAAAATTCCCGTTTATCAGCTAATTACCGTCTGGCTTCACCTTTTCACCTGTCAATCATTTCCCAAAAGGTTTGTTCCCATTTCGCCTTAAATGTGAATTTCAGGTAAATTATATGTAAAAAAGTACTAAGGCGAAATGGGAATTTTAGTAAGGCGAAATGGGAACCAGGGTGGTGCAATTATATTGTAATTAAATCTTAATTGGCATCAATTTAGTAATTTATGCAACACGTTTCTTACCTTTTAACTGCAAATCGTTTTTTAAACTGACATTTTTCTATTCTTTCCATCAATATTTTCCGCAAAAAAAATGGATTTTTCACATTTCTTCTTCAATTTTGGGTTGATAATTGACAATCAGTTTGCATATTTAACCCCCCCTTTCCCCAATTTATTCATATGAAAATTAAAGAATAAAGAACCAGCAAAGGGGTGAAAGTAATCAAGAATATCCCATCCAGGGTCAGGGTGGAGATGCCGTCTACTATTTCATCCATAAGATAGCCAAACTCCGCGATATGATGGGACCCGCAGAAGTCAGCTTCCAGCACTCTCCGCTACACATGGGTACCACCAATCCCTTCCACTAGGCAGATCAGAAAGGCAGACTTAGCGCCCCCAATACAATTATAGTGGTTCACAAAAATGCGCCAGTCATAAGGTCCCCGATTTTTTTTATTGCATTTTATTTGTTTTCAAACTTCTCAATTTAACTGTGCATCGTGTATTGAATTATGACAAAGAGTTAAAATCATCGCAAAGTTTCTTCAATGAAATGATCCAGATGCGCCCTTCCCTGGAATTTGAAAAACGAATAAACTCTTTCCCCGATCTTTATCCACCCACCTCGTTGCACACTGAAATATCCCTCTCCCCCATTGCCATGAAAAAATAGACACGTATATGTAAGTCCCCCTCCCCAAACATAAATCGAGTCCTTTTCTAGCGTAATTTTGCACAATTTTATGGTTTGACGTGAGAAACGTTACTGAGTATAATGGGGATTTTTTATTCAAAACACGTAGATGGGGGATATCGGTTGCTTGATGTATACTATATGTTAGGTACATAACCCATAGTACATCGAGCAACATGGAAGCGCGATAAATTGTGGTGTGTGAGTACAACTTTTTGTCCGTTATGGAACGAATGGATACGGAATGGAACTGAAAGAATAAGGAATGAAACTGAAAGAATAATGAATGGAATTGAAAGAACAAGAAATGAAATGAAGAGATATTGGGAAAAAATATTCATCAAAATGTTGGAAAATGACAAAAACCCCGTTAATATCGGCCATCCTTATATGGAAAGCTAATACTTGGTATTAATGATAGATTCAAATTCATTGTTTATTCAACTAAGTATCGATAATTGAAGTGTTTTTACAAGTTCCCATTTCGCCTTAACGGCAGTCACGAAAATCCACTAAGGCGAAATGGGAATATTTTTTCTACCTAAAATTCTCAGTTAAGGCGAAATGGATGGTGTTATTTTAACACTACCGTAGATACCCCTGTGTAGAATTTATGCAACGATATTGATTTTTTAAAACTAAAATAGATAGTCCGAAGTGGGTGTATTCCATGTCGTGGCATTAAACGATCGATTTGACCAACACGTCTTAATTAGGCCTCGCTAAAATATCAAATTATAAAAAGCATTATGTCGGTTTTGTCTTCATTTTTTAATGACCGGTCGTTGGTAAAACTGTTGTACGACTCAAAATTATCAAATGATGAGCCGATCAAACATTGATTTATCCTATATGAATTACTGAACATGAAAAACGGAGGCTTGGCATAGAATTTTATGCCAATAAAAACGACCGTTTACTTCCCATCCGTATCATTCAGTCCCGATCAAAAGATTGAAAAGAAAAAGAACAGACATATCGTGGCCGTTAAGTGCAAAGCAGTGAAGCTCCTAGAACAGAGGACCCCCCCCCCCCTTCCCCAGATATAGATTGCCAAGAAATTCGCAGTCCCAAATATCCAACATCTTCAAGAAAAGCGATGTTATCCGCGAAATTCCAATCCAGACTAGCAAAGACGTCGATCTGGCAAGACAGTTGACATGGAGGGAGCCCTGACCTAGTGGTTTACGGAAACCATGTCAAGAGAAATCCCCCTATCAGCCCTGTTCTGACAGAGAAGGCGACAGATCTGGTTGAACAGCAGAACGAGCCTAACTTCTCCACAATCAATGTCCGACTAGAGGGACAGAAGTCCTGGGATAACATCGAATTCAAGAGAATTTACGGAATAAGGACGCCGATGACGGAGCAGGCACTACGTTGAAAACATAGCTATAAACGTAAAATATTGATTTTCTCTATGACATTCTTTTGTATTCTTGTTCTGTGCCTGAGATTTAAATCTCTAACGTCCACTTATATCTTATCTAAATGTACATGTACTTGTGTATGCGTTCGTCCGTAAAAATTTCATGTCATTTCAGGTGGTCATTCATTGAATACAAAAAGTAATAAATCTGGGCAGAAACATCAATCGAAAACAAATTATCGGCATCAAACTTGTCAACAGATTCCAATTTGCAGTTGTTCTGAAAATGTTTGATGAAAAAAAAAACTGCATGCCGCATATGATTTGAAAAAATTAGGCCTGAGAACCAACTTTTTTTTTGCTTGGCCTTATTCTTCTGCCCTTTTTTTTCGGGTGAATTACAATGAACACCAGTAAATCATGGTAACTGAGATTTGACTTTTTTTTTTTTACTTTTATTAAGATTATTTGTGCGATGTTTCCTCTGTTTGCAATTGTCTTCTAAATGCTAATAAACTTTATTTAGTTTATTTTGGCTAGACGACTCAGATTTATTTTGGCCAGACCGACAACTAAAATTTTCAAACTGAGAGTGTGCATGAATTTAAAACACCATATAAATGGTACTGGCACGACCGGTCAGTAAAATTGAAGTCAAAAAGGTTTTGTTCCCGTATTGGCTTTTGATGTGCAACACACTGACAAGTTTTTAAAATGGAATCGGAATCGCACTCTGTGAATTTTGCAAAATAAAAGCAAAAATGTTATTTTTGTTTTGTTTAGTTTTTTTCATTTCTTTTCTCTCTCTTTGAAAATAATGATAATTGTTCGATAAGCCGGGAAATACAACAGTAATAAATCATGATGACAATTTTCTGCAAAAGAAAAAAAAATAAGGTGTAAACTTACGGATTTATGAAGAAGTCTACAGTGGTCATATTGGTCCTATTACCCCCCCCCCCCCCCCCCCTCGTCTATTAGAAATAAGTAGGTGACGTGCTTACTCTGTTGAAATCACACCTGTAACCCGCTCGGGCAGTTCACCTCGTTTTACCTGGCGGCATGTCGGTAGCATATCAGAGAGAAGCCCCGGTTACTTTACCCCTAACATGCTTAGTCCGCTGCAGGTTTAAAAGAAAGGAGAGGGATCTATTTTAAAGATGTGAAGATTATAAAAACTGCAAGGAATCATTCTGTGATAAATGTTGCGCTCATTAATTTTTATATGAAGCTTTTGTAAATTATATACGGTCCAATATATACATTAATCATGAAATAAAATGTTGTTACGTACATTCAAATTACTCACTCTTATATATGAAATAGAAATATTCTTTTTTCATACCCCAAACGGATGAAACGATGATTCTTTTTAATTTATTGAAAGCTGATCTCTTTCCTGAGTTTCCTCCGTCTCAATTCGGACGACCAAATGATAATTATATTACCTTTAAATCGAAAATTTGTTCCCTCTCTCTTTGTCATGCATTTTGTTTTTGGGGTAGGGTCACACTTAAAAAAATAGTTAACTTGTGATTGCAGTTCGTTAGATCGTCAATGAAGAAATACATACTTTGATTTTTTTTTGGGGGGGGGGGGGACTCCAAATATAATATTAGAGCGATTATGCAACTTGAGTCAGAAGCATATTTTGGAAGGGAAGGAGGCCAGAAGGGGGCTCTTGTATTTTCCATCTCTCTATTTTTTGTTTGCTTAGAACAGCAGAAATCCAAGGGAGCCCGGAGGTGGACCGGGAGGTTGGGAAATGATATGAAATTACGAGATCTATAAAAAAGTGCGATTATTGTATTTCTTTAAGTTATACAAATATGATCGTTGTTTCCAATATTCTCTTCTTTTATCCTTGTGCAGATCGAATCATGTTACATGTATAATTTCCATTTAGCATTGTGTTATGGATTTGATACAAAAATATTTCCATTCGTCCTCCCGTCACTTTTCATATACATGTACATGTAGATAGACTTCTCTAGTTACAGTTTTCGGCATTTGACAGGTATGATATCCGCACTGTTTAAATATGGAATGACAAATGCAAAAGGAAGATGGCCATAAAAAGAATGCTATCATGCGCGGATATACACGCAGACGGGGTAAGGACCGACCCCCCCCCCCCCCCCCCCCCCTCACGCCCTCTCCCTACAACAATCACCATCTTTATCTTTGGTCCGATTCATATTAAAAGGGGGTAACGACCAAATGAAAAGCAGAGATAAAGCGGAAAGTTTTCTAAATCAAGATTTACTAATATATCGGGAGGGGGGGGGGGGATCGATTTAAATTCATCATTAATTTTGGTACCATATCTTAAAAAAAAGTATACTACCAGTGTGTGTTTTCAAAGAAAAAAAATAAAGCTCTACAATAAATACGCAAAAATAAGATTTTTAACATACATGAATTTATTCCTTAAAAATGATCTTGAAGAATCCCCCTTTCTTTCTTTTCTATCTGTAGATAATACCCGGCGTAGTTTTTAAGCTCGGGTGAATTCACACCTGGTAATGCGGTACCTTTTAGGTACTTTGCATGTTTTATTGATAGGTGTGTATACTTGTCAAATCACCTTTGTTAATTGGGTAATAACCATACATGTATGAAAGCGTAGGCATAGAAAACTGTCTTTGAACGAGTTATACTCTGATTTAATGACAAGGTCGTCTATTTTTCCGTTATTAGAAAAGTTTGAAGCGGACATTCCCCTCGCACGGCAGAAATAATAAGTCATTGTTTCAATATATAGAAACTTCTATACATTCGAGATGAATTGTGAAAAATCCCGGCCAGTGAATTATGAAATATATTGGCCAGCGTATTGTTTCCTAATGTCTACTGGTCGCAGACAAGTTCCCGTTTAAGAAAATTAGACAAACGTACGTCCAAAATTTATACAAAAGTCATATATTTTGAAAATTTCCATCGGTCATAAAAGAAAAACACATTCGGAAAAAAAAAAAAAAAAACGGAGCAAACTGTCAAAAAAAAAATTGAAACGATCACAAACAACAGATTTTGAATGAAATTCGCACAGAAATATATTCATATGAAAACTTTTTTTAATTTCGTGAATTTTTAGTACATATCTACATGTCGTTAACCGCCCTTTTTATTTCATGCATATTTGAAATACTCGGAAAACGATTGTTTAAGCAATGGAACGTGAAATATATCAGGACTTTCTTTTAAATTCTGTACATGTATGAATGACTCAATGAGCTCACATACAAGCAAATTCTCAAGTTTTTGATCCATAAAATATTGCTATTGCAAGTTTAAATCTGTTGCTTAGAAATATTTTCCCATTCATTTTCCTTCAATGTCTCTAGAATCAACCTGGATGTTATATCAGGTGAGATCAATCGTGTATTCATAATAAACAATGATATACATGTATACGCTTGTACAGGTGCAAATCCAGGTGAGTGGGGGATCCTGGTGGGGAGTGGGGAGTGGGAGTTCACTCAGGTAAACGGGTGGATTTCGAGTGGGAGTCATTTCAGTGGGGAGTGGGATATCTCCAATCTGCTAAATTACCACTGTATCTTTCAGTAATTCTTTTCTGTAAATCAGGGACGTATATAACTAAACTTTAGTTATACACGTCCCTGTGTAAATTATCTTCTTTTTGTTGCCGATTTCAAAGTTTTTATATGCTATCTTAGAATGCTTTGAGAATACAAATTACATCGCCCTAAAAATAGAGGAAATTCGAGCTATCATGTCTTTTGCAGGTTTCTCGGATATGAGCGAGAATTCTGACATATATTTCATCTTAACTTACTCCTAAATAAGGTCCCTGATCTTCCTCACCCTCTTCTGAACCAAAATCAGACATCCTTGATGTTGTAAACAAGCGTTCAAACAGAAAATTGACTTCACACGGCGTCTGTTCGCCAACGGTAACAGAGGATGTAAACACTCGTTGCTAAGTGATCGCCACCTACCGGTCAAATTCGAATTCAAATCGGGATCGACAACAGGTGCGACCCTGGCATATTTACATGTAATATGAATTATGGCAAAGCCATTGTGAGGACGCAGATGAAATATAATTTCAATGAATTAATACCCAATTTTCACCATGCATCATTGAATATTTTTTTACTAAGTTAATAAGAATAAAATATGTCATACAATATGTGTTCTTGTTATTCTTTTCCAGCATCATTTTTACCGTCTTTATCAGCCTTACATTAGTTTTTTCTTGAAATCCAGAATCATCTACAGGAGAGGGGATATTATAGACAATTTCTAGATCGACAGCATGCACATAACTCGTTAATGCGGGGAAACAATTCTCAACGTCACAAAACAATCAGTTAAAACATGAAATCGCAATGCTTAATTTTGAAACATAAATGACAGATAAGAAAAGATCAAGTGATGTCATCTTAATCTATACATCTTAATTCCTTGGACCTTGACGAAAACCAAGCCTGAAGGAAAAGAGAACTCGGGCAAGAAAACTGTGGGCAAAAACCATTAAAATTAAAAAAAGAAAAAAAGAATTTTACTGTTTTCTGAAGTATATATTGTAAGATTAACATGTATCTTGATTATTCAATGAATTCAATTAAACTTTTAAATGTTTACTTTTTAAATTTCATTGGGTGATGAAATGTCAGTTGTCGTATCAGGAATATGTATC
The DNA here is from genome assembly GCA_028142955.1 of Pinctada fucata. Classification (NCBI taxonomy): domain Eukaryota; kingdom Metazoa; phylum Mollusca; class Bivalvia; order Pterioida; family Pteriidae; genus Pinctada; species Pinctada fucata. The sequence continues at coordinate 47,590,225 of AP027110.1, read as the reverse complement.
CTTCCTTGCACCCGCCCACCCCTCTCCCCTTTTACTTTCACCGGAAAAATTAGCATTCAAAATGTAGAAGAGAGAGAAAACTTCCTTTTCGGCGCCGTCTATAGTGTTATCAGCAATATATCGTTTTATGGGATGATCTGGAAAAAGGGGTTAAAACTTACAAATTAAGTACAGAATAACATTAGTATTACAGGATTTTCCCTTCTAAATAATGTAAATGGTTTTCCAATGAATGTAATATCTGAAGACAAAATTCTTGCTCATTCCTTTACTTTAAAAGAGGGTGAAAGGGAGGGGGAGGGGCGGGAGGAAGGAGAGAGGGGGAGAGGGAGGGGGAAGAAGGAAGGGTGTGGGAGGGGAGATAAGGGGGCAGAGAGAGCGGGTACCCCATGTCTGCTCCCCACCCCCATAAAAGGCAAAAATGAATGGGAGGGGGAGGAAGGAGGCAGCTGGAGGGAGGCTGATGGGAGGGAGGGAGAGGTTATGAGGTGGGAGAAGGGAGCGGGACAGGGGAGAGAAGGAGAGAAGTTAGTAGAAATCTACCCCTTGTCCGCCCCCCCCTTTGAATACAATCAACCCCCCTTTATAAAAAACATCTGAAGTCTTCACCCCTCTATCTTGGATCCGCTTATGATTTACCTCCAAGGGAAAAAAATACCCAGCCTTATTTCTGACAGAAAAATGTATACTAAGTCTTCATGCTTTGAACAGAGCCCCAGCTGTGTTGACCTATTTGTACTAAATACTGTAAATGATGACGTAAGTTGTGACGCGTTGTAAACAGAACCAAAGGCAGCAGACATTTAGAAGTTTGTGTTCGGATTTACACTGCATAGATTTCCTGTATATTCTACATGTAGAGCATATATATGTGGAGAGAAACCACATTATTCGATCTTCAGGTATCGAAAGATCAGCTGCTAATCATCCTCGAATGCAGAATGAAGTTCGGTAAGTCGCTGATCACGCTGATATTTTTTTTTTTGTTTTTTTTTTTCTCCCAGCATTATGAGTTTATCCATGGATTTTTCTGAGGGAGCTGTCGATGAAAGAAAGTCCGCGAAACAAAGTTGTATGCTGACGTCGCGTCGCATGCTGACGTCATGTTGTAATTTTCAAAGAGGATATTCGGACTAAACATGATAAATGTTGGAAATGATGGTGCAATGTCAGTATTACGTGAAGCAAAGTACAAATCATACATTGGGACACTGGAGAAGTAAGCGAAACGAAGAATATTCAAAGGAGATCGAGAAATCTTGGTCATCGATGGGTTTCATTCTGTCGTCAAGTGACATTGTCAAAAAAATAAGCTTGCGCTTCACGCCGATCAAATGGGCAATGGGGAGAATGACGTCATTGACCACGGTTTTGGAACCTATAGGTATAGCATAGAATTCAATTGAAAAACACCATTTTCCCTATATATATACACGTGTTACCTTGATGAGGACTACGTCCGCGCCTGCGGCGCGGACTGCGTCCTCTATTATTTATTTATTTATTTATTTATTTATTTATTCATTTATTCATTTATTTATTTATTTATTTATTTATTTATTTATTTATTTATATATGTATTGTTACTTTTTATTTGTATCTATTTATTTTCATTTAGATATTATATTATTTATTTATTTATTTATTTATTTATTTATTTATTTATTTATTTATTTATTTATTTATTTATGTATGTTACTTTTTATTTGTATCTATTCATTTTCATTTTGATAAAAATATTTCTTCCAAATTAGGGAAGGGATATTATACTACCGGTGTTATAGAGCAGACTTTCCCCCGGGGTAGATCTTCCCCCCGGAAAATTGGCTCTAGAGTAGATCTTCCCCCGGAAAGCCTACTCCAGAGTAGACTTCCCCCCGGGGGGAAAGTCTACTCTAGAGTAGAATTTCCCCGGGGGAAGATCTGATATAGAGCCATTTTTCCGGGGGGAAATTTTTCTCTACAACTAGTTGTAGAGTAGACTTTCCCCCCAGAGTAGAATTTCCCCCTTCTATTTAACGTTTTCTTGACGTTCTTTTGAGAAGGGCTCCTTTCGCAAACTTACAGTCTTTACAGGAGATGATAACTCTGATTGAGATTATATTTATAAATTAAATTAGAGAGCTTTCCAAATCAGAGAGCTCGCTCGTTAATTGAAGAGGCCTCTAATCGACTATATGTCACTTTGGCGTTCCATACTTAATGCTAATCCTGGATCTGGATATTTCACACAATTCCTGTCAATAAACCAGGGTTGTGTCATTACCTTGAACAAGGGTCATATCTCCAAGACCAAGGTCAGTGTACATCTGCCCACCCCATACTAGGGGGGAAATTTAACTCTAGAGTAGACTTTCCCCCTTAAGGGGGAAACTCTACCCCAAAAACCTGAAGGGGGAAAGCTTGCTCTAGAGCAGGATTTCCCCCCAGGGGGGAAATTCTACTCTGGAGCCAATTTTCCGGGGGGAAGATCTACCCGGGGGGAAAGTCTACTCTATAACACCGGCACGGAAGATAATCGTAGGGTAACAGGCTGGGGTTTCCGACGATGATAAAATATTATATAAGAGGGGGTGAACAGGGTGAAAGGAGGGGGAGGAAAGGGGCGGGAGGGGGAGATAAGGGAAGGATGAAAAGGAAGGGGAGAGGTAAGGGGGTGGGAGGGGGAGAGAGGTACCCCCTGTCCACCCCCATATAACACAAACTCTCAAATACTTTGCGTGTAACTTGCTTTGATTTTTATCCATGCTATATCTATCAACATTTACTTGAATTTCTAGTATGTGTAATCTATTTGTATGTATGTTTACTTAAAGATTTGAAAAGGGGATCCTTTTGTTAAAAGTATGGAGGACTTCGAGACCCTCCTAGAGGGAATTTTGCATGCCAAGAAATCCTTAGCGGTTTAGTTTCTACAGAGTAAACCGTTACAAATTATCATCTATTATGATACCAGCTGCTGTAATAATCTACCGTATCGATTTGGACAGAATTTCTTGGCATGAATATATAATTTTATTTTTGTATTGAGCAGTGGAGTAAAAATCACCTGCTACTGACACCGTAATTTCCAAATCTTGTCCATGATATTACGTCAAGTTTAGAGCTTAAATTTTATTATTGAAAGCACTTGTTTCTACAAAATGTTCAGTTACAAGGTATTTGCACCGTACTAATTTTATCAAGTATTTGAAATGCCCATACATTTTCAAATTTATGTCTAGTAATTCCGTGATGTTACCTGTCCATAATGTTACTTTTAGGGTAACATCACTGAATATTTATTGTAACATGAGAGACATTTAGACATTAAAATCTACAGTATTGCTTCTCCTTTACAATAATAACTTCTGAGATACGACACACAATCTATTTCATACATTTTCCTACTAAATATATGAATTAGGACACAAGACTGATTTCTTATACCAGTAACATGATTGTCATTGCAAAGTAACATCACGGAAATAAGATTACAGCCTCTTTAAAGGAGAAATCTCATTCTACCTAAGTTTTAATTGTTAAAAAGACCTAATTCTCATTCAGCATAAGGTGTTGTCACAATGAAAGCATGCATATTCTTACAACTTTTTACAGAGTAAAAGGAGATTTTGTATGGACAAAGTAACACCATGGACACTTTTTAGGTAACATCATGGACATTCTGAACTTCAAATCTTTTTGATGACATGCTGGTCAATATTTCATATGACAAAATGAAATTGTATAACACTTAAGCCGAACTTTGTCAAGAATATAATTCTGACAATGAACCCATTTCCTTTATATGTGCAAGTTTCCTTGATGTTACCATTTTTGTCCTTTATCTTACCTTGAAGTCCATCGTGTTACTACCTTTAATTTTCATCTACAATGCATTGAATATCAAAGAAAGTCAATCTCTCATACACAAGAGATTTCCTTTATTCGTTTTCCTTCTTTAATGATAAATTGAGAATGTTTCATTTGTTTTGATATATATATATCTATTACATTTTTCGGATACATGCTATTTCAATTACCTTTAGCCAATTTGTAAACGCATTTTCCTAAAATTTCCATCCGATAAGAAAATTAAATTTGATGTCCAGGAAAATATTTTTGAGAACATTGGAAATTGCAATATTTGATTTTCATATCTTGAAAAAATAATAGAAAATTTTCATTATATATGGTGGTAACATTACTGACACCAAAACTTTTAAGTATATATGTTTGTTTCAGTAAATATGAAAAATATTGATTTTCTATCAAGCACAATATTAGCATCTGAAAGGGAAGAGATATGTTACTCTAGTGAATGGAAATTCAAGTCAAAATATTATAATTATGTTTTCGATATGATTCGATTCAAATTGTGACATTTTTTTATAATGACCCGTATATATTTTTACCAATAAACATATTAGAATGAGAATAATGCAAAAAGAAATATATCACAAAATCTGAAATAATGATGTACAGACTCAAATTTTAGTTTCACATTATCATTAAAATGAAGATCTCCATTAAAACTATTTTGATGCTCAGCAATAATTATTGATGAATAAAAATAATTCAGCTTAAATTACGTAAAAGTCATATTAAAATTTCTATCTAATAGCATTAATTTCATATTGGAGTCTTGAAATTTATTCTAAACAAACTGAAATACCCGGACCCGGGCCATTCCAAGGTGTATCAAGTTTTAAAATTAGATCTATACAGCTCCTACCCGCGTTTCTATGAGAACACCCAGCTTTCAGCTGATTATATTTCCATCATTATTTACTTTTTTCACATTCTCTTCATAATCTTGAATGATAAATTAATTTTTAAAATGTTACTATAATGTAAGATTTCGATCATTCATAAACTTTCTTCAATCTCTAACACCGTATCAATTTTCAAAATCACAACAATTTCCACGGGCGGGTCTATTCAAACCTTCCTTATACAGATTGAATTCTCTGTTTATACAAATTACATAAAGCTTTTATATACATGTAGGCTCACTTTAACGCACTATCAGAAAATAAACACAGTCATTTAATGTACGATAATGTTAAGCCAAAAGAAAAGGTAAAATAGCTAGATGTCAAAATCTACACAGTCGCGTAGGAACAACGTGGTCTACATGTAGGTGTATAAAGATTGCCTCAAAGTATGTGTCCACGTGACCATCTTCACTTTCGCAATCAAAACTTAATCTTCTCTTGTTAAGATGAGCGAAAACGAAACTGAATTTTCGATCAGACAGAAGATTTTATCCATTCATACTTTTTGGACAGCTATATCATAGAACACAATAACTATATCGATATTACATTTCGAAATATTGTAAAGCATCTGCAAAATTATCATCCTGCGAGTAATCATCATCATCATCGTCGTCGCCGTCGCCGTCGCCGCTGTCGTCGTTGTCGTCGCCGCCGCCGCCACCACCGTTGTCATCATCATCATCATCATCATCATCATCATCATCGTCATCTTTTGATAGTCTCTGGACTACCAAAAGTGCTTCATTTTATGTTGGACGAGAAATATTATGCTTTGTTTTATGTGATGGATTCGAGATGAGGGCGCATATTCGTTTAAGATGAAAAGACGATGAATGGTACTTTTATTGAGAGAGAAACATGAAAAGGAAATAGGTAAAATTATTCTGAACAGATTCTTGTCTAAATATGTCTTTTAGATGAAATTCTCGTAAAATAAAATAATACCACTCTAGACAATATAGAGACACAAACTTTAATGTCATTCCCAATACATTAGATTTATTTGTTTTCAGCTCATAAACTTGGTAACGCTCCACCGCCCCTGTAACTTTATGTGTACAGGAATACCCGGGTTCGATTGGCAGTGCATCAACACGCAATGTTACTGACGGAACATATAGGAACATGGAATGATAAAGGAATAAAGGATTCTGAAAATTAATAAAAAGAAACCTTAAGATCTTTCAAGAAGTTCTTCATATATATAATTGGACTACAGGATAATATGGTGTTCGTTTGTACTTTGTGATGGTAAGAACTTGAGTTTGATATATACATTTAAGTATAAATTAGATCTTAAATTAATATTTCATTTCGTGCTTTCATAATCGTTTATATTTATCACAAGATAATTTTATATTGATGGGAATTGAGGGTTTGGAAAACATTTTTTGTTTTATTTTGTTGTTGTTTGTTTGTATTTGTATCATGTCGGTGTTTTGTCCATTGAACATTTACATCGATGTCTATTGTTCTCTTTTTCATCCAAGCGACCAATGGATACAGTAGATTCGAAAAGGTTGTTTTACTTATAATTTCCTTTTTTCTTTTTGATTCATGGATGTTAAAAAAAATAATCATATGTATTTGTTCCGATGATTGCTGGATTGTTGAGAACTTACGGTATTTTGTCGTGGGTATATTTTTTCTCAGTATCAAATTATTGGATATTCCTTTATTATGGAAAAGGGGTGGTTTTATAGGAAGTATATTTCAAACTTTTGAAAATTCTTTAGTTAAAACTCTACATGTACTCGTATGTAAGCTATCAATTCAGTAAAAGTGTTTCGCGGTACTTGAGATATGAAACAGGAGTGGAAGATAAGGTCAACCCTGGGGTATGCCGTGATGAATAGAAAAATCCCATCATATCAACCCTCCTAACAAACATCACAAGGGAAATTACATGGAGGGATTAGGGAAATCTCGGTTATTTACTGTCGGGTAACTATATGACTTAAAGAAATTGACTTCAGAATTAAAAAAAAAAAAGACAGATGGTAAGAGGTCATTGAATTATGTTTGTTTTTATAAGGAAGCTTTGGAAATTTAAAAGTATGTTATGTGATTTCATGCTTTATATCCCGCTCAAATGTGAAATAGTTTTAAAAATGTATTTAACAAAAGAAGATTTGTTTAGATTTATTATTGCGAAGTTTATGAATGTTAAATACAATGTACATATAGAAAACGATGTTGAAAATGTACCAAAAATGAAAAGGATAAAAAAATATATTAAACTATCAAAAATGTTGAATATAAATTATTAGAATTTGAATTTTTTATAAATTATAAAAATGAAAATTGAAAAAAAGAAGTTTGAATTGTAGTTTTACATGATACTAGTCCATATGACATGACATAGCTCGAATAATACGTCATTTATATTACATATTGTATAAACAATGATATAAAGTATACTTAATGTACCTGTCACCACACGTTAATAATTGAATAAAGGTGTATCAGTGATTTACCTTATGTCGGTAGCGTGTCACCTTTATGGAAAACTTCTTAAAAGGGCCAATTCATTTGACACTTACAACGTTATTGAAATGGAAGGATCAAGGAATATTTTACAGAAGTGAAATCATGGGCGGATTGAGAGACATTTTACAGAAAGGGGTGGGGATTCAAGCCCGTTAGGGAGCATTTCATCAGATGAAAAAAAAAATGCATGTAAAAACGTGAAAATTCAGAGTTTTGGTTAAATATAAGACGGGTTCCATGTCCGTGGATAATGTATTTTAGTTACAATTATTTCATACCTGATTTTACATTCTCTATTCGAAATCATACATTCAACAAACGACCAGTAACTGAGATAAAGAAACTGCAACTGATTTTTATGTCTCCGTAATCGGATAGTTTTTGGTATGTCTGTCTGTCTGTTTTATCTGCAAAAACTTTAACCTTGGCCATAACTTCTGGATGGTACGTGATAGGGATTTCATATCTCACATATGAATTCCGTGTGACAAGACTTTTCCATGGATACCAAATTTGACCTTGTGACCTTGACCTCAAAATGTGAAACTACTTTTCATTTGTTTTACTGTCAAAGATGCCAACGGGGGCATTCGTGTTTCACAAACTTAGGTTTTATTTTTTTCTGAAGGAATAAAAGAAAATTTCACATTTGGTATATTTCTCTGAAAGAATTTAAAAAATCCTTATATTTCGTTTGTTTGTTGGCTCTGGTTACAATTTCGAACCATTTGAAGATTAATTTTTTTTAAAAATTATATGTGGTTTTTTTTTTTTTTTTTTTTTTTTTTTTTAGTTTTGTTAAAAAAATTCTAGTTTATATAAAACTGTTTGCAACGAGTCTTCTATTGTTAAAGGCTTAATTTCCATATCTACGATCAAATAGTATATATTATGATACAAATCACACATTTGTTCCGGAGTGATCTAGGAATTCTCACACTACATCATACTTATGTGGCAAACAACGTACAGCATACCTGGTATTTTAAAGGCTTTTAATTTGTTTATTTGACGTTAGGTTCAACTTTGACGAGTCATATGCAATGTAATACATACAATTCAAAAGCTACACAAATCACGATAAGGCTTTTTGAATTGTGGTGATTGGATACTTGGAAAAAGTGGGGCATAGCACATCAGATTTCAATACGACTTGAATGATATCCATCCTAAAAGCAAAGGGCTAGCTTGGTCGGTGTAGACTAGTGGTATACATTATATATATAATATTAATAGTTTCAAAAAAAAGACCATTTTTCATATTAAAGTACATCCACAATCAAATGGTGTGTATCATCATTACATTTTTGATTCACGAAGGGGCTTAACCAAAATGTAATCATGATACTTGTCAAAATAACTTCTGGCTTTACCTTCATTATAGTACAAGGAAAATGTACTTGTGTTACATTATGGATTAATCGAATCATTTTACAAGTATTCTTGTTGTGTTACTACATTAATTCTTTTCTCATATTACTACGAATGCTGTCCGGAATCCTGTTACTCAGTTATGGTCAAAATTTCAAATTAAGAGAAATAAGTAACAGGAATAACTGTAAAAACAAGATTTTAACACAAAAGTCATACTGTAGATACCTTTTTTTCGTAGCTGTTTGAACCATCTGCCGTTCTTGGAGATACTGTAAATTGTTCATAGTAATTCATCACGGGTTTGCTTCAGCCAGTAGAGCACGGACTGTTTTTCTTATGCCCCCTGCCTTTACACAGTGTTACATGTACCGGTATATCTATTTACGTAAAATATGTACTGTAAAAGACCCACTGAAAAAACACAAAGCAGACACGCACAGAAAGAGACGCAAATGGCACAAGGAACACCAAATCACAGAGAAACATCAAACACAAATGACCACACATAAAGCAACGAGACCAATGGGCAATCGGTGCCGACTTTGGTAAGTCATATGTTACTAAAGAAGGGGCATCTCCAACAAAACTCGGTTGCAGCACCCACAACAATATACTTTTTGAAACACCCGAAGCTAAATCACAGAGTAGACATTAACTACAAAAGGGCCAAGAAACACCAAATACAAACGTCAAAACAATTTTCAACATCAGAGATGATCAAGGCAGAAAAAAGGAAATCCAAACAGTGAAATTTACGAAGTGAGAAATTCTAATCATGGCCTAAAATGTATACCGGAAAGCCATAATTTCAGAAAAATACGAAAATAAGTAATACTAGTCAAACGATATCTTCGGAGACTAACAGTCCACCGGCAGAGTTTTAATTCTGCGCATTTCAGCAATGAACGATCAGTGATGCTATAGAGTCCGAAAGAAAGAAAATCAAAATAGTGAATATACAAAGTGAGAACTCCTTAACGCGACCTTAACTGTATACCATACAGCCAGCTATAAGGACAGAGCTATGTCATAAGGAAGATGCTCCTTAGTTTCAGAATAATTGATCAAAGGACCTTAAATAGTATTAGAAAACTGACAAATATACATCAAGTTAGTACAGAAGCACAGTTCGGCAGAGGAGAGGAGATACACAATTTGTTTTGACAAATTTTACCAAAGTGCTCCACAGTCTGTAGTGCCCTAACATATAAATATGTTAAAGGAAATTAGTGTAAGATTCAATTAGTTTCGGTCTATATAAATGATGTCACGTTTTAGAAAAAAAAAATGCAGCACCCACAGCAAAAAAAAATTGGGGCTAGAAATAGATTTTTGGGCGAAAACTAAAATGCGAAAACAAGAGTAGACCAGTACAAGAAGAAACACTTAGGGACAAAGAAGAACAAATATCAAAAACAACATAAAAAACAAGAGGCCAAAGGGGACCACGTCGCTCACCTGAGTAGACTGTATGTATGTTTTCAATCAAGGTCAGTATAAGACATGAAATAGCTTTTGGTGAAGCTTTGAGAAGGACAATGTGTACTTACGTCCTGTAAAGTTTGGTGACATTCTGTACTGTAGTTTAAGAGGATAAGTCAAAAATGTGTCATCAAAATAGAGCCTAGGGAGGACATCTTGAATTTTCGATCTGCTCGAAAAACACAAACTTGGTAGAGAGCAATGAGTACTTGCTTTCTGTGAAGTTTCGAGAGATTCTGTGCAGCAGTTTCAGAGGAGAAGTCGAAAATGTGTCAGCCAATCAGAGCCTGTGGCGGCCATCTTGGATTTCCGATCGGCTAAAAAAAAACAAACTTAGTAGAGGACATTGAGAACTTGCCTCCTGTGAAGTTTCATGAAACTCTGTGCAGCGGTTTCAGAGGAGAAGTCGAAAGTGTGTCAGCCAATTCTCAGAGCCTGTGGCGGCCATCTTGTATTTCCGATCGGCTCGAAAAACACAAACTTGGTAAAGGGCATTAAGTTCTTGCTTCCTGTGAAGTTTCATGAAATTCTGTGCAGCGGTTTCAGAGGAGAAGTCGAAAAATGTTAAAAGTTAAGGGAGTCCTATCGCTCACCTGAGGAGACTGTATGTATGTTTTTAAGCAAAGTGCAGCGGTTTCAGAGGAGAATTCAAAAATGTGTTAGCCAATCAAAGCCTTTGGCGGCCATCTTGGATTTCCGATTGGCTAGAAAAACACAAACTTGGTACAGGATATTGGGTACTTGAGTACTTGCTTCCTGTGAAGTTTCGTGAAATTCTGCATCAGTTTCAGAGGAGAAGTTGAAAATGTGTTAGCCAATCAAAGCCTGTGGCGGCCATCTTGGATTTCCGATTGGCTAGAAAAACACAAACTTGGTACAGGACATTGAGTACTTGCTTCCTGTGAAGTTTTTTGAAATTGTGTGCAGAGTTTTCAGAGGTAAAGTTGAAAATGTGTTAACCAATCAGAGCCAGTGGTGGCCATCTTGGATTTCTGATCGGGTGGAAAAAACAAACTTGGTAGAGGGCATTGATAACTTGCTTCCAGTGAAGTTTCAAAAGATTCTGTGCAGAGGTTTCAGAGGAGAAGTCGACAATGTGTCAGCCAATCAGAGCCTGTGGATTTCCGATCAGCTTGAAAAACACAAACTTGGTAGAGAGCATTGAGTTCTTGCTTCCTTTGAAGTTAAGTGAAATTCTGTGCAGCGATTTCAGGGAAGTCGAAAATTAGTCAGCCAATCAGGGCTTGTGATGGCCATCTTGGATTTCCCATCGGCTCGATAAACACAAACATGGTAGAGGGCATTGAGTACTTGCTTCCTGTGAAGTTTGTAGAGATTCTGTGCAGCGGTTTCGGAGGAGAAGTCGAAAATGTGTCAGTAAATCCGAGCCTGTGTCGGCCATCTTGGATTTCCCATCGGCTCGAAAAACACAAACTTGGTAGAGGGCATTGAATTCTTGCTTCCTGTGAAGTTTTGAGAAATTCTGTGCAGCGGTTTCAGAGGAGAAGTCGAAAATGTTAAAAAGTTAACGACAGACGACGGACGGCAGACGACGGACGCCGCGGTATGACAATAGCTCACTTGAGCTTCGCTCAGGTGAGCTAATAAAAACCACACGAGACCAATTATCAACCGGTGCAGCTGTCATCTTAGTTCTGCCCAGTGTCTCATGTTCATGATTTGTTACATTCCGAGGTTGTTCGGCTGTGGTCAGTACAGGATAGATTTGCTTGAAATATTTTCCATATCCGCCTTTCTTAATATGAGAATCGAGTAAAAACCGTTAACACTAGAAAAAGGTTTTCCTTCATCTGATACTGTCACTCGTACGTAGACTGTCTTCCCATAATCCTGAAAAACCCTGTGTATATGTAGATAAAATGGAATCTGCAGTGATAAGGAATGCAATGCAGCAACAAATCTATTCATGTGTGATGATTAATATATGTAGCGTATTGCATATATGCTTGCAGGAGATGCTTCCTGTACTGGCCATCCGATCTCTCTCCCTTATTCTCTGAGGAATTCTGATAAGTTGCTAACATCTTCTCGACAATTTCCATCATAATAATGTTTTATATTATTAAGAAAAATATGCTTAATCAAAATTTGCTTAAAATATTTGTCGATTTTGGATTCCGGGTTTGCGAATTTTGGTAATAAATGAAGTAGTATGTGCTTATTTGTTAAATATATGTTTTTGCAAGTGGATTCATGTTTATCCTAAAGTTTTATTTTGGTGTTGTATGCAGAAAGGAGACGCTGATTTTCCCCCGGCACCTGGTCTTACTTCGGAATGCTGCTCATTCCAAGGTTCGCAACTGTTACAATTGAAATTCTAATGATTTGCCTACCTTCTCGACTTTGAGACACAATAACTGATAGGTGACAAATATGGATAATGACCATATCCCAATACACAGTACAAAATCGATAGATCAAAACAGAAGGCATACAAAATCAGGATAAAACAAGAACCAAAGAAAACAAAGAAAAACCTCCACCATATGAAAAGAAGCGAACTCCCAAAATGGGAGTGAGACCAGGTGCCCAGGAAGAGTAAGCATTTCCTGCTTGCATGCAACACCCGTCACTTCAATTCGGTAGAATTGTCACATCCGGTTATTTCCATTTCGGAAGATACAAGTACTTCTTTGATGTTTACTTCATGTGCAATCTTATATATTTGAAGACATAATGGGAACGAAGGATAAATCCAAGTACACGGAGGTGGAGGGAGTAGAAACCACAGATATAGAGAACTTCCCGTACTCCGCACTGAAGACTCTTGGCGGTATTCACCTCGGACTAGGTATCACGTGCGTTGTCCTGGGACTGATCGACGCCATTTTGTATCTGTTTGTAGATGACAGTGATCTGATGTCATCAAATACGACATTGATGACGATGACGATATCATCTACACCAATATGGTGTGGACTGTGGGTAGGTGGTGGAGTAGATTATTTGAATTAGTCGCGATTTGAAAATTGTAGATTCGAATTTTATTTTTACTGTTTTTGAAAATAATGATGATTAATATAACTTCGATGACTACTAACAATAAACCCTTTAGAGAGTGGTAATAATGATTTAGTCCATTAAACGCTAACCTATAGTCATACATACTAGTATAAATCTTTCTGTTTACAATTTTGAAATTAAGGTACAAAAATGATGCATCTGTGTTTACGCTGTTTGCCTTGTTCAGCGTCAATTCTTATGGAAAAATTTTACTCTTATATTTTCAAAAACAGTGTTGTCAATAGTTAGAATATCATCCAGGTGCTTAGAAGTACCATTGAAACTTTTCCAATCATCAAGGCATCTTTGCTTTTGAAGATTTTGGATAAATACATTTTTATAAAATTTATGTATTAAAGTAAATCTGCAAAAAGAGGCGCACAGTTACTATCCATAGGAATCACTACTATTTGATGGAATCTCTTTGTAAGAGAGTGATACATACCGCAATATGTCACAGAAAAGTATTTAGGTTATTCCGAGTGTGTTCCGCTGTGCCAACGTCGTCATGTTGAGAATCTCCACCTTATTTTTCTACCACCATGCTTACTGTATAACCAGAAATTTTCGCGAGATACTAATTTTCGCTATATTCGCGAGTGATTTGGATTCGCGAAAAATTATGTTTTGTAAGGTATAACGTAAATTAGTATATCATCTACATTGTTCTTATTATACATGTGTCATTCTTTCGTAGATCCCGATTAAACATATAAATAGAAGAAACTCCAGTGTATTCTTATGATAGAAATAAGTAAAACTTTAATAATTGAAGGAACAAAACACTGAAATCATGTGTACATATTCTCATGTAGTTTAGGAAAATAAAGACAACCTAATTTACCATAAAATCGCGAAATTTGATACTCGCGAAAATTTCTGGTTATTCGGTGATTTACTTTTTATGATTCTCCATGTCTATCTTGTAGTTTTGCGTCACTGGTTGTATGGCGGCTTGTATGTCAAAACACAACAAGAGCAGTCTGTCATATTTTGTAAGTTTTATTCACCAAGTTAATATGTTCGAAAAAATGTGTTCGAAATATTTAACCCCTCATCATTTAAAACAGAAAAACAAACAAACCCCCCAAAAAACCCCAAAAAACAAAAACGAAGATAAGAAAAACAAAAAAAAAGATAACATTCAAACAGCAGAGCTCTCAATAGATAATGCAAATCAATATACCTAATGTGTCGTAATTTAGAAAATAAATATTTAGAAAATAAATATTGCTTAAATAGGCCGAAGAGCAAATTAAAACCATCAACGATTATATAATTCATTACTAACAAACTGTTCATTTCACAGAAACTAACGTTCCTTGTGCTGAGCATACTGTGTGCTGCCTTGTTTGCTCCGCTGTGCTGTGTTATGAACATTGTGATGTCCACAGAGGTAGGTGATACAGACATCCTTATATAAAGGCTTAGATTTCTCTCATTAGGCACTTACGTCATGTTTAGAAGTTCGCTCTTCAAACATCCAAAAATATCATCGAACTTAAAGGAGGTTAACATCTTAGCACCATCCTTCCAATGCTATTTTGAACATAGATTTTATTTGGATATGTTACTGAATCGACGCTACAGGAGATATGTAGCTGACCATTCTCTGTAAAGTAAACGAACAAAATCAAATTAAAAAATAAATAAATAAATAAACCAGAGGGCGCTTCTGAAATAAATCTATGTTGCGTATGAAAATCACTTTAGATGGAAGCATCACTGATTAGGGTTTGATAGTCGAAACACGTGTCAATAATAGTGAATTCCTTCAAAATTTTCTTCAGGAAGGAATAGAGTTGGATAAGCTCCGTATTATTCTTTATTTGAATTCCGGCTATCTCGGTCTCCAATATCACTTATGATACATTATTTGGCAAATAGCGCATATGGCGCAACGAAATTTTAACAACAGAGCATACTATTCAAAATTTACAATTTAAATGTCTCAGCGAAATGCTAATATATTTTATATCATCATATTGTATCGTTAGATCGTAATGATTTAGTGCGACATATGCACATTTCAAGAAATAATGTTCCATCAGTGATGTTTGAGGCGGAAAGAGAGTAAATCAAAATAGTGAATAATTATAAGAAGCACGAAATTCCGAATCTTAATTTTTTTTTTCAAAGCGACATGATCTTGAACCAGATTCCTATAGATGGATGGTGTCCATTTTGGTGGCGTTCTTTTCCTTTAATGAGGCCGTGCTCTCCGTCGTATCGGCGTCAATATGTTGCTGCTGTGCTGTTATTAAGACCACCAAGGTAAAACTTTCTTTATTTAAATCATTCTTTATCTTACAGTGAGAGGTTATTATACTATATACACGACAATTGTGCGTTCCTAAAGACCACTCATTAACTAGACTAATTGGAGGTCTGTGCTGACATACCCCGGATAACCACACCATTTATTGCTATAATGGTAGATAGCATTCTGAATTCGGCACCTAAACTATCTGTCAAATTATAGTGTAAATTTATCTTACTTCGCACCTGTTATCATTTCGGAATATTGTTTATTCCGGGATTCCCAACTGTTCCAATGGAAATTCTAATTATTTTGCCTTACCTTCTCGACTTTGAGACTGAATAACTGATGCATTGTACCTCATTGATGTTTATTGTACGTGTGGTATACCGGTATCAGGAAAAAGAGAATTTGACATACTTCCTGGTTTTGATCTTTTCTGCTGGGCAAAACTGACTTTTGTTGCTACCAAGCAAGAGGTCCTTACTATTCCATGACACGTGATCTCATTTCCATTGGATATTAGCTGTTGGTACTTTGCTGAACGTTTTAATCATGTATTTTTAGTTTCAGTTTTTTTTTTTTTTCATACCACTGACGAGGGTTGAGTACCCGAAACGTGCATGTCTGGTCCACGTTGCCAATTTATCTGTTCTTAAATGATGCTATCCATTTTGAAGACGTTTACATTCTATTAATTATGGTTTTTGGATCATGATTTTGAGCTTTTACATTAACTGACTGATTTGCTTTTCGTAGGTTCGAGTGTTACTTGCCAGACAAGATGGCGTCGCCGAAGCACCACAGATGGAAAGAGAGCAATCCGCCGATTCTACTGAAATCTTTACAACCAGTGACAGAGATGGACGACCACTGAACAGAACGGCGGATGAATACAGAATGGCCGACCGTAACAATGGTAACGGTAAACTAACATCAAGGGCCACAGAGGATATACGTCCATTCACTAAAGATTCGGTATCTAGTTATCAGAGACTACAAAAACTTACATTGCCAAGTTCCTCTTTTAAACCAACAAGAGATGATAACCCAGTCGATAGATTCTGACATGTTTTAGAGGTTTTTTTTGTAAATATACAAATGCTTAAACAGATCGCTTGAACGTACTTGTCTGATGTTTAAATTCCTTTTACTTTAGATTGCATGGAGTGTCAAGTTTTTCTATTTATGAATGACGATTCATCGTATTTATCATTTGCACGTTTTTCCTTCATTAAATTTGTAGCTAACTTATAATTTTATGTACATTATGAAGATAAAGTGTGCTTGTTATTGTACTGTTATGTAATACCTATTTAAATTCACGTGTGCTTGTAGTAATGTTAATATTTTTAAACAATTTTAAGGACGACTGTGATATTTTACTGAGTTTTTGAAATAAATAAATCATTCAGATTTGAATAAGGATATTGGTTTTCTATAACAGTGTTTAGTACAAAAGGGATTCGCAATAAAAAGATTTGTATGAATCTTTGTTAGGAGCATTGCAGTTGTTTCTTTATTTGTGTTTACTGGAATTATTTTGAATTTCCGTAGTGTCACGTTGGAACATTGTTCATTTCGGTGAATTTCATTGAATTTTGTTTTTTTAATGGGACTATGCGAAGATGATACATATAAATATAGTGTCGTCACTCGTAACACCTGTGTGTACTCCGCTGTGATCATTGCAATCTCGTCACACCTGTGTATGCTCCGCTGTGATCATTGCATTGTCGTCACTCGTCACACCTGTGTGTGTTCCGCTGTGATCATTGCAATGTCGTCACATATGTGTGTGCTCCGCTGTGATCATTGCAATGTCGTCACTCGTCACATATGTGTGTGCTCCGCTGTGATCATTGCAATGTCGTCACTCGTCACACCTGTGTGTGCTCCGCTGTGATCACTGCAATGTCGTCACATATGTGTGTGCTCCGCTGTGATCATTGCAATGTCGTCACTCGTCACACCTGTGTGTGCTCCGCTGTGATCACTGCAATGTCGTCACATATGTGTGTGCTCCGCTGTGATCACTGCAATGTCATCACATATGTGTGTGCTCCGCTGTGATCACTGCAATGTCGTCACATATGTGTGTGCAACGCTGTGATCATTGCAATGTCGTCACATATGTGTGTGCTACGCTGTGATCATTGCAATGTCGTCACTTGTCACCTCTGTGTGTGATCCGCTGTGAACACTGCAATGTCGTCATGTTAAGGATCCCCTCATTGTTTAGTACTTTTAAAGCGAATTATAATCATTGCTGACCTTTTAATACAACGTAGAACTTACACACCATTTGCTTGAAGTGAAAAGAAAAGGGAAGGATCTCCAGCATGATCACCCTGCGCTCTCCTAGTGAAACAAACCCACAAAAAAAGTGACACAAATTATATCGGAGAAAACTACAAACCACAAAAATACACAACAATTCACTAGAATATCATACAAAACAATCGGAACAGACGTACAAAAACATCACACATTAATGACAACACATAAAAGGAACGAGACCAATGTCCATCCGGCGCCGACTTTGGACAGCCATCTGCGTTTAACAAATGGTGTGGTTATCCGGATTATGTGCGCACAACCCTCCCAGTTATCCGGATACACAGAGGTCTCCATAGACACACAATTGTTGTATAATCATAAAACTTCTTACATTAAGGAGACATCACAAACGTGTCTACGTGGCAGGTGACCGTCTTAAGTCGGCACGATTGACCATAAGTCTTGTTAGGTTATGTGTAGTCATTTGTATTTAGTGTTTCAATAACGTCTCTTGTTTTCCTTGTCTCTTTTGTGTTCCTTGTCTCTTTTGGGTTACTTGATGTACTCTGTGTTTTTACGTTGAGTGTTGGCGGCTAGCCAAACAGAGTATGGTTACTCGTCCCGGGCACTTGGTCCCACCTCTAGCTTGCTACGGGTCCGTCGATGCTCAATTCCGTGCTCTATTGTGATTGATGTTGAAATTGTCGTTAGGATCTCCTTTACCTCATTTCGGTATTTGCTGTGGATGTTGAAACGCAGCCTTGTTGAGGATGATCCTCTTCTTGTTCTTAGTTGGAATGTCTGATGTACCGTGATGCCAAGAAAGCTTATCACCTGAAAGATCTCGATGCACGATTATGCAGAAAAACTCAGTTCTGTTAATTAATTTTTTTTTTTTCAGAAAATTGATGACATCTCGTTTCGTACATTAATTCTATAAATGTAATATAATAATTGAGAATTAAGCATCGATTAAAATTTGACACAATTTTGATAGGAGTGAGTGTCCATGTCATCATTGAATGATGGAATCAGTCATGTATATATGTCTTGGGGATACAAAGATAATTTGATTTGTTCAAATAATTTTATATTGTTGTTACTGCCCCACTGATGACCGATAAACACCGATCAAACATTGATTTGATATGCAGGGTATATATTTATTTGAAAAATATAGACCTATACTGTTCATGCATTATCTGTTTTGATCACCCGGTTAACATTGTTCCTCGCCTTGCTATAGGATCCTCGATATAAAGTTTTAAGTCCTGTATCAAAGTGAGGAACAGTATTTAAACACTTTCCACTGGCTTCAATGACAAATATGGATAATGACCATATCCCTGTCTACAGTACAAAATCGATAATTCAGAAAATCAGAAACCGAAGGCATATAAAATCAGGACAAAACAGGAACCAAAGCAAACAAAAACAAAAACCTCCACCATATGAAAAGAAGCGAACTCCCGATATGAGAGTGAGACCAGGTGCCCAGGAAGAGTAAGCATCTCCTGCTTGCATGCAACACCCGTCGCTTCAATTCGGTAGAACTGTCACATCCGGTTACTTCCATTTTGGAAGATATAGAGTACAATCTTTGGTTGGATGGTTCAAATGGTCTATGACAGAATATCATCCACCATTCTGGATAGTGGGACATCATAGTGTATGACGAGTTCCCCATATCGACCGTAGAACTTCCTTCCTAAGAACTTCAATCTTAACTTTGACAATTTTGTATCCAAATTACAGAGAATCTATCCGTCCCATGTTCAAAATATTCCTACCTGAATAAAATTCATGAAAGAACTCAGGACAAGATTCTTAGATTTTTTCGATCCCAACTGGGCTCAATGTAGCACCATTTTCTTAGAATTCCCTTACATAACCGAGGCTTTTTATCACTTCACGAACAACAAACGATGAACTACCAGATGATGAATTCATCATCCAGAGGGATTGAATTATCAAAGCATTATCGTTCATACTTTTGTATCCTTGACAACGAATGATTGTGAATATCATAAAAATGTCGAATATAGACTTCAAATCTTAAATAGCATATTTATTGAATGAAATTAAACGTCTTCAAATTGAATAGCATCATTTAAGAACAGATAAAGCATGAAAAATAAAACATCGTTTAAGAACAGATTAATTGGCAGCATGGACCAGACATGTACGTTTCGGTTACTTAACCCTTGTCAGTGATCCTCAAATCTGAACAAAGTAGTATGCCCAAAAGTATGAAAATAAGTATGTCCAAAACGTACCGTAAGACGTAGCAGGATGGGTGGGATATGATGCTACAGGACCCACATATTAGAAATTTCTAGAAATGTTGATACGAAAAAATTTAGAATGCGTTGAAGAAACGATCAACCGAAATTGATCGAACTTGGCTACACGCACATAAGTTATGAGAGAATACAAATGATATAATTGTTTTTAATTTCCATTATACGAGTTCTTATTCTAATCAAAATTGAGACAACTGTGTCAAGTTATCAACTTTCACTTCAAAGAGGGGTAAGTTATCCGCATCGGAATGCAATAACAAGTCAACATCAAAATTGAAAAGCTGGAATAATTTGTCAGAATGACCCAATGATGATTGCGGAAGCTAGTATTGTTAAAACCATGGAAACCAGTCGTTCTTATACTCACAGTTAAACACAAGATCGATTTCAGTTTCTCTAGTTTCGGGACACGCCCCCTTTTTGAAATTCCAGACCTTTAGTACCACCTCCCCGTACGTTTCACCATACGGTTTGGGTTTCTTTCCATCTATGTTAAGGACACCACTACATGGTTTGTATTGTGGAGGATTCGAACCTTGGACTTTGCATTTGGGAGTACAAATACGGCCACATTCGTCGAAAGCAGTAAGTATAAGTTTTGATGGATGATCATCCGGGCGTTTAAATGCAATGTATCCGACCTTGCCATCTATAGCTTGTCTGTTGTCAAGAATGACATAATCTCTGTACACCCCGTGATAACTAATTCCGTATGACGTCACCGTTACTCTTGTGGCACCAGAAATATCCAACTTGCATTTCTCGTATGCTATGGGATTTTCCGGATGGATACGAGTGGTAAGACTTTTGTACATCTTTTCATTGAACATGTCCTGTTCATCCGTGATTTTACCTTTGGTTACCGAATGAGAATTGTAAACCTGACCTTGTGGTCGAAGATGGATAACTTTAAAGGGCATGTACACCCACAGGTTACTGTCCTTCTCGCAATTTATTTCAAAATCGTTTTGGATGGAAAA
This sequence comes from Pinctada fucata, assembly GCA_028142955.1. Classification (NCBI taxonomy): domain Eukaryota; kingdom Metazoa; phylum Mollusca; class Bivalvia; order Pterioida; family Pteriidae; genus Pinctada; species Pinctada fucata. Next base: position 47,569,272 of record AP027110.1, on the reverse strand, counting down.
CACGTGGTCTGTGCTTGAATGGATTTCATGTTGTATAGACGACATATTTGCCCTATGGTCATGTATGTAGTCTTTTACCTGTGGTACTTTAGGTTTCTTCATCAATGGTAGCACCGAATCTACTATCTGAACATCAACTTTTTGTACCTTGCTAGAATGTAAGCTATTTTTGGCGACGATATTACTAATCGGAGACCTTTTCATCTGGTTTGCGCGTTTTGATCTCTTTTGCTCTTGCAAATCATCATTCACCGGGTTTCCATTATGAATAGGATTTTCCGCTTCTCTCTTTTTTCTACAATTCATCGAGGTGGTGGCCGTTACACAAATTGCTGGTGCACTTGATTGAAATTCACAGCGCATGTTTGGACCAATACAGGTTGGCTTTTCGCACACACAACTAGGTCTTGGTTCATATTGAACGTATTCAAATGCCCATTCCATGCCAAATGCTTCACCGTTGGTGATATTATTTCCGTTGATTTGAAGGCCCATGGCCACTTCGTCTTCTCCATGGGGACCAAAATCATTCGATGGATATTCCCAGGTGAAGCTTTCTTCTTTATTATCAGACTGCCATTGCCACCAAAGGTAATCTATGTAACAGTGTAACAAGAAAAACATTGGGTCAAAGGGAGCGGTCTCCAAACCCCACATATTTCCCCCCACCCAACCATGACCTCTGTTGTGGTATCTCTCAAGAAGTTGAGCAAACTCAGTTGAGCTATTCAAACCTAGCATCTCAGATATTCTTCTCTCATCTGCAAGCCTTCCACTGCCTATCTGTCGTCTTATATCCCAGTCCTTCACAGGCCCATCTTGTACCCTACCTCTGTCATCTGTTGAGCCCATAAAGTCTTTCGTCCACATTACTGACTCGCCTGATTCAAGATTGCCATCTAAAAGGAAATCCCAGTATGGAATGATAACGTCCGGCTGTTTTGTCCTTAAGGCGTTCTCCAAGCTATATTAGAAAAAATGCTTCAGTATACAGTTAAAGTATACCATTGAGGGAGTTAGCACGATTCTGGTTCCCCGAGACCAGACCTATTTCCCGAGGCTTCGCCTCGGGAAATAGGTCTGGTCTCGGGGAACCAGAATCGTGCTAACTCCCTCAATGGTATACTTTAACTGTTTTATTATACCGAAACAAACATTTTACTGAAACAAACATATCTCTTAGGTTCACATGGTTCCAATGGAAATTCTAATGATTTTGCCTTGCCTTCTCGACTGAATGACTGAGTAACGGAAAATATTAATTTTTGATGATAAGATAAACAGAAACATCATTTATCATACTCATTCATGCTTAATTTTTGATTGTTTTATTTTATTGCGGATTAATTTATGTGCTAAGCGGATAGGAGGCGGATTACTCTGCTCGCGTATCAATAGCGTCATCCGATCAACCTTCAACGGCGCTGACTGGCTGATACTGACACACCCCAAAGAAGCTCCGCCCCATTTTGAGACTAACTCCCTAGGGAAGTAGTCTTCTCAACTAACGCACCCCTTTGCAGGGAAATAGTCTTATCACGCGATTTTCAGGGATTTAGTCAAATTTAATGAGTCTCTTTTTATATAGGAAAAAATCAGTAGTGGTATAATAAAAATATATGACAACAGGATATCTTCTATAACAAGACGAACACATAATTATATTGAAGAGAAAACAAACCAGCATAGAACAATAATCATACAGTTCCTAGTTTTCGTGCGCTGTAAATTAAATAATTTGTGTATTGATTTGTCAGATAACGAATTTTCTAAAAGTTCACTTGTGTCCATGAAAGTTCGGCTATTGGAAAAAAAACTATGAATTAAATTTGAGACGGATTCATTGTCGCTTAATTCTACAAGTTTCACAGATTTGTTAGTATGTTAATCAACTGGTATAGTTATTGGCATCTGATTCTGAGGTTTAAAATGAAGCTCCATGACATGGAATTGAATGTTTAATATGCACATCTTTCTCCGTGAATTCTACAGAAGGAACGACATTGTTTGACGAGAAAAAGCCGCCTTAGACTATCTATTGTCTTTTTGAGAGAGGTCCACGTGGTTGAGGATCTTGAGCATACTTACCTCCTGTATGGTTTCGTGAAATTCTATTTAGCTGTTGCAGAGGAGAAGTGGAAAATATATCCTCAGCGTCCATAGTTGTTGCAGCGATTACAGAGCCCTTGGTGGCCATATTTGTAGGACAGCATGAGAAACATTAGAATTTCCATTGGAACAATTGCGAACCTCGGAATGAATAACACTGCGAAGTGAGACCAGATGCAATGGATATTCCAATGATTTTGCCTTATCTTCTCGACTTTGCAGATACGTGGGTTCGATGTTTATGGATGTCATAAATAGATACCCGGTTTGCAATTAATACTCACATAAAAAGATAAACTCTATGCCAGGGCAAAAAGGCAGATCCACCGTGTGCTGCTCTAGCTACCCCAAAGTTGTGAAACCGTGCTATGACGTCATAAGCATTTGGTGATACGGACTGTAAAGAATAAACTAATTAACGGTAATGTAATAATTAACAGTGTATTCTTTTTGTTGCTTTTAGCGCCTCATTTAGTATTAATAATATTTCAATAACAGCATTTTGGTGGTTTACAAATAATTAATTTCATGTTTTATGAGATTTTTCATTATGTGACTATTGCGTAAACTTGTGATTGTTTTAATGGGCATGGGGTTCTATGACCTTTGCTGTTGTCTCCCTCTGTTTGTCCGAATTTTCTTTTCATGTTGGATGTTTCTATTTTCTATTTTATTTAATTTGTGTCCTCAGGCACCTTTGTTTATAAGTTTTTGTTTTATACATTATTTGTAAGCCTTTTGAATGTGAGTTTTGGAATCAGATATGTTGTGTGTAAGCCTTTTGAATGTGAGTTTTAGAATCAGATATGTTGTGTGTAAGCCTTTTGAATGTGAGTTTTGGAATCAGATATGTTGTGTGTAAGCCTTTTAAATGTGAGTTTTGGAATCAGATATTTGTGTGTAAGCCTTTTGAATGTGAGTTTTGGAATCAGATATGTTGTGTGTAAGCCTTTTGAATGTGAGTTTTGGAATCAGATATGTTGTGTGTAAGCCTTTTGAATGTGAGTTTTAGAATCAGATATGTTGTGTGTAAGCCTTTTGAATGTGAGTTTTGGAATCAGATATGTTGTGTGTAAGCCTTTTGAATGTGAGTTTTAGAATCAGATATGTTGTGTTTAAGCCTTTTGAATGTGAGTTTTAGAATCAGATATGTTGTGTGTAAGCCTTTTGAATGTGAGTTTTGGAATCAGATATGTTGTGTGTAAGCCTTTTGAATGTGAGTTTTGGAATCAGATATGTTGTGTGTAAGCCTTTTGAATGTGAGTTTTGGAATCAGATATGTTGTGTTTAAGCCTTTTGAATGTGAGTTTTAGAATCAGATATGTTGTGTGTAAGCCTTTTGAATGTGAGTTTTAGAATCAGATATGTTGTGTTTAAGCCTTTTGAATGTGAGTTTTGGAATCAGATATGTTGTGTGTAAGCCTTTTGAATGTGAGTTTTGGAATCAGATATGTTGTGTTTAAGCCTTTTGAATGTGAGTTTTAGAATCAGATATGTTGTGTGTAAGCCTTTTGAATGTGAGTTTTAGAATCAGATATGTTGTGTGTAAGCCTTTTGAATGTGAGTTTTGGAATCAGATATGTTGTGTGTAAGCCTTTTGAATGTGAGTTTTAGAATCAGATATGTTGTGTGTAAGCCTTTTGAATGTGAGTTTTAGAATCAGATATGTTGTGTGTAAGCCTTTTGAATGTGAGTTTTGGAATCAGATATGTTGTGTGTAAGCCTTTTGAATGTGAGTTTTGGAATCAGATATTTGTGTGTAAGCCTTTTAAATGTGAGTTTTGGAATCAGATATTTTGTGTGTAAGCCTTTTGAATGTGAGTTTTGGAATCAGATATTTTGTGTGTAAGCCTTTTAAATGTGAGTTTTGGAATCAGATATTTGTGTGTAAGCCTTTTAAATGTGAGTTTTGGAATCAGATATTTTGTGTGTAAGCCTTTTGAATGTGAGTTTTGGAATCAGAGATTTTGTGTGTAAGCCTTTTAAATGTGAGTTTTGGAATCAGATATTTGTGTGTAAGCCTTTTGAATGTGAGTTTTGGAATCAGATATTTTGTGTGTAAGCCTTTTAAATGTGAGTTTTGGAATCAGATATTTTGTGTGTAAGCCTTTTAAATGAGAGTTTTGGAATCAGATATTTGTGTGTAAGCCTTTTAAATGTGAGTTTTGGAATCAGATATTTTGTGTGTAAGCCTTTTGAATGTGAGTTTTGGAATCAGATATTTTGTGTGTAAGCCTTTTAAATGTGAGTTTTGGAATCAGATATTTTGTGTGTAAGCCTTTTGAATGTGAGTTTTGGAATCAGATATGTTGTGTGTAAGCCTTTTAAATGTGAGTTTTAGAATCAGATATTTTGTGTGTAAGCCTTTTAAATGTGAGTTTTGGAATCAGATATTTTGTGTGTAAGCCTTTTAAATGTGAGTTTTGGAATCAGATATTTTGTGTGTAAGCCTTTTGAATGTGAGTTTTGGAATCAGATATTTTGTGTGTAAGCCCTTTGAATGTGAGTTTTGGAATCAGATATTTTGTGTGTAAGCCTTTTGAATGTGAGTTTTGTAATCAGATATTTTGTGTGTAAGCCTTTTGAATGTGAGTTTTGGAATCAGATATTTTGTGTGTATGCCCTTTGAATGTGAGTTTTGGAATCAGAATCACAGGGATATGGTCATTATCCATATTTGTCGATGCTACAATCGAGTCCTTCCTTTTACTCATAATATCAGATTCTGATTTGCTTAGTGTGTTTTTATTGTAGCCATAGTGACATAGCAATACTCATGGTGTCACTCATTTACTCAACATTTTGTAATAATAATGGTATATTACTTACGGTGTCAGATTTTAATTGGTTCAGTGCTGTATGGAACTGTTCCCTTTCTTCTGTCGTTAGACTTCTGTACTCCTTCCTTATTCTTTGCGGATCTCGCTTTTCCCTGTTGTTTTCATCCTGTGTGAAGTCCACGAAATACAATCACATTCATGTTATACATATGCGATAAAGTTAAATGTAGGTACGCATATGTATATATAAACATTACTAGTAGATTCCCCATGTTGAACGCCAATTGGGCAACTAAAATTATATTCAATTAACTTGGGTTGCTATTGTGACGTCACGTTCAAGTTTTGCATGTAGGGAAAATTTAACAACGTTCAAATAGATTTGACGCTATAACGTGCAAAATATGCAAAGTGCATGAAAATAAAAATGACCGATATTTAGAATAAATGTAAATATAAGTAATGACTGTCTTACTTTTGGTGTTCATGGGTGTATAATTCTGGTTGGACACGTGCAAATGTTCCGAGAATCGCTCCGCAATTCACGGAATTTGCACGTGACTAACCAGAATTATACACCCATGAACACCAAAAGAAAGACAGTCATTTCTTAAATAATGAAATATATGTTCTGTCATGTTAATTTCAGAGGACAAAATGCGCATTTCAACAAGTCATTTTACATCAGTATTTTGTTAAATAAGGATATAAAAACTAGAAGTGTCCTAAAGTGGACGAATTACAGCCCCCGGACATTTTGTTATATGACACAATTTGAAGACGTTTACATTTATGTATTCAAATTGAAACTCTCATAAATGCTTTGGTATGAAAATTTAGTACTTAGTTGAGTACCCGAAACTTGCACTTCTGGTCCATGCTGCAATTTTAGCCGTATATAAATGATGCTATTTAATTTGAAGACGTATTATATGCTACTCTCAGAACTTCATAACCAAAATACTATTATTCTGGTTATGAAGTTCATTACTTCTTACATAGGAACAAAGTTAAGATCAAGGTCAAAAGTCACGATACAAAAATGTAGTGCTCTTTATGACAAATGTGTGCATGAAATATGAAAGGCCAAACATTGATAGTATGAAAGAAATCTGGTCAAAAAGTCAAAACTGCAGAACTATTTGTGGTGAATGTGTGTAAAATAATAAAGGCCTACCATTATAGTCAAAAAAGAGATCTGCTTTCAAAACATCTTAACCAAAATATTGTAAAGGGTGAAGGTCAAGATCACAAGGTCAAAAGTCATGGTACCAAAATGTAATCATCTTTACGGTGAATGTATGTATGAAATATGAAAGGCCTACCATTAATAATAATAGTATAAAAGACATCAACTTTCAAATTTCTTAACCTAAAATGTTGCTTAGAGTGAAGGTCATGGTCACAAGGTCAAAGGGTAAATGATGTATTTATCTGGTTAAACCCGGGCACTTTGTCTTTTCTGTAATTAAATACAGAGAAGGTGAGTCGAAAAATTAATTAAGCAGACATAAATACAATTTATCAATATGCTTTGAAGTAGATAAGATAAATTTATCATTTCAGTATTGTATTCCTGAACTAAGTGCGCTATGGCACACTTGGATCATAAATGACAAATATGGATAATGACCATATCCCTGTTTACAGCACAAAATCGATAATTCAGAAAATCAGAAACCGAAGGCATACAAAATCAGGATAAAACAGGAACCAAAGCAAACAAACAAAAACCTCCACCATATGAAAAGAAGCGAACTCCCGATATGAGAGTGAGAACAGGTGCCAAGGAAGAGTAAGCATCTCCTGCTTGCATTCAACACCCGTCGCTTCAATTCGGTAGAACTGTCACATCCGGTTACTTCTATTTTGGAAGGTATAGAGTACAATCTTTGGTTGGATGGTTCAAATTGTCTATGACAGAATATCATCCACCATTCTCGAGAGTGGGACATCATAGTGTATGACGAGTTCCCCATATCGACCGTAGAACTTCCTCAGTGACGATGTTAGTCGGTCACAAACATATCCCTGACTGAGAAGCTTATCTGAAAGACGCCTAGCTCTCAGAACAAAATCCGTATATAAATGTAAATGAATGTGCAGTCAGTCGACGCCGGCTTATGAAGAAGGGCAATTATCAAAGGAAGTATAATCTGTTAAATTGGATAAAAGAGGAGATGAGAACAGATCTCCATCAATATTGTGATAGCTTATCTGAAAGACGCCTAGCTCTCAGAACAAAATCCGTATATAAATGTATATGAATGTGCAGTCAGTCGACGCCGGCTTATGAAGAAGGGCAATTATCAAAGGAAGTATAATCTGTTAAATTGGATAAAAGAGGAGGTGAGAACAGATCTCCATCAATATTGTGAAAGAAGGGAGGAGATCTCCAACAATATCTCGTTGCAACATCAACAGCAAAACACCAAAACACCCGATGCAAAAACACAAAAGACGAGTACAGCACGAGACGGAAAAGAGACACACGACAAACACAAAAGACTACACATAAACCGACGAGACAAATGGAAGTTGTTTTTCTTATTTAGGGAGAAAGTTCTGTTAAATAAATATACATGTATATTTTCAAGAATAAGTTAGCATTTTGATTGTGATATTTGGGCTCTGGTTTCAATTGTGTGCTTAACTTCACTGATATTACCATAAGCATGAATACCATAAATTTTCGTCTGAAAACAAAATGCAAATCAACCTCGATACTTTATTATGTCAAGATACCTATATTTTTAATTCACTTACTAAATACGGAGACAGCATACCCCCGATGTAATCCAATGATTTCTGTGACAGGTCGTAACATCGGACAGCAACGTTCTTCCATATGTAGTCAGATAAGCAAGACATCGTGATAGCCTCTGCTGTGTCCTTAATAACATCGTTCTCGCTGTATAATCTCTGGAAACAGTCATCCAACTCTGTTGGTAAGGACTCATATGTTATCTTACCACTGACGTAGGATCTGTCATATGGCATCATCAGGACAAGGAGTGACAAAAACAACAGGCTCTGACAGTAAAAGAACGGTTATATATTACTAAAACGTATCAATAATCAATAATACGATTTCTTTAATGCTCAAACGCTATTTTCTCATAAATTTTATTGGGAAATGCTGCTTAATCGACCCTACAGAAAATTTGGACCCGCAAAGTGAATGCACAAATTTAAATTTAAAAAGTAAAATTAGAGGGCGCTACTGAAAATCATTTGGTAATGTCTGAATATCACTTCTGCATTATTAAGGACATAAACTGTTTATACAGCTTTGGGATAGATATCCTTTAGATTTAAATCATTTTCATATTATTGTATGTAAAAGTGATGTGTACTGACATCTGATGTGGTTACCATTAGAAAAATTGAAGTTCTGAGTACTTCCGAAATTGAGTGATGCAGACATTTTCCATTGTCAGCTATGGAAAATTCAAAAGAATACTCATTGTTGGATAATTTGCCTTCATATTTGGAATACAATTTATTGGATAAACTACTAATTGATTGAAGCAAAGAATTTGAACCCTTCCGGACTGTACCTTTGTGTAAAATGATTTAAAATATTTTTGAAGTTCTTCATAATTCAAATCGAAGTTATCTTTCTTGTAAGTCAAAAATACAGAATACTTCCAAATAATCATGATAATAACTGTTTATTAGACATTTTCCATTTCAAAAGAAAAGTCATTACTTTTATGTAATATAATTGAAGCATGATTTGACTTTATCAACATTATAAACATAAAAATATTGCAAAAACAATGCACTGTTATAACGCAGGAACAAACAGGTAAAATATGTCAGTCGGTCATGAAAAATATAATATTATTGTGATAACATAGCCAACATTAATTCTAGATGATTTCATATGTATTTTGGCTTTTGGAAACTCTTCGATGTGAAGGCTCAAAATTTTGGGTGCAGGGTATCTCCTTAAGTAACACTGATGAGGATTTACCTACCGAAGCACGTTTCTGGTGCATTAAAATTTGTTTGAAATTTTCTTGAAGTAGGTCTAGTTGGAGTACTTCTATATTGTGGAAATTACATTTTGCTAGTTTTTTGGGGTTTTTTTTTTTTTTTTGTTCTTTTTTTGTTTGTTTGTTTGTTTGTTTGTTTGTTTGTTTTTTGTTATTTTTTTTCTTCTGTGTTAGAAGGGAGGGGATCATGTTAAGATAATGTTGTTAGAAAATATAAAATAATTCTTTTTTAAATCCAACTTTTTCAAAATTGGAACATACAGAGATAGGGCAAAGGCTTTTTTAAGCCAAAGCATTCGCAACAATTCGGTCGTTTTTCTGGAATGTTCCTTTATTCATAAGATTTAGCGAACCTCTGACCGAATTCCGAGTAATAATATTTCTTTTATCGAGAGAGAGAGAGAGAGAGAAAACTTCAGTCCCAACAAATTTCTTTCGAGCTCATTTCAGGTTAACGAATCTATTTAATTTTTGAATGTCTAATCAAAAGGGAAAATGTTGCCAAATCAGTTGTAGTGCTTTGGTATTTTATACACGGTCCTCGTCTCGATTCCATGGCATTGTTACGACAGTCTTTACTCATTTGAATTATTGTATATATTTCGATATTTGTACGGCGCCGTATTTTGTGGACTATCTGGAGGTTACTCATGTATATTGTCTTACGTGTTTTGATACAAGGTAAAGAATTCCAATTTTGAATTTATGTAAAACAATGAGACTCAGTCATGAAATACTATGAAGTATAAAGATAATTGATTTTTAAAATAAGGAGTTCTCGAATAAAACCAGTTTGCGTAACATGCCCAACATTCAATAGAATAAAATTGATACAAAGTACATTATTTTCAGTCAATTTTGAAATTGTCACGCACAACATTTTTATTATTCTAATGCAACGTCGCTATAACGTCGATTTTCATTGGTTGTTTGCTCCTTAGTTACGGCTGTAAAACGAGAACATACTAGGCTTTGGCGTTTCTAACGTCAAATTTGCCTTATATTGAAAAAAATATAGATTTCATTACAATGAGAATAACTAGATACTGACGTTATGTTTGCGGACGGAAAATGCTAATTTTACGGTGCAAACATCCGTTTTTCTGGCTCCGCTAACGCGTCGCAAGAAAATTTCAATTTGCGACCGCAAAATCAGCATTTACCGTCTGCAAACATAACGCCAGAAACTAGTTATTCCCTAATTGTAAGCCAAAGTCAATCAGATACATATTAATTCAATTTATGAGGATCCTCGTTCAAAGTTCTGCACAGTAGTTTTCATTTTAAGATTTGAAGCATAATAGTAATTCTATTTTACTGCCCTTTATTGCCCTTTATCAATTTGACATCATATAGATTATTTTGCTATGTTTGGGAAACTTAACATTTCTTCCAAAAATACCGTAACATCGAAATTAAAGGAGGTTAACTTTTGGCTATTGAATTTATTTAACTCTGCTACTGAATCCACCTACAGGAAATTTGGAGCCGCGCAATCTCTGCAAAGTAATTTTACAAATTCAAATAAGTAAACCACAGATGGAGGGCGTTACTAAATGACCTATTGGCTGGGTCTGAAAATCATTTCGGAGCATCACTGATGAGGATTATCTATCCGAAACACATGTCTGGTGCATAAAAATTGATTTGAAATTTCCTTCAAGAAAGTAAAGGGTTGGAATACTTCCGTATTATTGTGAAATAAGGAGAGTCAATATTTCCATATTATTCAGTAAAAGATCATATAAAAAAACAGCATGATGTTCAAATTATCGTAGGCAAAATCAAATGATCAGTGTATGCAAGTCAGTCTGCGTCAGTTTTTTCAGTGGGTGTTTTGGGGATTTGTTGGAGATCCCCTCATTTCTTTTAAACACAAGAGCCAAAACCAAATTCCAAAAACCAGAATCGAAAGGCTTTCAGAGCTTGCAAAGAATACAAAACAAAACTTTCTTGTGCGAAAAAAATAGGACAAAGGAAAGGAGACAATGATACAAGCTCCACAGAAACACGAAGGACAACCTACTGTAAATTGGTTTTTATTCGTAAGATACCAATTTTCGTCATTTTCGTCAGTACCGACGAACATATAAAAATTACTCCTGACAAAAAAATATATTGTGGTAAGGAAAAATTAAATCAGTCTCCTGGTAAACTTAAATATAAACCGGGAGCAATGTGGAGGAGGGAGGAAGAAGCTGAAGGTTCCGAGTTTTATGACATTGTTAAATAGTGTTATTTCGACACGCAAATGACATATTTATGAAAACTGAATACGAACACAAAGTCGCATATAATGTACTTATAATTAATACATGTAAATAATATGTTTTCACAGCAAGGTAGGTGATATACATGTTTCTCATAGTTTGTTTACCAATAATTGTTAAACAAATAATGAAAACAAACACATACGACGGATTTGACGGCGGATCTAAATGTTAAATTGGCATTTGAACAGACGAATTCACATTTTAGGGACCCTTGAATGACGAATTTACGTACTGACGAAATGGTCATTTTTAACGATTTGAAGAAAATTGGTACTGACGAAAATAAAGCCATTTACAGTATCTAAACGAATATTGGCTGGGTCTGAAAATCATTTTGAAGCATCACTGATGAGAATTATCTATCCGAAACACATGTCTGGTGCATAAAAATTGATTTGAAAATTTTCTGGAGATCGCCCCCTTTTCCATATCTAATGAACCATCTCTGAACTGAATACATTGTAGATGGCGCTTTTAAAAGGCGCCGTACTGTTTATTTTCATATATCACATGACTTATGTTACAATAGTATCCAAGTAGGTAGGACCCTAAAGGAAGTCCAAAGTTTGTCTTAGTTTAACAACAATTTTGCTCATTAGTATTGTAAAAGAGAGGAGAGGATTTCCAACAAGTAAGTAAGTAACGCCACCCTGAATAAATTCGATAAAGAAATAGATTTGCATTAAAATTGATTAATGCAATTCTTTAGATCATAAAGCTTTCCAAACATGATAATTTCTTGTGGAATAATAAAACATTCTTATGATACAAAATAATTCCTAAGTACTATTTATTACTTGTTACATCTTGCGACTGATTTTGCATGAAAAACCCCGTTTACAAATCGATTCAAGCCATATATAAAATTTATGAAATTTAGTAATTTTGAAATATTTTTACGGGAATGGAAACAGGGGTTGAGAAAGAAGCACATTGCTTTGAAAATGTAAAAATCACTATGAAAAAATGAAGAAGGCATACTCACCAGAGAATTAGGGGACATCTTTGCTCTCTTGAAAGAAGTAAGATTTACCAAATTATTATAAAAACGTCTTATTTATAGGGATGGGACAATTGATGTAGCTTGAAGGACGTTTGACAATACCACAAAACTTGGATACAATGAACTATAATCGGTCAGTTTATTTCTATTATTTTCAATTGAAATCATATCATTCAGAAAGTATGAATGCAAATCTTTGCCATTCAATTTGAATACGAATAATTTTCATCATTTTATTTTTCGAATATTTCATCCAAGCCTCCCGATAACAAACAAAAACAGCATTATGGAACGCTAAAATGCTTATGATTGGGATGGCCATAAACGAGTTAATGGAAATTATACGACAAAACTGTCGTATTTTGTAACATACAAAGCATCTTATCATCAGAAATTGTATGAGTTTTCTAACGAGGGGTACTTATCAAATTTTAATTTATCACTGTTTTATTCAATCTCAATGTATGGGATGAAAAGGAACGGCAACACAAATTTTCATTACATTACCAGGTAAATTTATTATTGTTCTGTTTTATGAAAAATAACTCATTTTTTAAACCGCTTATTTTCACAGACGTATGGAAGCCAAACTGGGATTTGAACTACATTCATCATATCAACAATTGGGAAGAAGTAGAAAAACTCCAACAACAAAGAATAAAATTACCTTGAACAAAGGAGGGGATCTCCAACAACACAAGGTTGCAGCATCCAAAGTAAAACCCCAAAACACCCAATGCAAAAACAAAGAGCAGACAAGCACACATAAATCAACGAGACCAATGAGCAACCGATGCCGACTTAAGACGGCCATCTGCCACGAAAATAGCAGAAGGTGTAGTTATCCTGGATTACGTGCGCAAAACCCTCCCTCTTATGCCCACGTTTTCCAGGATAACCACACCGTCTGCTATTGACATGGCAGATGGCCGTCCTAAGTCGGCACCATTGGTCTCTTTGGTTTATGTGTAGTCATTTGTGTTTGATGTTTCTCTGTGACTTGGCGTTCCTTGTACCATTTGCGTCTCTTTCTGTGCGAGTCTGCTTTGTGTTTATAAAGTGGGTGTTTTGGGGTTTTGCTGTTGATGCTGCAACTAGGCGTTTTTGGAGTTCCCCTCCTTTCTTTTGTAGTCAGTAAATGCCCTTGACCTTTGTTGAATGACCTTGGGAAATCGGAATAGTGGGAGGGTTGTGCGCACGTAATCCAGGATAACCACACCGTCTGCTTTTGACGTGGCAGATGGCCGTCCTAAGTCGGCACCGGTTGCCCATTGGTAACGTTGGTTTATGTGTAGTCTTTTATGTTTCATGTTTCTATGGTGTGAGTTCACTTGGTGTTTCGTTGTCCCTTTTGCGTCTCTTTCTGTGGGCGTCTGTTATGTGTTTTTTGCATGGGTGTTTTGGGATTTTGCTGTGGATGCTGCAACCTAGTGTTGTTGGAGATCCCCTCCTTTCTTCTTAGATAATCTTTGTCACAAAAAGGGCTATTTTAATGAACATTATTATAGTGTGAATTATGACCAGATTTTCATTAAAGGTAAAGAGATTTCAGTTCGGACGGACAGCCAGACAAACAGAGAGACATAACGATGTTTGTTTTCATTGTTTCTTTTTAGGGAAATGCTTGTTTTAATGAAACTATCGGTCTTATGAAAAAAATCTAACCTGACAGAACATTAAGATATAAACCATCTTTGTTGTGATTTAAAGTGAAATATTTTCTAAAAACTTTTTAGGCAAAATTCACCCCTTTAGCTCCTTCGATGTTTTTCTTGGTTCAAACTTAGAAAATTCTTTAACGTGAAAGACAACGAGGCGGTATAATATTTCATATTTTCATTATGTTGACTAAAACTTCTTTCAGTGAACTTTGCTGCAGTTTCGATTGATATAAATACATGTATTCTGAAATTTTGAATAGAAAATGAAAATGGAAAATCCTGAGGTTATACACATGAAAATGAAATTTATCTAAATAAAGCATAAAAAAGTGTTTTGTATTTTTCCATTTATCATGTATATTTTACAAAATGTCTACACGTTTAGGTCTCGATCAAAATGACAACAATCAGTCAGTAATTGTTCTCAACTGAATCGAGAGGATTGTAAATAAAGAACATTTTGGCTATAATATGAGTGCAAATAAGATTTGGCAAAATTACTACTCTAAATTCATGAAATCATTTAAATAAAGTACAATTACTGAATGAAACAAATTGATAAAAAAGAGGTTTATGCTATTTGTTCTTCATATGAAAACATATGTATCTCCCTCAATTTTCGATGTTGATACCTCGATCAACCAAAAAAAATATTGCAATGATTCCTGATTCCTGAGTCACTGCAAAAAAAAATTTTTCGGATGATACAATGAACATATTAAATATTATTACAAATATAAAATCCTTGGATATTATACAATTATGGACTTTTTACGAGGTGAATATGGTGTGATATTTTCTGACAATATTTTCAAATTTAGAAATTATCACAACATATTTACTGAGTGAAAAGTCCACAATTGTTTTATTATATAGTGGACTGAATCGAAGTGGCTGACATCGACTTTTTTTTTAATATTTGCATTATCTGTCGCTGAGTCAAATGAAGATTATTTCAGGGTCAAAATCCGTAGATAGGCTTAAAATTCAAGGATCTGAGCTCAATTCAGCGTCCTTAATGCTGCTTACAAAATGACGTTAATGACGTCATAGATATAAATTTCTCGCGTTTTCGATATTTCATGGTAAACCGGAAACAAGAGTTTTCGCGGTAGTGTTATTCAATGAAATCGCCCCTCACAGGTCAATATGATGAGACAATGACTCGTCACGTGCCAGTTCTCAGCCAATGAGAGTGGGAATATAAAGAGATAATGTAATAATACATGTTTGAATATGATCAGATATTAGACAGGGGCAAAATTGAACAGCAGCAATTCCTTAGTTTCAACATAGCTTAGACGACATTTACAGACGAATTATTGCGAAAGACTAAGTTTATATATCATAAGGAAAAGGAAACGCAGAAAAGCAAAACTGCATATGGTAAGGAAACTGATCGAAAGAAAGGAAGAGAACTACAGGAAGACTCTAATAGTATCAAACAAACAAAAAAAACAACATCGAAGACCCCTATATATTAACATTGCAAGTTGATTTTCTATGTTAGAATTCGCGGATTACTTCAGCAGTATCTATCTTTCGAAGCTTGAAGTCAAAGAAACTACAGAGACAAATGTACAGCACAAAATCGATAATCCAGAAAATCAGAAACCGAAGGCATACAAAATCAGGATAAAACAGGAACCAAAGCAAACAAACAAAACCATCCACCATATGAAAAAAAAGCGAACTCCCGATATGGGATTGAGACCAGGTGCCCAGGAAGAGTAAGCATCTCCTACTTGCATGCAACACCCACCGCTTCAATTCGGTAGAACTGTCACATCCGGTTACTTCATTTCGGAAGACATATAGTACAATCTTTGGTTGGATGGTTCAAATGATCTATGACAGAATATCATTCACCATTCTGGAGAGTGGGACATCATAGTGTATGACGAGTTCCCCATACCGACCGTAGAACTTCCTCAGTGACGATGTTAGTCGGTCACAAACATATCCCTGACTGAGAAGCTTATCTGAAAGACGCCTAGCTCTCAGAACAAAATCCGTATATTTGGTACTTGCTCTGGCATAGCGTATCAACTGAGATATGAATACGCCATAAGCAGGCGATGAAGGGATGTTGCTAGTCAAAAAGGAAAGTTTGTAATGCTGAAATTGAAGTCGTCACGTTTGTCATAGCGTGAGGTGTTTATGTGACCATCAGTGTCGTAGGACAACATTATGTCCAAATAGGATGCTGAATTATTTGTCTCTGTAGTTTCTTTGACTTCAAGCTCCGAAGGATAGATACTGCTCAGGTAATCCGCGAATTTTGGATTATTGACGGATAACACATCGTCTATGTATCTGTAAGTGAAGTTGAAGTCAGAAGCTAAGTATTTTTTCCCTTCAGAGACAAAAGATTGAATGAATTCAGCTTCGTACGAGTACAGGAAAATGTTGGCAAGGAGTGGGGCACAATTGGTCCCCATTGGAATTCCGACAATTTGCTGGAAGACCTTTCCTCCAAACACCACAAAAATGTTGTCGATCAGAAAGTTTAACATCTGAATAATATCTGTTTCAGTGTACATATTTTCAGAATCGGACTTTTCTTTTACAAAGAAGGTTTTGTCATAGTTAACAACAATAAATTTGTATTTGCGATTACCGTTCTTACTTGTAAACGCATTACTTATGATTTTTGCGAGTCTTTCTTTCAATTTAGAATGTGGAATTGTAGTGTTAAGTGTCGAAAAATCAAAGGCTTTGATCGAATAGACTCTACTTAAATGAGTGGATTTCAGATGTTCTAAAAGTTCCTTCGAATTCTTTAAAATTCACATCTGGTTGATACCACTGCGAGAATATACTGTCGAACAATATTTTTGAAGCCCAGATTTGATTTCAGATAAAACTTTGGTGAGTAAGATCGATACAGATTTGGTAGAACATTTTGAGGAACCAGCGATGAAACGTTGTTTGTACGGATTCTTATGCATTTTAGGTATGCAGTATAAGTATGGTAAATCTAAATCTGAATTGTTAGTGTCGAAGCCAAAGGAAGCAAGAGCTGATTTGTGGTTATCTATTATTTCAGAGGCGGCAGAAAGGTTTATTGGTGTGTAAGTGGGATTTCCAGGTGTCGAATTTAAACCCAACTCTTTAACTAGACTGTCGAAATAGTACTTTTTGCAAGTAAATGTGTAATTATTTGAGGCTTTGTCCGCTGGTGTGATGACATAATGTTCTTGGAGGTAGGTAAGCTCTGTGATAACATCAGGGTCTTTAATTGTAGACTCGAATCTGGTGTTCACAGTTGCTTTTAATCGGTAAATTCTAGATAAAAGTAACCATCTGATGGATTTTATCAATTCGGAAAGGGTGTCGAGCTGTACATCCTCTTTCTTTGCCCAACGTTTTGCATATTTCTCACAATAGTCCATGATATTTTTAATATTTTGGTTCCATGTAAAGGACATACTTTCTCTGTATTTGGGTCCTTTTTTTAACAATTCTCTCAACTTGTTGTTCTTGACTATACTAAGGTCACAGTAATAACGTGTCAACAAGGAGAGTAGTTGAAATCCGATGAAGAACAGCATTATATCCCACCCATTCTGCTACGTCTTTTGGTACATTTTTGGACATAATAATTTTCATACTTTTTGGCCATATTACATTGTTTAGACTGAGGATCACTGACGAGAGTTTAGTACCCGAAACGTGCATGTCTGGTCCATGCTGTAAATTTATCAGGTTTTAAATGATGCTATTGAATTTAAAGACGTTTAACATTCGCAAGGAAGTGGATATAGTGAGGGATTTCTTAAATCAATACACTGCAAGAATTGTTAGTAATTGTAAATGTTAGATGTTTGGTGTGTAGCTAAAGGAAATAGAAGGTGTTTCTTTTCTTTTAAAATATGGTGGGATTTTTTTCTGTGACAATTTTGTGATTCAAAATTTGACCAAGATTTAATTTATCAATACCATTGTTTGCAAATAGTACTTTAATGAAAGGACAGTTTGTCTGTTCCTCTGATTTATCTGATCTAATTGCTTGAAAAAAAAACCGAAAAGTAGAAATGTCCAAGATGACTCCTTGTAGTCTGTATTCTAGGGAATGTGTATCGGTAAATGTGAGGTCCTTCGTATATTCGTAGATTTCGTGTAACTTCCGTAAAGGAACAGAGTATAATTTGGTACGAATATAATGCAGACCTAGAGGCTCATTCAAAAATGGAACCAAGTTATCGAAGGAGACACTGTATCTCAGGTCTATTACATTTACGAATGCCATGACTTCGAGGTCTTCTTTATGGTCTGTTGAATAACCTAGTCATTTACCGATATTACCGGGACTTCTTAAGTTTCCTATGCTGCTGATATTATCGTTGCACCAAAAGGGCGCTGCAGTGTTAAGATTTTTTTATCCAGAACTCTTCTCTGTTGCGACGGAAAGGCGTGCTCAAATTGGGATTGTTTGTGGGGTGATATATTTTCTCCAGGATTCTGACTCTCATAGATAAAACAGAATGATCGGCCAGGTCAAAATGTCGATGAAGAAGTTGGCTTCCTTTATTATTTATTTTTGACCGATGTCTTCTGATTTCTCGGATCAAAAGACAATCAATCGCCGCACTATATTTCGTAAGTTCGGAGGGTTTCGCAGTGATACGTCTGCCAAAACAAGTTATGGCAGCCGACATTATTTAAACAGCGAACGAACGTCTCTCTATACCTTTGGAATAAGGACCAGTTTAAGCAAATACTACATACACAGTTAATTTTTCATAGGTAGAAAAGAAATGGTACCCTTGAAGTTTTCAGCAAATAACAACAAATTGTATATTCAGCAACGAGTTTATTCGTATTTTTAACTCGACGAGGGTTTAATATCCGTATTTTCTCGTATTTTTATCTCGACGAGGGTTAAATACCCGAAACGTGCATTTCTTGTCCATGCTGTAAATGTATCTGCTTTTAAATGATGCTAATGAATTTGAAGACGTTTAACATTTGTACCACTTGGTGAATGTCACTGCTGGTGGACCAGGAGTCCCGGAGGGCACATGTAGCCAAGTTCTATCGATTTCTTTTGGTCGTTTCTTCAAACGCATTCGAAAATTTCTGTTTACAAAACTTTTTCAAATTTCTGAAACCTGTGTCCTGTAGCATCATATCCCAACAATCTTGTTACGTCTCTCGGTATATTTTGAACATAATTTCCACATATTTTGGCCATATTTTATTGTTAAGATTGAGGATCACTGACGAGGGTTATATATCCGAAACGTGCATGTCTGGTCCATGCGGTTAATATATCTGCTTTTAAATGATGCTTATGAATTTGAAGACGTTTAAGATTTGATTACATCCAGATTAAAGTAAAAAAGAGCTTTAAACAAATTATTTACACTGTATGTACACTGTCAACTCAGTATCTTTTATTTCTGATAAATAAACATTAAAGAAGTACCTATCTGTTATTCAGTCTCAAAGTCGAGAAGGAAAGGCAAAATCATTAGAATTTCCATAAGATCGGTTGCGAACCTAGGAATGAATAACATTTCGAAGTGATATAGAGTGTTCATTGTTATTTATTAATTCATTACATTTTGTAAATATCAGATTTGACATACATGTAATTTAATCAAAAGTTAAACTTCACAAATTTATAAATTATAAATTAAACATACAAATTTTGTCAGATGTAAAAGCCCAAAATTACGCTTTCAATTATATTACTTTACTGATCAAACACCTGCATTACCATAATTTTATTACATAAAATTGTTTTGCAAATATCATGTTTATGTTCATTAGAATAGCCAATCAAGGCACATAAATAGAATGTTTATATAAAAGAGAAAAATAAGTTTTCCTATCAATTTGATTTCAACCATCGTAAAATTCACGACCAGGTATGTAAAAATCTGACAATATCGTATTATTTTATTGAATTACTAAAATGTAATAAGGGTGTCTTCCAGGTTTTTAAGTAAATGTTGCTTTTCACATTTTTAATCTGGTCCATGCTGCAAGTTTATCTGTTCTTAAATGATGCTATTAACACTGTGTGAAATGGCTTTCTTTCTTGTAACCAAAAAGTTTGCTCTAGATTTACAGGATAAAATGCGGAAGGTGAAAGTCTGTCTTTAAAAATTTTCTCATTACTTTTCTCCCACAAATTTCAAATGAAAGCATGATTCAATGTAACCAAAAAGTTTGCTCAAGATTCACAGCATAACGTGCAGAATGTTAATAGCAGTTCTCTGTAAGGACCAAAATAATTTCAATAGCACGTGGAAACAGCATGTCTCCAATTTTGGAGATTTTTGGTGTGAAAGGTGTATATGATGTACTAAGACAAAAATAAACTTTCTTTTTACAAATTAAGTTTTCGTTGCCATGGAAACCATGTTTGAAATTTTACGCATCAGTAGAATACTTGTAGCATGGCATTTTCACAAGGTTCGTTTCCATGGTAACAACTATTGTAGTCAACTGAAATTTCCTTAATTTTTCTCTTTATATCTTTAATAGTATAAATATTACAAAAGAAGAATGTTTCTGCCCGCTATACTCTTTGTCAATATGCTCAAAATGTAGGCAAAAACCTGTTTTGAAGAGGCCCTTTTTAAGACCGAAAAAGCCCCTAATTTAACATGATTTTGCTCAAATTTAAGGGCAAATAATTAGAAATGTCATTCTAACTTGATTTCTACTGCCAATTATCTCTAAAGTTTAGTCCTCGATCTTTAAGAAAATGTTAAAATTTGAGTGGGACCTCTTCACAATTTTATTCAAAAGGGTATAAAAAAAATTACCATGGTGACATTCTGTTCAGTGCATGGAGTAATTTACTGGTAAATTTTCAGCTGTCCGTTATATATTTTTAAGCATTTTTTATCAGTGCATATAAAAGAGCATTATTGATTAAAAATCACCTTAAAAGTTTTCAAGGTCACAGGACCCAATGTCAAGGTCATCTTGAATGCAATTCAAAAAATTTGGCAAAATTCTGTGATTTTTCAAAAAATATGAGAGGCAGTTACTCATATATCATGCGGTATTGAGTAAAACAAACACATACATAGTGATTTTGCATATATCCCCTATTTATTGACCAAAGTTGAAAAAATCTCAAAATCAATGACATCCTTGATTTTTAGCTAGTATTTCATACATACATATAAAAAATGTGAGATTATCATAATTTTTGTCTGGAGCTTATTTTTTTAGGAGAAATGTTCTGACTTAAAAATTGTAATGTTTGTCAATCTATCGGTCCTAATTTTAGAAAGAGGTATTTTTGATACAAATATATGACAGTCAAGCCTAAATTTAGTAACAATAAATAACAAAAAAAAAATGCAAATTTTATTGAAATTGGAACCTATATTTTGAATTGACCTTGAACTCAGAGTCAATGACCTTGAAAAATTTTGGAAGTGCTCAAATAAAGAATAATTTCTTCTGTTGTCCCTACATAAAGCTTAAGCAATATAAGTTATTTAAACCATGCTAAAAATCCATTTGAAAAGATATAGTCATCATATGTCAAATGAAAAGTTGCCATGGCAACCATTTTTCACCTCAAAATGTAGGAAAACAAAACAAGGTCCCACTTATTTTTTCAAGTGATTATATTTGTCACATGAAATCTATCTTGTTCTGACAACAGTGATGGTGTTGTCAGCCTGACATTTTGTGTTATTTTTGCTTAAAAATGGTAAAAATTGGACAAAAAAGGCCTTGATTTTGACCTTATTTTATGGCAATTTTTGACTGATTTTGATTTGATAGGATCCAGCTAATTGAAAGAAATGTCAAAAAATTGTTATTTTTTCTGAAAATAGAGGTTTTAAAGATTATAAGTTGTTAATACCAATTAACTCTGACAATGGTTTCCATGGCAACATAATAACCAAAGATGACTTATTTGACCATTTTTTAGTGCTATAAATAGACAGACCTCGTTTCCATGGCAACCGGAATATTTATTTTCAAAAAATTGTTATTTTTGTATTCAGGGCATTATAGATACCATTTATAGAGAAAATCATGAAAATCCATGACATGCTGTTTCCAAAATATTTTGGTCCTTACAGAGAATTGATATTAAAGTCTGTCATTAAGAATTTCCTCATCAGTTTTCTTCAACAACTTCCAAATGAAAGCATGATTCAAAAGAAAGTAGAAGATATCCAACAACACTCGGTTGCATCATTCACAGCAAAACCACAAAACACCCAATGAAAAAACACAGAACAGACACCCACAGAAAGAGACGCAAAGGTACACGAAACCCCAACTCACACCATAGAAACATGAAACACAAAAGACCACACATAAACCAACGAGACCAACCAACAACATATAAACATGAAACACAAAAGACCATACATAAACCAACGAGACCAACTCACACCATAGAAACACGAAACAAAAAAGACCGCACATATACCAACGAGACAAATGGGCAACCGGTGCAATATAACCAAATATTTTGCTCTAGATTTACAGGGTAAAATGTGGAAAGGAACAGTCTGTCTTTTCCTCATAACAATGATGATAACCTTTAACTACTCCAATGCTTGGTATAGGGGTAAACGTAGCAATGACGCAGACATTGAGTCTCCGTATGAGCCCTTGGAGAATCGTCACCCACTAAAAAGAGACGTAGACCTATCGGTATGTATATGGGATTGATCTAAGAAATAATAACTAGCTAACCGTGGTTTATTGTTCAGTAATTTCCAGAGTGGCATGAACCAATCAAATTATCACCGAGCCACGAAGCAACGAGCTAGTTGTAATTTCTCATCTTCACGAGTCACGGTGATTGATTCGCTTCTCTACTCATCTCACCTTGACCTACTACTTTTAAATTTCGAGGTCTTAGTCGTGATTGGCTCCTTATGTTTGCTATGGAACAAATCAGCGGCCATGTATCATTGATTGAGCCATAATAAGCTGACTTAATGATAATCTGTTATCGCCGTAGTGTTTACTTTAAGACCAAACTTGTAAAGTTAGATCTTATCTCATTGGTCAATCGTTCCATTATCGTTATCGATGTTCCACCAGGTAGCAATGCAGACCCTCGAATTTGAAAAGTAGTATGTCAAGGTGAGAAGAGTAGAGAAGCGAATCCACCACCACAACTTTGGAAGATAGTTATTTCTATTCTAATGATGTTGTTCTTCAGACGACAATGGGCGGGACTCTTTGTTGGAGATTTAACACCAGGCGACATCTGTAGTAGCCCGAGGCCACATGTAGCCAAGTTCGATCAACTTCGGTTGATCGTCTGTCTCTTCAACGCATTCAAAATATTCTGGTACTAGAATTCTAGAAATTTCTAAAACGTGGGTCCTGTAGCATCATATCCTACCCATCCTGCTACATCTTTCGGTACATTTTTGACATAATGATTTTCACCCTCTTTGGCCATATTACATTGTTTAGATTTAAGACCAATGACGAGGGTTGAGTATCCGAAACGTGCATGTCTGGTCCATGCTGCAAATTTATCCGTTTATAAATGATGGTATTGAATTTGAAGACGTTTACCATTTGAAGTACTTGGTGAGTGTCACTGCTGGTGGACCAGGCGTCCCCGAGGGCACATGTAGCCAAGTTCGATCAACTTCGGTTGATGGTATGTCTCTCAACGCATTCAAAATTTTCTGGTACTAGAATTCTAGAAATTTCTAAAACGTTGGTTTTGTAGCATCATGTCCCATCCATCCTGCTACATCTTTCGGTACATTTTTGACGTGATAATTTTCACCCTCTTTGGCCATACTACATTGTTTAGATTTAGGATCACTGACGAGGGTTGAGTACCCGAAACGTGCATGTCTGGTCCATGCTGCAAATTTATCCGTTTATAAATGATGCTATTGAATTTGAAGACGTTTACCATTTGAAGTACTTGGTGAGTGTCACTGCTGGTGGACCAGGCGTCCCGAGGGCACATGTAGCCAAGTTCGATCAACTTCGGTTGATCGCCTGTCTCTTCAACGCATTCAAAATTTCTGGTACTAGAATTCTAGAAATTTCTAAAACATGGGTCCTGTAGCATCATATCCCGCCCATCCTGCTACATCTTTCGGTACATTTTTGACATAATAATTTTCACCCTCTTTGGCCATATTACATTGATCAGATTTGGGATCACTGATGAGGGCTGAGTATCCGAAACGTGCATGTCTGGTCCTTGCTGCAAATTTATCCGTTTATAAATGATGCTATTGAATTTGAAGACGTTTACCATTATAAAGGGAGAAAATCTCAATTCATGTTAGAAAATGCTTAGATATAATAATGAATAAAGTGATAACTATATGTGTGTGTATCAATCACTTCATTCACGTTTTGATAATTGCTCAATTTTATTTCTAAAATTAAAATAATAAGGAAAAGGGGCTTGGTTATCTGGATTATCAGTTCAATAAACCCTCCCACTTGATCAAATGTCTGAATTAAAACAAGTGGTGTTCCTCCTCGCTGTAAGGAGGGGACACAAAAAGCAAAGCGGAAAACTCAAAGAACAAATCAAACTCAGCAAAACGCAAAAATCAAAGAGCAAAACGCATGTCGAATCAGGGTTTCCATACTGAATGACATTTAATCTGTAGAATAAGAGACATCAGGTGACGGCTTTGGTCGACGAAATTCTTAACCCATTATTTACCTGTAGAAGTTGTTAATCCGATTTTCTTAAGGAATCACTGTAATATGATTTTGGTTGGTCAAGATAGCAAAACCAAAAGAATGAAAACTCCATCGGGCGCTTTAAAGTTGTTTTAATATCAGATGTCTCAGAAAAATGCTCTGTTGCAATAAATAGGGTAATTGTTCTCAGTGATATTTCGGATAAGAATAATATAATCTTACGCCACCGTGAGGGAGGGTTGGCGATTTCTCAACCCGAATGTACAAATTTTGAAGTTCATGACGAGGCTTGCCGAAGCATGGAAAAGCAAAATTTTTACACGAGGGTTATTAATCAGCCGTCCCTCTCTCATGGTGGTGTTTGATTGTTTTTCTCCCATGTCGTCTACTAGGAAAAACAACTTATAGTGTATGTTATTGCCTTACTTCCATAACGTCGCTTTGGTAGCGATGACGTCAGAGGGTGATAATGATGACGTCAGAGGGGGAGATCGATTTATCTCACCCCAGGAAAATTTGAGAGTTATCAGTCTCAAGTGGGAGAAACTTATCTTCACTACAATATATGTTTTTTTTTTTATATATCATTCTATATATATTTATTTTCTTTTCAGGAAAAGATTGGAGATGATCTTAAAATGGACATCATTGAAGAACATCACTAAAAGGAGAAATAAAATACCTTAAAATAAAGTATTTATATCTCATTGGAAATGATGAATTTAGAATTTTTGTATTCTTACTCATAGGCAATGAGGTTCCTGCGGCCATTTTCACAAAAACACGATAAAATTTAAGAATTTGTCGTAACTTTCAAGTAAATATCAAGTCGATATGTTTATTAAATCCAAATTCAATATTTAATAGCAATTCTCTGTAACCATTTAAACAATTTCGGCACGCATGGTCTCCGATTTTCATGAAATTTCACACATAAGTAGGGACCAATGAAAAAAGAAAAATTTGACCAAAAATTTAATTCTAGGTCATCTGGTTACCATGGCAACGGCCTTTAAAGTTGTGAAGTTGGCAATATTGATCTAATTTGAAGCTCTATAATTCGGTCTTTATGTGACATCAATGGAAGATTTTTTATGCATCCTAAAGATTAGGACATTAAATTTCAAATAAGCTCACTAGTAGTGTCTGATATTGTGAAAAAGGCTGGTTACCATGACAACATAATTAGCTAATTTTGATATATTGATTTCAAAATGCTGTTTGTATTTTCCAATTTTCCTTCTCTCTTGATGGGTATATGATAAGGAAATAATATTTATTTTATAAAATGAGCAAATTCAAGATAAACCCACATGTTGCTATGTACATAAGTTACCTTGGCAACGGTAGCTATGGTCTTTAATATTACTTATTTTGCAACTTCAGAGTCATTTTAAAAAAAATTGCATCATGATGAACAGATAAAAATTGATGGGAAATATCCAACACAAGGAGCTCTTTCAAAAACCGTGAAAAAGCTATGGGGAACATATGTTACCATGGCAACCATTTTTTATTATTTTCATAAAACAGTCATTATTAATCCCAGGAAGTTCATATTCAATAACAATAAAGATCAAGTAAGCTTCTATCAAAATACAATAAAAAAGTTTTAAATAATTAATGGTTGCCATAGTAATTTGGCCATGCATTCTAAAAATAAGTATTTTTTGTTGTTTTTCGAAGCCTTTTCCCCAGAAAACGAAACAGGCTTGCACAACCTTTTTTACATATACGATAAAGCAAAGTCTAAACTTTATTTTAGATTAAAAAAAAATTCATATTACTTAACTTTTGATGCTCGTATCCAAGGACTCAAAGTGGGCCTATGTTTCAATTTTAAACAATCGTTCCCATAGCAACGGGCTATTTCCTGAATATTTAAAAAAAAAATTCTTCCGTGTAATGAAATATCTTCTTGAATACATTAATTAATTTTCATCACTTTGAATTAAAATTCAATGATCTAGTAAAACAAGGACTCTAAATATTGTCCAAAATTGATTTCATTTTTGCGATTTGAGGTCATGTTGCCATAGCAACGAACAGAAACTTTGTCCCAATGTGACTGCTTATGTTTTATTTGCATAAAGAACTCAAAAATGTAAGTAATTTATCGTAGAATTTTGAAAAAATGCAAAAAATACTAATTTGATAGGGTACCTGTGTTGTTGCTATGGAAACATATAGATAAGACCATAAACCCAACATTATTATTACTTAACTTGAAAGAGCAATGATAGGGTACTGATAATTCATCAGTTTTTGTTTTAGATTATGCTGCATAAATTATGTATGTGACTTCAAAAACGCCCAAAAATGCATTTTTTCAATATTCAAAGTCCGTTTCCATGGCAACCGGATGTGATATTAAGAAAATTTTTATCAAATTTTTACTTTTGGGTCAGACCCAACCTTATGTACAAATTTTATCAAAATCTGAGACATGCCGTGCCATGCATCCTTCATAAAAGTGCAAATGCTTACAGAGAATAGCTATTAAAGCCTATGCCATATTTTGAATATTACAGTAGTTAGAGAAAGATAATTAAAACTGTTTGAATATTGTGATTTATATGACTGAGATATGATGAATTGAAAGTTACGACAAATCCTGAAATTTATCGTAAGTATTTTGTGAAAATGGCTGCAGCACCATAAACTTAGAATTGACTTAAGTCAAATCCTTAAAATGCGATATATAACAAATCAGTGAAAATTGGAAGTATTGAGTTCATCCATTCTATTCTGCTCTGAAAATACAAAAGCGTTGAATAATTTCAAGTCATCGCTAATGTAAAGAATAATGAAATATAGACTTTGATCTTACTTTATGGTTCCGGGTCCTGTTTGTAAAATTCAAATAAATGTGCAAGGGTACCACTCTTTAAATAAAACTAGAGCCAATATGTCGACCACACAACACCCGCATGGTCAGATTGGGGAATTTGGGGCTAAAATATACTTTTTAAAAAGAATTCTAATCATAAGTATACGAAAAAGATATCTTCAAAGCGAGACCACCTCGATCTACCTGCCCCAGCATAACACCCTTGTGGAATAACAATAACATGGAAGAACGATATACCCTGTAGGTATTATAGGGGACATTGAGTCTCGATCATCAAAATGGAAAACGGACGACCCAAGAACAAACAGGGAAGCATGAATGACAGTGCATGGAGAGAATCCAATGTGCATTTATCACCGTCGACTTTGACGGCCAATAAATAATAAATAGCAAATGCTGTGGTTATTTTGATAACGTGCACACAACCTTCCCACTTACCTGACGTTTCCTTGCACACAACCTTCCCACTTACATGTACCTGAAAGTTCCGAGGTTTGTGTAATTATCTTGATAACGTTCACACAACCTTCCCACTTACCTGAACGTTCCGGGGTTTTTGAAGACATGGCAATAACACGTGTGGACGGTGCTTGATAATTTAAATTGATTTAATAATAATTTAAACTAGATGATAAAAAATCTCACATAAACTGACCAAGGAATAATTATCGTTAACGCAAAGACTTCTTATAGTGAAACACGTAAACCAGTCATAAATGAAAGGACTGACGGTCCTGAGAGATATATCTTTTCAGAATTTATTGTAAACAGATAAATGTTGAATAACTCTTTCGTAAGGCAATGATGATGATAATTTAGATGCATATGATCAATGTGCAATATAAGCAACACAAACTATGTTTATTTACACTATTCGATGTATAGTAATAATACGGAAGTGTCCCAATTCTAAACCTCCATGAAGAACATTCCAACCCAATTTTTGCTGCACCAGACATGGGTTTCGAATATTAAATTCTCATCAGTTATGCTTCCAGCGGGGCCACAAAGCCCTTTCTTAAATGTTTTGAATAAAGATTTTCTTTACAGAAATTGCAAGGCTCCAAATTTCCTGTAGGGTCGATTCAGTAACATATCCAAATAAAACATATGTTTAAAATAGCATAGGAAGGATGGTGCTAATATGTTAACCTCCTTTAATTTCGGTGATAGTTTTTAATGGAAAGTTTTCAGAATAGCAAAATAATATCTATGAGGTCAAATCAATAAAGGGCCAAACCAAAGCATCTTTCTGGCCACAGAGCCGGAAAGAAGTAATTAATACACTTAACAAACATCAAGACACGGGGAACGATTTTAACTGCTCCACATTGCAGCAAGAAATAAGTGTTTATATTAATAATTCGGAAGGGTTCCAACTCTCTACCTTCATGAGGAAAATTCCAAATCAGTTTTCCTACGCCAGACACATGTTTCGAATATTGAATTCTCATCAGTGATGCTTCCAGCGGAGCCACCAAATTCATTTCTGTAGCGCAATATTTTCGCACGAATAAAACCAGGACAATGGCCTAACGCATTAGCTTCTTGAAAGACCATGCATGCATGTCAAATATTGACAATGACGATATCCCAATGTATAGTACAAAATCAATAATTCAAAAAACCTAAACCAAAGGCATACAAATTAAAATCAGGATAAAACAGGAACTAAAGAAAAAAGGAAAAGAAGCGAATTCCCGATATGGGAGTGAGACCAGGTGCCCTGGAAGAGTCAGCATATCCTGCTTGCATGCAAAGGAGGGGATATGCAACAACATCAGGATGCAACACCCACGGCAAAAACCCCAAAACACCCAATGCCAAAACACAAAGCAGACAAGCACAGAAAGAGACGCATAAGAGACAAGGATTGTCAAACACAAAGGTCTACACATAAACGAACGAGACCAATGGGCATCCGGTGCCAACTTAGGTCGGCCATCTGCCACGGAAATAGCAGAAGGTGTGGTTATCCCGGATTACGTGAGCACAACCCTCCCACTTTTCCGATTACCCAGAGGTCTCGTAGAACGTACAATTGTGGTGTTAAACAACCTCCTCACTGTCATATGACCACACACAAACAAGACCGCAAAACGCAGGGCCCAAGCAACACAGAAAAATATGTAAATGGATATCAAAAGAGGGCGTACGTAATACAGTCAGTGCTCTGCCGGCTGTAGCGAGCTCATGTATGTTATCACCTGAGGTCAGGTTGTCGGGGCCCTGTCTTCTCTAAAGAGGTTTGGACAGAGACCGTCATGGAGTCCCGTCATCACGGTCAGTTAGAGTGCAAGTTTTAAGAATGCGCTGGTACAAGACTGTAGATTGGTAAAGTGTCCGTCTGGATACATTAGGATCATATCCACGGTATAAAAGGCGTTTGATGATTCTGACGCATTTTCGATAGAGATGTTGTCTATCTTTGATCCTTCTTATCTTGTTAATTATGTCAACATAAAATGCAGGTTGTGAAATACCCAAAGTAATATACCCTATTGTCTGTATTGGTCCGAATTTCAGAAGAAGTTGACAATATTTTTTGTAAAATTTCTAGAAAGTCTTTACTAGTTTGTGAAAGCGAAAACCTTGTCCCAAAAGTTTCTTGTGATTTGTAAATTTCTACTATGAAAATCCGAAACATCAGTACATGCTCTAGCATACCGGATGAGCTGTGAAATATACGGTAATCTAGAACATCACCGTCAAGCCAGGGGAATTTGCGTTCAAGAGTTTTATTGTCATTCTTAAACTGTTGAAGCATAAAATAATTACCTGGAGTTTTACACACATTAAACTCATACAAAGCTTTCTATATAAACCATACAAATGTCTACAAGAAAGGATGGGATCTCCAACAACACATAGAATCATTAAACCATGGTTTATTATGAGATAATTTGTCAATATTCACATTTTTCTTATTATACCTGGTACCTGTTGCCGTAGGAACTTTATGAAAGTCAGGTATTTATCTCGGAAGCTGTACGTAATAGAACCTGTTCAGGAAAAACGAGCGGGCCTCGTTTTGCTGAATATATATTTAAGACTGAATAACCGATCAGTACTACTTTAATGTTTATTTATATTCTAAATAAAGAGAATTGAAATACTTTTATATATTTATTGGCAATGTATGGCCGCGGTGGATATGACAAATTTATGAATTAAAATTATGACAAATTATGAATCATATATGAAATATCAAATTGATTTATGCAAACGTTTTAAATATGACTATTTTAACTTAATATGATAATAAATTATAAGTTATTTTACAATACACATAAAACCAATTGTCTCATAATACATATGACGTCATTGTTTGAATCAAGTTTTCGCAAGTTGAATGCCGTGCCTGATGACATCTATCATCGAACCAGAAAATTCAAATCCAAGAAAATTGACATTATGTTCACAGCATCGCCGGAGAATGCCTTGCGAGCTGGAACGTAATGTACAAAATGTAATTAATCCACATGCAGAATATATATTGAGTGGTTTTTACGCCTTTGTCTATCATCGAAGCAGAAAGTTCAAATCCAAGAAAATTCACATTGTGTTCACAGCATCGCCGGAGAATGCCTTGCGAGCTGGAACGTAATGTACAAAATGTAATTAATCCACATGCAGAATATATATTGAGTGGTTTTTATGCCACTACGCTATCGGGATACTTTTCCGCTAAATGAGTTCCACGATACCGCCGGTGAAAGCCTTGCGAACTGGAACCCGATGTACGAAACAGTAGATTTTCAAGATAGACAAAATCTTGCTTTTATGTCTTTGAGACACTTAAGTTTTGCTCTTATCTGGTTCTCTGCGGTAGTTCTTATTTTTACTGGACATCTATTGGGGACTGGATCCACCGCGACGGGTCAAGGGGATGCTTTCGTCTAAAGGGGTCTGTGGTATATGGGTCTTTCTTAAGGGATCTGTGGTATACGGGTCTTCGGAACAACCATGGCGTCGACCAATCTTCACTGATTTCAAGGGTAGTCAGTACGTCGAAGATGGACATTTTCCTAACCATAACTGAAAGATATAAAAACAAAATAACCTGAGTTAATGATTAATTATACTGGTAGCTGAACCCAAATTGTATCATTACCGGGTGGGAGGGTGGGAATTTTTCCATGGACAATCTAAAAATACGTCTAGCCGGTAAAACGGCTTTATCAAAGTGATTGAACCCCAGGTCGGTTTGCGCCGGGGTTAACGGAAGAGGGGTCATGTAGAATGAAATTAGCTACGTACAGCACCAAGATAAATGGAGAATGTTCGTAGACAAGCTAGAACATTCTTAATTATCTCGGAAGCTGTACGTAATAGAACCTGTTCAGGAAAAACGAGCGGGCCTCGTTTTGCTGAATATATATTTAAGACTGAATAACCGATCAGTACTACTTTAATGTTTATTTATATTCTAAATAAAGAGAATTGAAATACTTTTATATATTTATTGGCAATGTATGGCCGCGGTGGATATGACAAATTTATGAATTAAAATTATGACAAATTATGAATCATATATGAAATATCAAATTGATTTATGCAAACGTTTTAAATATGACTATTTTAACTTAATATGATAATAAATTATAAGTTATTTTACAATACACATAAAACCAATTGTCTCATAATACATATGACGTCATTGTTTGAATCAAGTTTTCGCAAGTTGAATGCCGTGCCTGATGACATCTATCATCGAACCAGAAAATTCAAATCCAAGAAAATTGACATTATGTTCACAGCATCGCCGGAGAATGCCTTGCGAGCTGGAACGTAATGTACAAAATGTAATTAATCCACATGCAGAATATATATTGAGTGGTTTTTACGCCACATGATCTATGATCACGCCAACATATTTTATTAATAATGTTGGGGAAAACCAATCAATAGATATTCATTTATAAATAAACAAGTTTCTTTTTGTCCTGTTAAACATTTTCAAATTCAAGAGCATCAAATTTGCAACATGGACCAGACATGCACGTTTCAAGCACTTAACCTCGTCAGTGATCCTCAATCTAACAATGTAATACGACCAAAGAGAAAATCCAAAATGTACCGAAAGATACACTTATATTTGCGTTTCGTTGCCGTAGCAAAAGTATTTACTGCGTGGCACCAGATATAAATGGAGCCCGCCAAAAGGTTATAGCTTTGGCTGGCCATGATGTATGAACTAATTGAATGGGCCGTCAAAAATTGTTTTGTCAGGATTGACCTTTTAATGCTCGGTTGTTGCAATGATTTTATTTGACATCCGTTATTTACAGTACATTAATAATTAACGATTCCCACCGCGGCCTGATATAGGACAGCAGTCTAGAGTTTTTAATATTATGACATCAGATCTAAATAATGGATAAATTCGTTTATACTATAAATTTCGATTATATATACGACGTAAGTCGTAAGGATAATTAAAGGAGAGAGGGAGTTTGTCATCGTGTAGCATATTTTTTCAGCTAATATTTTCATGAATAATTGAAGCAATGTTTCATGTATACTATGTGTGCGGTTTGTTCGTTTATCTACGAAATTTAGGTGGCCGAAAGCGACTTATGAATTTGTCTATGTTACGGTGGGTTTTTTTTTTTTTTGTATTTGCTTGTTTTGTTTTGTTTTTGTTTTTGTTTTTGTTTTTGGTTTTTTTTTTTTATTTTTGTTTTTGTTTTTTTTTTTATCAATTGATTAATTGATAAATTTATTTATTTATTTACTTATTTATTTATTTATTTTCATTTTTTTTTAGATTTTATTTTTATTTATTTATTTATTTATTTATATTTATTTATAGTTATTTATTTATTTATCTACTTATTCATTTCTTTTTGCATAATATACGTAATGCCTTGCGATGTAGAACAAAAAGAAATAATGAAATAATGTTAATGAATAATAAATAATAAAATAATGTTAATCACAAAATCACAAATCTCAAACAAGAATCACAAATCTCAAACAAAATTGCTATTGTATTCATGATATCGCCTTGCGATGTGGGACATCAATAATGTAAATTACAAAACTCTAATCAAAGATTGCAGTTACATATACAAATATCACATAGTAGAATGCCACTGTCAAATATATTAACAGTATGGACAAACCAAGTGATACCATAGTGAGACTCACGTACATTTTTACATGTACATTGAAAATAAAAGAGGGAAGATACGTCGTATAAATACAAATATCACAAATCTTGTGATATCGTAGGCAATGCACATGATTTATTTTTATTTCAAATTCTTGCTGAAGTCATAAATTAATTTTTTACCGTCCTAAGCAATGAAGAATTTAATGATTGCTTCCATAAGTTGATCATAATTGACAATATACCTAATCAACATCATCATCATCATCATCATCATCATCATCATCATGTCGTCGCTAGCGTTGTCATTATCATTGTATTGTTCTAGTTTCGTCTCGCCGTTCATATACATGTATTATCTATATCGATGCCGTCATCCTAATCATCCTCTTATGCATCATAAACATAACAAGAATTTAATAATTGCTTCCATAAGTTGATCAGTATTGAAAATCTACTCAACCGTTCTCATCATCATCATCATCATCATCATCATTTTCATCGTGTCGCTGTCGTCGTCAGTGTTATCATTATCATTGTATTGTTCTAGTTACGTCCCTCCGTTCATATACATGTATTATAATTTTTTGTTTTGTTTTTTGTTTTGTTTTTTTTTTTTTTTGTTAATTACTTTATCTTCCCTATCTATTAGTTTTATCTATTAATTCAGGTATTTACTATGCTTATTTATTTATTTATTTATCTATCTATCTATTTATCTATTTATTTATTTACTTGCTGATTATAATTACTTTATCTGTGAATTTTATCTATTAAATGCTTTATATTTGTATTGATTGATTAATTATTTATTTATTCGTCTATTTATCTATCTATTAATCTGTATATACATGTAGCAATGTATGGCCGCGATTTAATAATGTTATCTATGTACATGTATATGTTTATTATACGTCTTGTACTCTCTCTCTGTCTTTTTATCTTTTGTCCTCTTTTTATTTTTTACTTTATTTTATTTTATTTTTACTTATTTATTTATTTATTTATTCATTTATTTATTTATTTATTTATTTATTTATTTTTTTTTTTTTTTTTTTTTTGCTCCTTGACTTATTTGATCGTAATTCCTTTATCCTTTATCTATATTACGATTTCTGTATAGGAGGTTATGATTAATTATATGACATGTTGTATTGATAACCTCATTTAGAAATTTGGTACGAAGAAGGGTCGATTCTGTGTCCCGGGTTCCAAGAAAGGAGGGAGGGGTTGTTACTCCAGCGAATTGCTCTCATATACCCCAACTAATAATGGTACATGTGGACGTGTGCCTTATCAATCTATCGTCAATTTGTGTAACTTAATTGCCTTATTTTTCTGAAAGTATCTTATTTCTCTTCAATTAACTCTACACGACCTAAAGAAAAAGGTGAAATTGAGTGATAGTGTTTTTATTACTCGTAAATAATTGATAGTGACGGTTCTGCCGAGCCCTACTACAATTTGTTTAGGTTAAATTCCGTTCCCACGTACATCTGTATGAAACACGTGCATTATCCGCTGAAAGTAAAAGAAGCGTCTTATCCCAGATAGTACTTAGCGTATGAAATATACCAAAAACACTGAAAAGAAGTATATAAATAAATTGATTAGTTCGGTGATATTTGTTTGGACATGATATTGCACAATGGTGAATACATAATAGTGGTAATTGTTAGTGATCAAATAAAGAATATGTATGCGTAACTGATATGAGGCACAAAATATGTATTATTTCAAGATTCGATTCCTTTATAATTACATAAGATGAATGAATGTAGGTTTGATATCAGATCATGCCAAATTATTCATTAATAACTAATCAACGCGTACATAAATTTACATATAATAATAATATGTAAACTGCTAAAGCTCATAAATGATACTACGTATACGGACAATTTAAAGATTGTTGGTCATAAGTTACTCGTATTTGGAGGTAAAGGGAAGACGTATATCTTAGCAAAAATGAGACAAATATTCAAGTAGTATGCGTTTGCTTTAACTGATTAAGTTCAATGTGTTTTTTTTTTTTTTTTTTAAATATCGACACTGCGCAGCTTAATATAACATATGTTTGTGCCTCGAAAGAACAATTGGAACGATACCACAGCATTTGAATTGGTCCTCTTCAAGCGCTCAGCTCGTCTAGATGAAACATCCTCCAACAAAGGCACAAGTACAAACCAAAATTAAAATTCCCAAGTTATAATATCCAGCATGTAAGTAACAAAACAATTCAGGTAAGAAAGCACAAAATTTTTCCATGGACAATCTAAAAATACGTCTAGCCGGTAAAACGGCTTTATCAAAGTGATTGAACCCCAGGTCGGTTTGCGCCGGGGTTAACGGAAGAGGGGTCATGTAGAATGAAATTAGCTACGTACAGCACCAAGATAAATGGAGAATGTTCGTAGACAAGCTAGAACATTCTTAATTACTTATCTACATGTACTATGCCACTTAATTAATTTATTTGTTAAAGTAGTAACACAATTTTTAAGACAATTTTCAGTGTCAATATCGTTGTTTCGAATAGCCAGTTCTAAACGATAAAGATTTTGTTCAAGAATAGTTTTACTCCCAGATGCAAAATTATCATTCCAGGTGTATTTCACATGATACAGACTTTAAATTAACATATCTTTGGTTGTTAAAACATTATCTAAAATGCTACTGCCATTCGATCCATAATAAGACAAATCACCAGAAAAATCTAACCCGCCGTTTAATATACGTAATTAAGCCACTTTCAATACATAACTGAATTAACTTAATACCATACGAGTTAACATTGTGATCTCTCATAATCAAATACAGTAGACCGTATCGAGTCATGGACAAAATCAAAATCAATAAAATCTGTATGATACACACATTCTCCGTTCAAATCACCAGCAAGGATAACTTTGCCTCTTTCAAAGGATTTGCCTCTTTACTTTGCCTCCTTGCCTTTGCTTCTTTACTTTGCCTCTTTACTTTGCCTCCTTGCCTTTGCCTCTTTACTTTGCCTCTTTACTTTGCCTCTTTGCCTTTGCCTCTTTGCTTTGCCTCTTTCAAGGATTACTTTGCCTCTTAACTTTGTCTCTTTGCTTTGCCTCTTTGCTTTGCCTCTTTACTTTGCCTCTTTGCCTTTGCCTATTTGCTTTGCCTCTTTCACGGATTACTTTCCCTCTTTACTTTGCTTCTTTACTTTGCCTCTTTGCCTTTGCCTCTTTGCTTTGCTTCTTTCAAGGATTACTTTGCCTCTTTGCTTTGCCTATTTACTTTGCCTCTTTACTTTGCCTCTTTACTTTGCCTCTTTCAAGGATTACTTTGCCTCTTTGCTTTGCCTCTTTGCTTTGCCTCTTTACTTTGCCTCTTTGCCTTTGCCTCTTTGCTTTGCCTCTTTCAAGGATTACTTTGCCTTTTTACATTGCCTCTTTCCTTTGCCTCTTTACTTTGCCTCTTTGCCTTTGCCTCTTTGCTTTGCCTCTTTACTTTGCCTCTTTGCCTTTGCCTCTTTGCTTTGCCTCTTTCAAGGATTACTTTGCCTCTTTCTGTTGTAGATATCCTCCCTTCTTACAAAATAACGTGCAATTTGATTTTCTCATTCAAAAATATGTCACAATTGTAAAATTTGAAGGATTACTTTGCCTCTTTGCTTTGCCTCTTTACTTTGCCTCTTTACTTTGCCTCTTTACTTTGCCTCTTTCAAGGATTACTTTGCCTCCTTGCCTTTGCCTCTTTACTTTGCCTCTTTACTTTGCCTCCTTGCCTTTGCCTCTTTACTTTGCCTCTTTACTTTGCCTCTTTGCCTTTGCCTCTTTGCTTTGCCTCTTTCAAGGATTACTTTGCCTCTTAACTTTGTCTCTTTGCTTTGCCTCTTTGCTTTGCCTCTTTACTTTGCCTCTTTGCCTTTGCCTATTTGCTTTGCCTCTTTCAAGGATTACTTTCCCTCTTTACTTTGCCTCTTTACTTTGCCTCTTTGCCTTTGCCTCTTTGCTTTGCTTCTTTCAAGGATTACTTTGCCTCTTTACTTTGCCTCTTTGCTTTGCCTCTTTACTTTGCCTCTTTGCCTTTGCCTCTTTGCTTTGCCTCTTTGCCTTTGCCTCTTTGCTTTGCCTCTTTACTTTGCCTCTTTGCCTTTGCCTCTTTGCTTTGCCTCTTTACTTTGCCTCTTTGCCTTTGCCTCTTTGCTTTGCCTCTTTCAAGGATTACTTTGCCTTTTTACTTTGCCTCTTTGCTTTGCCTCTTTACTTTGCCTCTTTGCCTTTGCCTCTTTGCTTTGCCTCTTTACTTTGCCTCTTTGCCTTTGCCTCTTTGCTTTGCCTCTTTCAAGGATTACTTTGCCTCTTTCTGTTGGAGATCTCCTCCCTTCTTTCAAAATAACGTGCAATATGATTTTCTCATTCAAAAATATGTCACAATTGTAAAATTTGAAGAACGAAGATGTATCAGATGGAGGATAAACACTACACATATATATATGTTACAGGGAATAAAATTAACCAGGGATTTCATGTCATTCATGAAATTTAGGGATTTCGTGAAATTCCTCTTTCGATTAGTTATTATATGTAATTCCTGAAATTGGCCAGTATTTCATGTAATTCCTAAATTTTTCATGAATTTTTACACTTAATTCCTAACCTTGATTTCTCCTTGTACTGATTTTAAAATTCTTTTCAATTTTTGAATCAGTTGATGCTGAATATCAAAATATCTCTCAAATTTCGAAGTTCGTTTATCATAGTTATCATTATCTATGCAAAATGGACAGAAAACAGACACATGAGCGCTCTAAGAAAAATACATTTTAACTTACCGATAAAAAGACCAAAGTACTATACTAGTAAAACATAATAACCGACGGTTTCAATCGAAAATATTAGTACTATTTAACCCTCATTCACGTGTTTGATAATGTGAAAAAAGAAAGAAGAAATTATAAACATGTTCTGATTTTCGACTATTCATTACATGAGGTCTAAATAAGTTTTAAGATATATTCAAAATGACTTTTTGTCTCGGCAACGGGTGTCCCCTCCCGACAGCAAGTATTAAGGTCTATAAAACAAATCTCTGTAAATTATTCCTTTATCCCGGCAAAAAATGAAACATTCCCCTTCCTTTGTTTATATCTATTAAATAGTAAGATTTCTAATTTCAACAAGTTTCATTGAAATTGAATAAATGCAAAGAAAATGTTTTCGGACAAACCTAACACCATGATAATTTGGTACTATGACTGAACTGAGTTACATCGTTTGTCGACGACAGAAAATCATTCCTTCTGACCAATTTTTGAAGTGTTTGCAAAAACTACAGCCTTTTCAGATAGATAAACGATATGGACTTACTTATTATGCATTGCCCTACTGCAACGTCTCATCAATTTTGTGCAGTATGACTTAAATGATGAGAAAACATAAAAATTCTCCGAAAGGAATCACAACACTATAAGTTTCCATCCCACACGGTGTACATAGTGACTAGTCTAATCAAGATTCCATGCATACAATTTTACCTCTAACATGTATTACAGAGACTGATTGAACATATCAATGGGCCAAAATCAATCTGTCTTGCATCAAATTGTCTGCTCAAGTGTTTTTCTAACATATCGTTAACCCTATCAATTTTAAATTGACAAAGGCAGCCTTAAAAGCATCTCTGACTATATACATAACCATTTTGTTCTCTCTCAGCAATAGGATTTTATATTTTGAACATGTAAAATATTAATTATATCGCAATTTGATAATTTTTATATGATTTTATGGTATCGCTGCTGGTGGACTGTAAGTCCACGATGATATCGTTCACATAGTGTTAGTGTTTACGCACTGCATTAAAATATATTCTAAATTTCCTGTCATCAAATAAGACCTAAATTTCTAAAACCAAGGGGTATCTCCCTCATTGCATAGCTCTGTCCTTAGCTGGGTTTCGGCATATTTTTTTTCGGTCATGTTTAGAATAACGCTCCTTGTGCCTACCCTCCAACGATTTTTGGCCATATTTTTCACTTAAATACGCCTCTGAATAAACCCTACACAAAATTTGAAGCAGCTCATTTTGGCAAGAGGAAATTAAAGTTCTGTATTGTAGATGGCGCCAGGAAAATTCACTTTGGCTTTATTTAAACTGTTTGCCATGAAGTACTACTGGCGAGGATCAAAATATCCGAAACACGTGTCTAGTACAACAAAATTGGTACTATAGAACATATATTTCAATATTGACAATTTTGGCCGTCAGGAAATAAGTGTAAAAATGCTAAAATATTTAAGGAATTACATGTTATCTCTGAAATTTTGGGGATTTCATGTAATCCCTAAAATGACCAGGAATTACACGTAATCACTGAACCTTTCAGGAGATACATGAAATCCCTGATTACACTTATTCCCCGTTATATATATATTTATAATGCTTCATCTAAGCATGTAATCAATGTATCATACAAAATGGCGCCCTTTGTGTCTCAGCACTCGCGATTTGTACCGTTAAAGTACAATCGGTCTCTTACATATCTCACTTTATTATTATTTCTTTCTTCTTTCGCCAGTTGTACCGTCCGTCTTTACTCAGTTGCGGAGGGAAATTGCTCCTGTACCCAAATGTTAGATCCTCTTAGCGAAAGCTGTGCTTGTTTCCTCACCAATTTACTGTCATCTGTGTATTGTGAACAAAAGGAGCTGAAAAGATAAGGGCTGTATTTAGCCCTGAATTTCATTAAGTATTTCTTCAACACAATGATCTATACGCAATAAAAACATGATCATAACGAAAATGTACTGTATTTGGAGATTCCTGGTACAACTTTTATTTTGGTAAGCTTATTTCTAGATACTTAAATTACAGTCCAATAAGAGTAGGGGGTAGCCATGTTGAAAAGAAGCTTATATCGATAAAAAAAGTTAAAAATTAAGAATGTTTTGGCTAATATGGATATCTTTAAACTTTAAAACATAGTCATAGTCTGATCAAGATGCTAGAAATCAAATTTAAAAGACTGGTCTGAACTTTATCCGAAAATTTTAAAATCTTGAGTCTGAAATACGGTTACATTTTGAATTCATTGGCTACAAAGTAGGCATTTTACTGCGAAATACACACTGTGTAGAAATAAACAGCACACTTTTGTTTATTTCATTCCAAAATCTGGTGCATTTCATGTGAACATGTTTAGAATATATAAATGAATGACTTTAAAAGGGGAAAAATGAAACTTTGCTTATATCATTGCCTAAACACAGATTTTTAAAAAGCCCCCCCCCCCCTCCCTTTTACAGTTTTTCGTCTCTGGGGTATCATTCACCCCTTAGCTACAGAACCCCACTTTGTCAAAAGATGTGTATTAGTGATATACATCTTCTGTAAAAGTTGCGTTCTGTAGCTGAGGGGGGTACAATATTTTTAAAAAACTTTTCCATTGATTTCTATAGAAAAAAGACATATTTTGCCCCAAAAGTTAGGGAAACTATGCACGATAAATCTTATCCAACTGCTGATTATGATGAAACCAAGAGCTGGCATCAATTTTGTGAAAGAATTTTCTTGAAGTTCCCATTTTTATACGGTAGTAAACATGAAGCTAAATCTTTTACCGTATTATCTCGTTCTGATGTAAGAAAACGAACAGATAATCCCTCAGGGTTCAGATGCTCATATTTTCTAGATAACAACCTTTACGATATTTTCATTTACATATTTTCAAAACCATTATGTTAAATCTGATATACAAACAAAATATAATTCGTGGTTTCATGATTATACTGAGAACTTAGGCCGTTTGAACTTTAACGTAAGACCCTATGGGAAAGGTAAGAAAATTCCTTTTTAGAGGTAACAAAATGTAACTATACAAGTTTCTGTTCTCAAAACCATATTTGTTTGATAATCTGAACAATATTCTGAAGAGACAAAATAAGGTATCCAGGCAAATAATTACCATCAATTCTGACCTGAGGGATACTCTACCTTAATTTAGAGTACATGTGTTACTGAAAGAAGGATATGGACAATGCAATGGCTTTTTAAAAACATCTTCACTGTTCACAATGCTGTAACACTATTAGATAAAATTGATGATAAACACCGCTTAAGGCAAGGCAAAATCATTAGAATGTCCATTGAAAACCGTTTTAATGGACATTCTAATGATAAATAATAATTTATTTTAATTATAATTTAATGGACATTCTAATGATTTTGCCTTGCCTTCTAGACTTTGATACTGAATAACAGATGGGTACTTCGTTGATGATTATGACATATTCACTTGTTTTGAATGTATTACACGGCTTCAGTTATGTGTGTTGATAGACAGCAAAAGATACTTAGTCTTCCAGGACATCTCAATTTAGTATTTACTTTTGTTTTTTGGAGAATGTTTTCATACTTTGTTTATATTTTTCAAGGTTTTCATTAGCAATTGTTTATGATTGTCGACTTTTTATCTTAGTTGATATTCCTATCACTGATTGTCCGAAATTATCGATTCAGTAATTATGACTTAAGTTAGCACCTTTATTTATTTTCAAGCGTTTGACAAACAAGTTATACAACTTATATCAATGCTTACGTTGGCTCAGGTGTTAGCGTGAGAGGATCCAAGGAGCAGGAGGAAACCGGAGTATCCGGAGTACCCGGAGAAAACCCCCTGCAGAGGCCTGGGTGGGGGACCAAATACCCTCCCACATAAGACCCTTCGCCGAATCTGGGATTCGAACCCGGGACCCTAGAAGTGACTTTGGAAAAACATCCTTAATTTTGATTATCAAAGCTATTCTTTTTGTTTCTAAAAACAACAAATTAAAGTAGTTCATTACATCTTGTAAATATCAAATTTGACATACATGTAATTTGATTAAATGTCAAACTTTACTAATTCATAAATTATAAATTAAACCTCAAAATTTTGACAGATGTAAAAGCCCAAAATTACGCTTTCAATTATATGACTTAACTGATCAAACACCTGCATTACCATAATTTTATTACAAAAAATTGTTTTGCAAATATCATGTTAATGTTCATTAGAATAGCCAATTAAGGCCCATACATAGAATGTTTATATAAAAGAGAAAAATAAGTTTCCCTATCTATTTGATTTCAACCATCGTAAATTCACGACCAGGTATGTAAAAATCTAACAATATCGTATATAATATTGATTAACTAAAATGTAATAAGAGTGTCCTCTAGGTTTTAATCAAATCTTGCTTTTTACATTTTTAGTCTGGTCTGTCATGCTTCAAATGTATCTGTTCTTATATGACGTCATTGAATTTGTATTATTTAACATTAGTTCCGATAAAAGCTCAATTTGTATGTTATTGGTCCTTCTTATTTTGCTTTTCGTGTGACCCTTTATTTGTT
This sequence comes from Pinctada fucata, assembly GCA_028142955.1. Taxonomy (NCBI): domain Eukaryota; kingdom Metazoa; phylum Mollusca; class Bivalvia; order Pterioida; family Pteriidae; genus Pinctada; species Pinctada fucata. The sequence goes on along the minus strand of AP027110.1, from coordinate 47,526,472 downwards.
ATGCGAGAAGGGATTGTTTCCCTTACGATGTGTACAATTGGATTAAGATGCGAGTTTTATGTCGTGTTTATTTTGTTTGCTCTGCTCTTTTTTCGGGAATATGTAGAGCATTCTCTTTTTCTAAGATTTCAGTCCTGAAGTACGTTCCACGTTTTCTGTGCCTAATTTAACACCTGAAAAATATATTTTCCATCATAACGATTCTTGTTTTTTAGCAGAAAAATATAAACCTTTGTAACAATTCTTGCCCCGCTGAAATGCCAATTGACATCTGCCGTACTCTCACACCTTTCAATTTAAATCATGATTCAATGTAACCACGCTGTTTCCTGTACATTCTAATGCAACGTCGCTTTAATGTCGATTTTCATTGGTTGTTTGTTCCTTAGTTACGGCTGTAAAAGGAGAACATATTAGGCTTTGACGTTGCTAACGTCACAATTTGCCTTAAACTCACAAAAATATAGACTGCATTATAGTTAACCATTCAGGGGAATGTATAAGTAAGACGTTTACATGTACATACTGTAAAAGGGGAAATGATTGCGGTGGTTTTAATTTCGCTATGTTGGCGGTTTTCGATTTTACCGCGAATTTAAAACCACCGTATTGTTTTTACCCATGAAATACCCCTGTAAAGAAAAATCAAAGATTCGAATACGCTCAAGCATTATTTACTAGTATTTACTGCAATGCATAATATACTTTAATTCATCACAAATTACACATCAATTAAGTCACAGACGTCAATTCGGACAAATGAAAATTAAAGTCAAAGTTTCATATTATAGTATTGCATTGCACTTTTAAATGTTTTTTTTACATCCCAGCTTTACTAAACGCAGTAGAGATAAGTTCTCTCTCGTGGGCAAGTTTGTCGATACATTTAACAATCCACTTAGCATGAATAGGCTTTATTTTGGATAGACGTAGGTCAACGTCGATTTCCGTAATATCAGTTCCCTTTTCAAGCGCGATTTTCACTTCGTTTGCATAGTAAGTTTGGAACTCTGATTTCATGAGGGATTTAAATTTTCCGTTAAATTGGATATCCAACGGTTGCAAACGATCAGTACACGCAGCGGGTACAAACACAACTTTGATGTCATTTTCTTTCAAAAGTTTAAGAAGACCTTTATCTTGGTGGGCCTTAAAAACATCAAACACACACAGAGCTTTTTGTTTCAGTGGCAGATCCAGTTCTTATTTCATTTTGTCCACATAGGGAACAATAACCCTCTCAACATATCTGCGCATAGTGTCTGCGTTACTCCAGTGGTTTTCACTGTGAAATATGTCCCAATCATCGGGGAATTTATGTACAGGGTGACACTTGTCGGACAGACCTTGATAGAGCAACTGGGGTGGAAGAATGTCGCCAGACTTCGCAACGGCCAGAAGGGCGGTGATCTGACGCTTGTCATCAACACCTTTAATTGGTACTTGTTTGGCACCTGAGAACAATAGTGAAATATGATTACAGGTGAAAAACATTGCAGTGACCGATGGTATTTATACACATTGTTTATACAGGATTGCGTCTACAGTATATAAAAAAACCAATTAAATTGTATTAAACGTCAAACGATTCATACAGGGGCGAAATAAGGTCAAAATAATCCTTACCAGTTTCATTCATAGTCCAGTCACCACATGGCGCCAGATTTACACCAGTTTGGTCCAAATTAATGACCAAGGCATCAGGAATTTTGTACTTCACAACATTTTCATTTATTCTTTCGATGAACTTGGATTGAATTTCATCAAAGTCATCAGGTAGATGTTTAACCCCTTTTGTTCCTTTTCGCTTAGAAAATCCCATGCGAATCAATAATGATCTCGCCCAGTCTTTAGTTATTTCAATGTTTCCTCCATTTTCTTTTAACAAAGTTTTACTTTTATACAATAAAACTCCTTTTGCTCCCGCCATAACAATTTGTGTATTAACGATACCCCCAGCTAAACGTAGTTTGCGCACGTACGTTTTAACGAGATCGTCATACTCCCCAAGTTTAAGTGGACGGCCACGGGGCGAGTGTGGTAAACTTTGTTCCTTGTTTTTGCTGGGGCTGCTCAAATACAGTTTTGTAAAACTTCGGACAGTACTTTCATTGACATTTCTCCCCAAAATACCGGAGAAGTGCCTTGATGCTTTAGCAGGACCACAGTCGATAGCATATCGTGCTATTTTCGCCCGGGTTTCTGGCGAGTAATTTCCATATCCCCCTCGTTTTCTTTTTTTGGGAGTTAGCATCACATTTTCAACTTCTTCATTACACGACGAAGTAACCAAGGCATCAATCGTCTCTTCCATTCGGACAGGGTCAGGTAATATGGGGGAACTGGGGGTTTTAATTCCAAGTTTTCCATTTCTAATCCAGTTCATTAACGACATGTTGACATGCAATGATGAAAATCAGACGTGAACAAAATATCACTGACCGGTCTACCTGTGAAGTGTTTACATATTTCACCTGAGATATAATTAGTAATTTACGTTTAAAGATCACACTAATGCCGGGGGAGATTTATTGATGACAATTACATGATTAGCACTTTAAAAACGTTTATCATCCGTGTAGGGAGCGTTATGATTAAGTTAAAGAAACGGAGGCAAAGATCAGGAATTTCTTTCGAATATATTTTGTTTCAATCCTCCAAGACCGCGAAATTAAAACCAACGCAATTGGTCCATATTTGAATACCGCGAACTTTTAACACCGCGAAATTAAACCCGTTTACAGTAGTTCAATTTAGGCCGAATTGCAAAGTGATTGATGATTATGTTTTTCAATATGCCCAGTTTTTTTTAACGATCGATTTACATTTCAACTCATTTTGAACACAGTTTGAGAGTTAAATAGAACCTTTTTTTTGAGATTGTGACCAAATGACCTTGACCGTAAAATTTTACATGTTTTATTATATATCTTTTGAGTCATACTTTTGAGTCATACATGTATTTACGTTTCACAAATACATTGTATACATTTGTATACATTTGTGTGGCCTAATCTAAATTTACTCTATCACGTGGCTAGCTTTGCAGTTTCGGTCTTTGCTGTATTCATTTATGGGCCGTTGTTTAAAAATCGATAGATACGTGTACATTATGTCAGGAGAAAATATGCCTGTTTTTGTGATTTTTCAAGAATATGCGTTGTGTGAAATGATGTATGAATATGTGTATGTGTGTGTGTTTAAGATTTTCAGTTTAGAGTTAGCTTGTCCCAATATAAAATCTCCTCCTTCTTCTGTTCCCTTTAGTCATTTGTTAAACTTTTCATTGACGTTTCAAATATACGAACCAAATGACAACGGTTAAAATAGCATCTTTAAATTATAGAGGTTTACGAGACACTAATAAACGTAAGGATATCTTTAATTTTTTACGCGACAAACGGTCATCAATATATTGTCTACAAGAAACTCATTTACTTGAATCGGACAACCATATTATTCATATGCAATGGGGCTTCGATCATGTTTTAGAAGTGATTCGCGTGGAGTTCTTAATCTTTTTCACAATAACTTTGAATATGTTATAAATAAATGTAAAAAAGACGATAATGGCAATTTGATCGCTTTGGATATTCAGATTGGTAAAAAAATTGATTTCACACTGATAAATTTATACGGCCACAGCAAAGATGAACCATTATTTTTCGAAAACATTAACAAAATACTTGATGAATTTAACAATGATTTTATAATAATATGCGGGGATTGGAATCTTACTCAAAACTTTAATCTAGATTGTTATAATTACGTCTCTCTCAACTATCCAAAAAGTAGAGAAGAATTGAATAAACTAAAAACTAAAAACAATTTAATAGATCCATGGCGTGTCTTAAATCCAGATAAACAACAATACACCTGGCACAGGACTAATCCTATTAAGCAAGGTAGAATTGATTTTTTTCTTATCTCTTCGGAATTAATGAATTTCGTAGAAAACGCCACTATTCTTCCAGGATACAGGACCGATCATTCGTATATTGAATTAGAATTAAAAATCAGCGACTTCGAAAAAGCTCCTGGATTTTGGAAATTTAATAGCTCATTATTAAAAGATGAAAATTATGTTAAAGAAGTGAAAAATTGCATATTAGAAACTAAAATGGAATATACACACCATTACCAATTCTAAAAGAAAGTATTGCAAATATCCCTATTGAAGAGTTACAGTTAACAATTAATGATGACCAATATTTAGATATATTATTGATGAATATCAGAAAGCAAACATCGCCTTATTGCGAAATGAAGAAAAAAGAAAACTTAATGAAAAAAATGATATTGAAAAGAACTTAGAATCCACAAAACATCTTTTTGATAAATACCATACCGATGAATTGGCATGAAGTTTAAGTGAACTTAACATAAATTAGAAGAAATAAGACAGCAGGAACTAGAAGGTTTATTGATAAGAACAAAATCTAAATGGATAGAACACGGCGAAAAGCCTACTAAATATTTTTGTAGTCTAGAGAAGCGAAACTTTGTTAACAAAACAATATCGAAAATAATATTAGATGATGGAACAGAAATTACGAGTCAAAAAGAAATTCTAAATGAAACTTGTAAATTTTATGAAAAGCTAAACGAAAACAAGGATTACAATCTTAATAACATTGACCTAAATGCACTCTTTTCTGACTGTGAAATTCCAAAATTAAGCGATGAAGAAAGAAATGAATTGGATAAACCTTTAACAAAAAATGAAATTCTAGACTCCCTTAAGGCGTGCAAGAATGGTAAATCTCCAGGTAGTTCGGGTTTTCCGGCCGAATTTTATAAATTCTTTTGGCGAGACATTGGAGATTTCCTTTTCCGCTCTTATAAATGTTCTTTCGAAACAGGGAAATGATCGATATCACAAAAATTAGGAATAATCATCCTTCTTCCGAAAGGAGATAAGTCAAGACATTATCTTTAAAAAATGGCGCCCTATTTCACTTTTAAATGCTAGTTATAAGATCCTTTCCGTTGCTATAGCAAAACGAATTAAGAATATCCTTCCGAACATAATTCATGAAAATCAGAAAGGCTTTTTGGCAGGCAGATACATAGGAGAAAATACACGTTTGATGTATGATATAATTCATAACTGTAACTATCAAAATATTCCTGGTGAAATACTTTTATTAGATTTCGAGAAAGTTTTCAATTCAGTTTCGTGGAAATTTATGCATAATGCTCTATTTTTTTTATTTTTTTCAACTTTGGCGACAACATTAGAAAATGGATCTCAATCTTCTGTAACGATTTTAAATTATGTGTCTCACAAAATGGTTTTTTCTCTCATTTTTTCAAAATTGGACGAGGTTGTAGACAGGGACCCTATTTCTTCTTACATATTTCTTATCTGTTTTGAATTGATGGCAATTATGATAAGACAAAATTTGAATATAAAAGGAATTAAAATATTTGGAAATGAGTACAAAAAATTACAGTATACTGACGACACAGCCTTATTGATCGACGGTACAGAAAACTCCTTAAAAAAGCTCTTTCTTTAATTGACCAGTTTTCAAAATTCTCTGGATTGAAACCGAATTACACTAAAACATCATGTATTAAAATAGGAGCTCTCAGGCATTCAAATATAAACCTATGTGAAGAGTATAAACTTATATGGTCTCAGGAACCATTCAAATTTTTAGGTATAGTTTTCACTGTTGATTTATATAATGTAGAAACCCTCAATTTTACACCAAAGATAAATGAAACAAAAAATAGTATAAATGCATGGTCAAAAAGGTAATTAAGTACAAATGGACGAATGACTGTTGTTAAAAGCATTGTATTGCCAAAATTAACACATCTTTTAATTGCACTTCCAAATCCATGTGATGATATCTTTAAAGAATTTGAAAGAATGTTTTTCAAATATATTTGGAATAAGAAAACCGAAAGAATAGCTAGTAAAGTGATTATACAAGACTTTAAAAAGGAGGACTGAGAATGATCTGCATCAGGTCTTTTAAAAAAACCTGAAAATTACGTGGATAAGAAGACTCTTAGAACATGAAAATTCATCTTGGTCAAAATTGTTATTCGATAGTCTTCCTGTTGATTTCTTCTTGTATTTAAATTTTGGTAATGAAGTCTTTAAGTTCCTTCAGGATAGTATTCCAAATAACTTCTGGAAAGATGTCTTCAACTCTTATTATGATCTTAGAAAATTACTAGACCCAACTCATATAAACTTTCAATTACTATGGTATAACAAGAACATTACAGTCAGTGGTAAAACAGTATGTTGTAAAACTTTGATTGAAAAAGTTTCATAAATGACCTATTAAATGTAAATGGTACAGTTCTCGACTACAGAGCATTTTGTGATAGATATAGATTCTCCCCACCCTTCACAAGTTAATATGGTCTTATTCATTGTATTACCAAAAAATGGAAACTCAATCTTGAAAACCCTCTATACATGCCACATTACCCTTCCCATATAAAACTTATAAAAAAAAAATAGTTAAGGGTCTAGAGATTTTTATGATATTTTTGTGAACGATTTTTACCAAAGACCATTATGCGAAATAAAATGGGATTCTTAAATGATGCTATTCAATTTGAAGACGTTTACATTTATACCACTTGGTGAGTGTCACTGCTGGTGGACCAGGAGTCCCCGAGGGCACATGTAGCCAAGTTCGATCAATTCCGGTTGATCGTTTCTTCAACGAATTCTAAAATTTCTGTTATCAAAATTTCCTGAAATTTCTAAAACGTGGGTCCTGTAGCATCATATCCCACCCATCCTGCTACGTCTTTCGGTACGCTTTTTCGACATAGTAACTTTCATACTTTTTTGGCATATTACATTGTTTAGATTTTAGGATCACTGACGAGGGTTGAGTACCCGAAACGTGCATGTCTGGTCCATGTTGCCAATTTATCTGTTCTTAAATGATGCTATTCAATTTGAAGACGTTTACATTTATACCACTTGGTGAGTGTCACTGCTGGTGGACCAGGAGTCCCCGAGGGCACATGTAGCCAAGTTCGATCAATTCCGGTTGATCGTTTCTTCAACGAATTCTAAAATTTCTGTTATCAAAATTTCCTGAAATTTCTAAAACGTGGGTCCTGTAGCATCATATCCCACCCATCCTGCTACGTCTTTCGGTACGCTTTTTCGACATAGTAACTTTCATACTTTTTTGGCATATTACATTGTTTAGATTTTAGGATCACTGACGAGGGTTGAGTACCCGAAACGTGCATGTCTGGTCCATGTTGCCAATTTATCTGTTCTTAAATGATGCTATTCAATTTGAAGACGTTTACAATTACTATGCAAAATGGGCTTGCATACAGACGGCTTATGTTCTTTCTGTGATAGATCTCCAGAAACAATAATTCACCTTTTTTATGATTGCCCTTTTTCAAAACAATTGTGGAATGACATGTGTAACTGGTTACAAAGGTCTGTGGGTTTAAATGTAGATTTCAGCCTTGCTAATGTAATACTTCGAATGACAGAGAAAAATTTACTCATATCAATTTAATTATATGTTTGGTAAAGAGCTATATTTGCGGACAAAAAATGAAAGTTGCTAAACCGTCGCTAGAAGGAGTAAAGATATTTATTTCTTATTATATGAGAATAGATGAATATATTCATAGAAAAAATTTAGCATTGGTACAATATGAAAGAAAATGGGATTTCCTTACAAGAATATTTATAATTTGAATAATTTCTTTGTGTGTGCGAGCATGTGTTGAGTGCATGAGTCTGTGAACGGTATGACTTACTATAAGAATATGTGATCATGTCAAGTAATTACATCATTATTCATTCTAAAAGTGTGCAAGTCTTTATGTATGTCATTTGTATTATGTGTGTCGCAAATAATATAAAAATGTAAAAAAGAAAAGTTTGCTCTAAATTTACCAGAAATCGTGCGGAAAGTTATAGTCTGTCTTATCTCATCAGTTTTCTCCCAAAACTTTCAAATGTAAGCATGATTTAATGTAACCAAAATGTTTGCGTAAGATTTACAAGAAAACGTTCGTAAAGGTAAAGTCTCTCTTTAAAAATTTCTTTAAAAATTTCCTCATCACTTTTCTCTAACAACTTCCAAATGAAAGCATGATTCAAAAGAAAGTAGGTCTCCATCAACACTCCGTTGCATCACCCACAGCAAAACCACAAAACACCCATGGCAAAACACAGAGCAGAAACTCACAGACAGAGACACAAAAGGGATACGGAGCACCAACTCACACCATGGAAACATGAAACATGAAAAACAACAAATAAACCAACGAGACCAACCCACACCATAGAAACATGAAACACAAAAGACCACACCTTAGCCAACGAGGTCAATGAGTTGAAGAAGATTCTGACAATAATCTCAACAGTGCTCACAATAGAGTACCAAATTGAGTATCGACGGACCCCTAGCAAGCTAGAGGTGGGATCAGGTGCCAAGGAGGAGTAAGCATCCCCTGTTGGCTAGCCGCACCCGCCGTCGATGTTCACGCACAATATTGAAAACAATACATAAAATGCATGCACTGTCTGAGGTTAAGTCTATATAGAATGTGCTATGGCGACATTGTCAGAAAACAAATTTCAAAACACTTACTGTCAAACTCCACGCGGGGAACTTTTTACGAGCTCTAAACGGCAAAGGGCATAAGTGTGACATAAATGAGTTACAGCAGATCCTGACGATAATCTCAACAGCACAAACAATAGAATACCAAATTGAGTATCGACGGACCCCTAGCAAGCTAGAGGTGGGATCAGGTGTCAAGGAGGAGTAAGCATCCCCTGTTGGCTAGCCGCACCCGCCGTCGATGTTCACGCACGAAAATGAAAACAATATATAAAATGCATGCACTGTCTGAGGTTAAGTCTATATGGAAAGTGCTATGGCGACAATGTCAGGAAAAAATATTTAAACTCACACCAAAGAAACATGAAACACAAAAGACCACACATAAACCAAAGAGACCAACTCATATCATAGAAACATGAAACACAAAAGACCGCACATAATCCAACGAAACCAACTCACAGCATAGAAAAACCAACGACACCGACTCACATCTTAGAAACATGAAACACAAAAGACCACACTTAACCAACGAGACCAACTCACATCATAGAAACATTAAACACAAAATACCACACATAACCAACGAGACCAACTCACAGCATAGATAAACCAACGACACCGACTCACATCTTAGAAACATGAACCACAAAAGACCACACTTAACCAACGAGACCAACTCACAGCATAGATAAACCAACGACACCGACTCACATCATAGAAACATTAAACACAAAATACCACACATAACCAACGAGACCAACTCACAGCATAGATAAACCAACGACACCAACTCACATCATAGAAACATGAAACACAAAAGACCACAAATATGCCAACGAGACTGACTTACATTATAGAAACACGAAACAAAAAAGACAACACATAAGCAAACGAGACCAACTCACAAAATAGAAACATGAAACACAAAAGACCGCACATATACCAACGAGACAAATGGACAACCGGTGCAATATAACCAAATATTTTGCTATAGATTTACAGGTTAAAATGTGGAAAGGAACAGTCTGTCTTTTCCTCATAACAATGATGATAACCTTTGACTACTCCAATGCTTGGTATAGGGGTAAACGAAGCAATGATGCAGATATTGAGTCTCCGTATGAGCCCTTGGAGAAGCTTCATCCACTAAAAAGAGAAGCAGGCCTATCGGTATGTTCATGGGATTTATCGAAGAAATAATAACTAGCTAGCCGTGGTTTATTGTTCAGTAATTCCCCGAATCGCATGAACCGATCAAATCATCACCGAGCCGCGAAGCGACGAGCTAGTTGTTATTTCTTTTGAAAGTGGGCGGGGATTAGCGGACAGGAAGTATGTTGGAAATTTAACACCATTCGAGTTTTGTGGTATAATGAGTATAGGAAGAAGATATCAAGTCATGTTAGCATACTTTTATAATAACGAATAAAGTGACAACTATATGTGTGTGTATCAATCACTTCATTCACTCTTTGATTATTGCTAAATTTTATTTCTAAAATTAACATAAAAAGGAAAAGGGGCTTGGTTATCTGGATTATCAGTTCAATAAATCCTCCCACTTGATCAAATGGTTGTGTTCCTCCTCGCTGTAAGGAGGGGACACAAAAAGCAAAGAGCAAAACTCAAAGAACAAATCAAACTCAGCAAAACGCAAAAATCAAAGAGCAAAACGCATGTCGAATCAGGGTTTCCATTCTGAATGACATTTAATCTGTAAAATAAGAGACATCAGGTGACGGCTTTGGCCGGCGGAATTCTTAACCCATTATTTACCTGTAGAAGTTGTTAATCCGATTTTCTTAAGGAATCATTGTAATATAATTTTGGTTGGTCAAGATAGCAAAACCAAAAGAAGGAAAAATCCATCGGGCGCTTTAAAGTTGTTTTAATATCAGATGTCTCAGAAAAATGCTCTATTGCAATAGATAGGGTAATTGTTCTCAGTGATATTTCGGATAAGAATAATATAATCTTACGCCACCGTGAGGGAGGATTGGCGATTTCTCAACCCGAATGTACAAATTTTGAAGTTCATGACGAGGCTTGCCGAAGCATGGACAAGCAAAGTTTTTACACGAGGGTTATTAATCAGCCATCCCTCTCTCATGGTGGTGTTTGATTGTTTTTCTCCCACGTCGTCTACTAGGAAAAACAACTTATAGTGTATGTTATTGCCTTACTTCCATAACGTCGCTTTGGTAGCGATGACGTCAGAGGGTGAGAATGATGACGTCAGTGGGAGAGATCGATTTATCTCACCCCAGGAAAAAATTGAGAGTTCTCAGTCTCAAGTGGGAGAAACGTATCTTCACTACAATATATGTTTATTTTATATCTCATTCTCTATATATTTATTTTCTTTTCAGGAGAAGATTGGAGATGATCTTAAAATGGACATCATTGAAGAACATAACTAAAAGGAGAAATAAAATACCTTAAAATAAAGTATTTATATCTCACTGGAAATGATGAATTTAGAATTATTGTATTCTTATTTATAGGCAATAAGGGTCCAGCGGCCATTTTCACAAAAATACGATAAATTTAAGAATTTGTCGTAACTTTCAAATAAATATTAAGTCGATATATTTATTAAATCCATATTCAATGTTTAAAGCTTATGCCATATTTTGAATATTTCAGTAGTTAGAGAAAGATAATAAAAACTGTTTGAATATTGTGATTTATATGACTGAGATATGATGAATTGAAAGTTACGACAAATCCTGAAATTTATCGTAAGTATTTTTGTGAAAATGGCTGCAGCACCATAAACTTAGAATTGACTTAAGTCAAATTCTTAAAAAGCGATATATAACAAATCAGTGAAAATTAGAAACATTGAGTTCATCCACTCTATTCTACTCTGAAAATACAGAAAAATGAATAATTTCAAGTCATCACTAAATGTTATAAGACAAAAGAATATAGAAATATAGACTTAAGTCAATTCTTACTTTATGGTTCCGGGCTCTGTTTGTGAAAGTCAAATACATGTACAAGGGAACCGCTCTTTGAATAAAACTAGAGCCAAAATGTCGACCACACAACATCCGCATGGACAGAATGGGAATTTTGGAGCTAAAGGAGAATTTTGTAAAGAATTCAAATCATTAGTAAACGAAAAAGATCTCTTCAAAGGGAGACCACCTCGATCTACCTGCCCCAGTATAACACACTGAACGAGATACCCTGTAGGTATCATGGGGGACATTGAGTCGCGATCATCAAATTGAAAAACGGACAACCCAAGAACAAACAGGGAAGCATGAATGACAGTGCATGAATCCAATGTGCATTGATCACCGTCGACTTTGACGGCCAATAAATACTGAATAGCAAATGCTGTGGTTATTTTGATAACGTCCGCACAACCTTCCCACTTACCTGACGCTTCCTTGCAAACAACCACTTACATTTACCTGAAAGTTCCGAGGTTTGTGCAATTATCTTGATAACGTTCACACAACCTTCCCACTTACCTGAACGTTCCGGGGTTTTTGAAGACATAGGAATAACACGTCTGGACGGTGCTTGACAATTTAAATTGATTTAATGATTTTTTAAACTAGATGATAAAAAATCTCACATAAACTGATCAAGGAATAATTATCGTTAACGCAAAGACTACTTATAGTGAAACACGTAAACCAGTCATAAATGAAAGGACTGACGGTCCTGAGAGATATATCTTTTCAGAATTTATTGTAAACAGATAAATGTTGAATAACTCTATCGTAAGGCAATGATGGTGATAATTTAGAAGCATATGATCAATGTGCAATATAAGCAACACAAACTATGTTTATTTGCACAATTCGATTTATAGTAATAATACGGAAGTGTTCCAATTCTACACCTTCATGAAGAAGATTCAAAACCAATTTTTACTGCACCAGACATGGGTTTCAAATATTAAATTCTCATAAGGTATACTTCCAGCGGAGCCACCAAGCCCTCTCTTTAATGTTTTGAATATAGATTTACTTTACAGAGAGTGCACGGCTCCAAATTTCCTGAAGGGTCGATTCAGTAACATATCCAAATAAAACATATGTTCAAAATAGCATAGAAAGGATGGTGCTAATATGTTAACCTCCTTTAATTTCGGTGATCGTTTTGAATGGAAAGTTTTCGAAATAGCAAAATAATATCTATGAGGTCAAATCGACTAAGGGCCAAAACAAAGCTTCTTTCAGGCCACAGAGCTGGAAAGAAGTAATTAATACACTAAACAAACATCAAGTCACGGGGAACGATTTTAACTGCTCCACATTGCAGCAAGAAATACGAGGGTTGTCCCAGAAAAACGTAGACATTGCTCACAATTCCTTTATTTAGCGTTAAATCTAAACAAGATTTTCACAGATGTCCATTTAAGTAAAATGTTAATGGTGTTGAAATCTGCCGTAAATATTGAAAATTAATTAAATTATTAGAAGAGCGGTTGGACCGTAACGGAGCAGTACGAAATTTTCTTGCGCCACAAAAGAATCGATAATAAAACCTATTTAATACTTATCAAAGAATGTATAAATAGAACTAAAAGTCTAATCAACAGAAAGAACCGATTTATCGAGTACTTATATGCTATATTTTCGTAAATGACGTAATAAACAATTTAATTATGTAGGAATTTATAAAGCAATCCCTCATCAATCATTCAAAAGACGGTGAAGTCAAGTCTATTAGCGGAGCAGTAAATGGTACCAAGATATTGTGTTGATCGTGGATTGACCCCTTTTTAGACAAAGAAAGAAATGAAAACATCAGAAAGGTATGGAAATGTTCGCAGAGTATTAGTATACATGTAGATTCTATGTACAAGAGATTTGCCGACGAATTGACAGACAAAACTAAACAAGGGCACAAGGAGAGGGACGATATTCAGGCAGTAAATTTGGCGAGAAACGTCATTGATGAAGACCGCCATCCAACAGTAAAAGAAATAGAAGAGAGGGTCCATATAAGTAAATTTACCGTGCAGAAAATCCTGTCAAGTGGATTAAATATGTATCTCGTTTCTACTCAATGAGTGCCAAAGTCTATAATCAAATATATGAGTTAAAGAAGATCCTGACGATAATCTCAACAGCACTCCCAATAGAGCGCAAAATTAAACATCGACGGACCCCTAGCAAGCTAGAGGTGGGACCAGGTGCCCGGGAGGAGAAGCATCCCCTGTTGGCTAGCCGCACCCGCCGTCGATGTTTATGAAGCATGAAAATGAATATATAAAAACTTTATGCACTGTCTGACGTTATGTCTATATAGAAAGTGCTATGGCGACAATGTCAGGGAATTATATTCAAAACACTTACTGTCAAACCCCTGAGATGAATTTATGAGTTGCTTCCTTTAGGCATATTCTTAACCACAGTCGCTGGAATCCATGACGTTACATATCATGCGCCGGTGGACGTCACCCTACATCTTTATTTCTTCTATAAAAACTTTACTATTGAAGATAAATTATTGATTGTTTATGTACAGAAGCCGATTTGTATGTCAAATTAATCAGTGCAAAGTTTATATAAATGCAGCCCTTTACAACTTTCTTATTGCCGATGTCTACGATTTTCTAGGACAACCCTCAAAAGTGTTAATATTAATAATTCGGAAGTGTTCCAACTCTATACCTTCATGAAGAAAATTCCAAACAGTTTTTCCTGCACCAGCACATGTTTCGAATATCAAATTCTCATCAGTGATGCTTCCAGCGGAGCCACCAAATTCATTTCTGTAGCGCATTATTATCTCACGAATTAAACCCGGGACAATGGCCTAACGCATTAGCCTCTAGAAAGACCATGCATGCATGTCAAATATGGACAATGACCATATCCGAATACACAGTACAAAATCAATAATTCAAAAAACCTAAACCAAAGGCATACAAATTAAATCAGGATAAAACAGGAACTAAAGCAAACAAACAAAAACCTCCAACACATGAAAAGTAGCAAACTCCCGATATGGAAGTGAGACCAGTTGCCCTGAAAGAGTCAGCATATCCTGCTTGCATGCAAAGGAGGGGATATCCAACAACACCAGGTTGCAACACCCACGGCAAAACCCCAAAACACCCAATGCAAAAACACAAAGCAGACAAACACAGAAAGAGACGCATAAGGGACAAGGTAAACGAACGAGACTAATGGGCATCCGGTGCGAACTTAGGACGGCCATCTGCCACGGAAATAGCAGAAGGTTTTGTTATCCCCTCCTTTGTTTGTTATCCTGGATTACGTGCGCACAACCCTCCCACTTTTCCGATTACCCAGAGGTCTCGAAGAACGTACAATTGTGGTGTAACACGACCTCCTCACTGTCAGACGACCACACACAAACAAGACCGCAAAACGCAGGGGCCCAAGCAGCACAGATGTATATATAAATGGATATCAAAAGAGGGCGTACGTAGTACAGTCAGTACTCTGCCGGCTGTAGCGAGCTCATGTATGTTATCACCCGAGGAGTCCGACTGACATTCAGAGAGGACAGATTGTCGGGACCCTGTCTTCTCTTAAGAGGTTTGGACAAGGCCTTTCATTGAGTCCCATCGTCACGGTCAGTTAGAGTGCAAGTTTTAAGAATGCGCTGGTACAAGACTGTAGATTGGTCAAGTACCAAGCCTAGTGTCCGTCTGGTTACATTAGGATCATATCCACGGTATAAAAGGCGTTTGATGATTCTGACGCATTTTCGATAGAGATGTTGTCTATCTTTGATCCTTCTTATCTTGTTAATTATGTCACCATAAAATGCAGGTTGTGAAATACCCAAAGTAATTTACTCTGTTGCCTGTATTGGTCCGAATTTCAGAAGAAGTTGACAATAATTTTTGTAAAATTTCCAGAAAGCCTTTACTAGTTTGTGAAAGCGAAAACCTTGTCTCAATAGTTTCTTGGTTGTTTTACATCACACTTGTAACTTCGAGACCTCTGGGTAATTGGAGAAGTGAGAGGGTTGTGCGCACGTAATCCAGGATAACCACACCATTTGCTACTTGCGTGACAAATGGCCGTCCAAAGTCGGCACCGGTTGCCCATTGGTCTCGTCGGTTTATGTGTAGTCTTTTGTGTTTGATGTTTACATGTCGTGTGTCTCTTTTCGGTCTCGTGCTGTACTCGTCTTTTGTTTTTTGCATCGGGTCTTTTGGTGTTTTGCTGTTGATGCTGCAACGGGGTCTTGTTGGAGATTTTCTCCCTTCTTTGGTAATTTGTAAATTTCTACTATGAAAATCCAAAACATCAGTACATGCTCTAGCATACCGGATGAGCTGTGAAATATACGGTAATCTAGGAACATCACCGTAAAGCCAGGGGAATTTGCGTTCAAGAGTTATATTGTCATTCTTAATCTGTTGAAGCATAAAATGATTACCTGGAGTTTTACACAAATTAAACTCATACAAAGCTTTCTATATAAACCATACAAATGTCTACAAGAAAGGATGGGATCTCCAACAACACATAGTATCATTAAACCATGGTTTATTATGAGATACTTTGTCAATATTCACATTTTTCTTATTATACCTGTTACCTGTTGCCGTAGGAACTTTATGAAAGTCAGGTATTTACTTATCTACTATGCTACTTTATTTATTTAAAAGTAGTAACACAATTTTTAAGACAATGTTCAGTGTCAATATCGTTGTTTCGAATAGCCAGTTCTAAACGATAAAGATTTTGTTCAAGAATAATTTTACTCCCAGATGCAAAATTATCATTCCAGCTGTATTTCACATGATACAGACTTTAAATTAACATATCTTTGGTTGTTAAAACATCTAAAATGCTACTGCCATTCGATCCACAATAAGACAAATCACCAGCAAAATCTAACCCACCGTTTAATATACGTAATTAAGCCACTTTCAATACATAACTGAATTAACTTAATACCATACGAGTTATCATTAAGATCTCTCATAATCAAATACAGTAGACCGTATCGAATCATGGACAAAATCAATCAAATCTGTATGATACGCACATCCTCCGTTCACATCACCAGCAAGGATTACTTTGCCTCTTTCAAAGGATTTACCTCTTTACTTTACCTCCTTGCCTTTGCCTCTTTGCTTTGCCTCTTTGCTTTGCCTCTTTCAAGGATTACTTTGCCTCTTTCAAAGGATTTGAGTCTTTACTTTGCCTCCTTGCCTTTGCCTCTTTGCTTTGCCTCTTTGCTTTGCCTCTTTCAAGGATTACTTTGCCTCTTTACTTTGCCTCTTTACTTTGCCTCTTTGCTTTGCCTCTTTGCTTTGCCTCTTTACTTTGCCTCTTTCAACGATTACTTTGCCTCCTTCAAAGGATCTGCCTCTTTATTTTGCCTCCTTGCCTTTGCCTCTTTGCTTTGCCTCTTTCAAGGATTACTTTGCCTCTTTACTTTGCCTCTTTGCTTTGCCTCTTTGCTTTGCCTCTTTACTTTGCCTCTTTCAAGGATTACTTTGCCTCTTTGCTTTGCCTCTTTGCCTTTGCCTCTTTACTTTGCCTCTTTGCCTTTGCCTCTTTGCTTTGCCTCTTTCAAGGATTACTTTGCCTCTTTACTTTGCCTCTTTGCTTTGCATCTTTACTTTGCCTCTTTACTTTGCCTCTTTCAAGGATTACTTTGCCTCTTTCGAAGGATTTGCCTCTTTATTTGCCTCCTTGCCTTTGCCTCTTTGCTTTGCCTCTTTCAAGGATTACTTTGCCTCTTTACTTTGCCTCTTTGCTTTGCATCTTTGCTTTGCCTCTTTACTTTGCCTCTTTCAAGGATTACTTTGCCTCTTTCAAAGGATTTGCCTCCTTGCCTTTGCCTCTTTGCTTTGCCTCTTTCAAGGATACTTTGCCTTTTTACTTTGCCTCTTTGCTTCGCCTCTTTGCTTTGCCTCTTTACTTTGCCTCTTTCAAGGACTACTTTGCCTCTTTCTGTTGGAGATCTCCTCCCTTCTTTCAAAATAACGTGCAAATTGATTTTCTCATTCAAAAATATGTCACAATTGTAAAATTTGAAGAACGAAGATGTATCAGGTGGAGGGTAAGCACTACATATATATGTGTTACAGGGAATAAAATTAACCAGGGATTTCATGTCATTCCTGAAATTTAGGGATTTCGTGTAATTCCTGTTTCGATTAGTTATTATATGTAATTCCTGAAATTGGCCAGTATTTCATGTAATTCCTAAATTTTTCATGAATTTTTACACTTAATTCCTAACCTTGATTTCTCCTTGTACTGATTTTAAAATTCTTTTCTATTTTTGAATCAGTTGATGCTGAATATCAAAATATCACTCAAATTTCGAAGTTCGTTTATCATAGTTATCATTATCTATGCAAAATGGACATAAAACAGACACATGAGCGCTCTAAGAAAAATACATTTTAACCTACCGACCAAAAGACCAAAGTACTATACTAGTAAAACATAATAACCGACCGTTTCAATCGAAAATTTTAGTACTATTTAACCCTCATTCACGTGTCTTGATAATGTGAAAAAGGAAAGAAGAAATTATGTGTGTTCTGATTTTCGACTATTCATTACGTGAGGTCTAAATAAGTTTTAAGATATATTCAAAATGTTTTTTTGTCTCGGCAACGGATGTCCCCTCCCGACAGCAAGTATTAAGGTCTATAAAACAAATCTCTGTAAATTATTCCTTTATCCCGGCAAAAAATGAAACATTCCCCTTCCTTTGTTTATATCTATTAAGTAGTAAGATTTCTAATTCCAACAAGTTTCATGGAAATTGAATAAATGCAACGAAAATGTTTTCGGACAAACCTAACACCATGATAATTTGGTAATATGACTGAATTGAGTTACATCGTTTGTCGACGACAGAAAATCATTCCTTCTGACCAATTTTTGAAGTGTTTGCAAAACTACAGACTTTTCAGATAGATAAACGATATGGACTTACTTATTATGCATTGCCCTACTGCAACGTCTCATCAATTTTGTGCAGTATCACTTAAATGATGAGAAAACAAAAAAAATTCTCCGAAAGGAATCACAACACTATAAGTTTCCATCCCACACGGTGTACATAGTGACTAGTCTAATCAAGATTCCATGTATACAATTTTACCTCGTACATGTATTACAGAGACTGATTGAACATATCAATGGGCCAAAATCAAATTGTCTTGCATCAAATTGTCTGCTCAAGTGTTTTTCTAACATATCGTTAACCCTATCAATTTTAAATTGACAAGGGCAGCCTTAAAAGCATCTCTGACTATATACATAACCATTTTGTTCTCTCTCAGCAATAGGATTTTATATTTTGAACATGTAAAATATTAATTATATCGCAATTTGATAATTTTTATATGATTTTATGGTATCGCTGCTGGTGGACTGTAAGTCCCCGATGATAACTTTCACATAGTGTTAGTGTTTTACGCACTGCATTAAAATATTTTCTAAAATTTCCTGTCATCAAATAAGACCTAAATTTCTAAAACTAAGGGGTATCTCCCTCATTGCATACCTCTGTCCTTAGGTGGGTTTCGGCATATTATTTTCGGTGATATTTAGAATTAAGCTCCTTGTGCCTACCATCCAACAATTTTTGGCCATATTTTTCACTTAAATACGCTTCTAAATAAACCCTACATATAATTTGGAGCCGCTCATTTTGGCAAGAGGAAATTAAAGTTCTGTATTGTAGATGGCGCCAGGAAAATTCACTTTGGCTTTATTTAAACTGTTTGGCATGCAGTACTACTGACGAGGATTAAGATATCCGAAACACGTGTCTAGTACAACAAACTTGGTACTATAGAACATAAATTTCAATATTGACAGTTTTGGTCGTCAAGAAATAAGTGTAAAAATGCTTAAATATTTAAGGAGTTACATGTAATCCCTACAATTTTGGGGATTTCATGTAATCCCTAAAATGACCAGGAATTATACGTAATCACTGAACCTATCAGGGAATTTATGAATGCGCTGGTACAAGACTGTAGATTGGTCAAGTACCAAGCTTATTGTCCGTCTGGTGACATTAGAGTCATATACGCGGTATAAAAGGCGTTTGATGACTCTGAAGCATTTTCGATGGTTATGCTGCCTACCTTTTTGTTTATCATATCACCATAAAAGACAGGTTGTGTAATACCCAAAGCAATGTACTGTGTTGCGTGTATAGATCCTAATTTTAAAAGAACTTGACTGTAATTTTGGTAGAATTTCTAGAAAGTCTTAACTAGTTTATGAAAGCGGAAACCTTGACCTTAAAGTTTTTTGGTAATTTGTAAATTTCTAATGTAAATGCCGTATGACGGTAATCTTGGAACATCACCGTCAAGCCAGGGGAAATTTATGTTGAATCCAAAATCATCCCTTTTGTCATATACACTTGTATGAATCTTTCCGTTTACAAATTGATATTAAATGGTGTTTCTGTATTTGTAACGTTTGCCTTGTTAAGTGTTAATTCTTGTGGATAAATTTCATTCTTATATAATTCAAAAGCAGAATTGTCAATAGTTAGAATATGAGTTAAAGAAGATCCTGACGATAATCTCAACAGCACTCACAATAGAGCGCAAAATTAAACATCGACGGACCCCTAGCAAGCTAGAGGTGGGACCAGGTGCCCGGGAGGAGTAAGCATCCCCTGTTGGCTAGCCGCACCCGCCGTCGATGTTTATGAAGCATGGAAATGAAAATATAAAAACTTCATGCACTGTCTGACGTTATGTCTATATAGAAAGTGCTATGGCGATAATGTCAGGGAAGTATATTCAAAACACTTACTGTCAAACCCCTCGCGGGGAACTTTTTTACGAGCTCCACACGGCAAAGGGCATAAGTGTGACACAAATGAGTTAAAGAAGATCCTGACGATAATCTCAACAGCACTCACAATAGAGCGCAAAATTAAACATCGACGGACCCCTAGCAAGCTAGAGGTGGGACCAGGTGCCCGGGAGGAGTAATATCATCCAGATACATAGAAGTATTATTGAAACATTTCAGATCATCAAATTTTCTTGGCTTTTGAAGATTTTGGATAAATTCTTTTTCATAAGTGTATAGAAATAAATCTGCAACAAGAGGCGCACAGTTAGTACCCAAAGGAATTCTTACAACCTGCTTGTAAAGATCCTCACCAGATCTCACTTTATTATTATTATTTCTTTCTTCTTTCATCACTCGCGAGTTGTACCGTCCGTCTTTATTAAGTTGCGGAGGGAAATTGCTCCTGTACCCAAATGTTAGATCCTCTTATGTTTCCTCACCAATTTACTGTCATCTGTGTATTGTGAACAAAAGAAGCTGATATGATAAGGGCTGTATTTAGCCCTGAATTTCATCAAGCATTCCTTCAACACAATGATCTATACGCAATAAAAACTTGATCATAACTAAAATGCACTGTATTTGGAGATTCCTCATACAACTTTTATTTTGGTAAGCTTATTTCTAGATACTTAAATTACAGTCCAAAGAGTAGGGGGTAGCTATGTTGAAATGAAACTAATATTGATAAAAAAAAAAAAAGGTGGAAATTAACAACGTTTTGGCTAATATGGATATCTTTAAACTTTAAAACATAGTTATAGTCTGATCAAGATAACAGAAATCAAATTTCTTCCTGGGCACCTGGTCTCAATCCCATATCGGGAGTTCGCTTCTTTTTTCATATGGTGGAGGTTTTGGTTTGTTTGCTTTGGTTCCTGTTTTATCCTGATTTTGTATGCCTTCGGTTTCTGATTTTCTGAATTATCGATTTTGTGCTGTATACAGGGATATGGTCATTATCCATATTTGTCATTAAAAGACTGGTCTGAACTTTATCCATAAATTTTAAAATCTTCAGTCTGAAATACGGTTATATTTTGAATTCATTGGCTACAAAGTAAGCATTTTACTGCGAAATACACACTGTGTAGAAATAAACAGCACACTCTTGTTTATTTCATTCCAAAATCTGGTGCATTTCATGTGTTTAGAATATATAAATAATAAATAATACCCCTTAGCTTCAGAACCCCACTATGGCAACAGGTGTGTATTAGTGATATACATCTTCTGTAAAAGTTGCGTTCTGTAGCTGAGGGGGGACAATATTTTAAAGAACTTTTCCATTTTCCATTAATTTCTTTTGAAAACAGACACATCTTGCCCCAAAATTTAGGAAACTATGCACGATAAATCTTATCCAACTGCTGATTATGATGAAACCAAGAGCTGGCATCAATTTTGTCAAAGAATTTTCTTGAAGTTCCCATTTTAATTCGGTAGTAAAGATGAAGCTAAATCTATTACCGTATTATCTCGTTCTGATGTAAGAAAACGAACAGATCATCCCTCAGGTTTCAGATGCTCATATTCATATTCATATTTTCAAACCCATTATGTTAAATCTGATATACAAACAAAATATAATTCGTGGTTTCATGATTTTACTGAGAACTTAGGCCGTTTGAACTTTAACTTAAGACCCTATGGGAAAGGTAAGAAAATTCCTTTTAAGAGGTAACAAAATGTAACTATAAAAGTTTCTGTTCTCAAAACCATTTTTGTTTGATAATCTGAACTATATTCTGAAGAAGAAAAAATAAGGTATCCAGGCAAATAATTACCAACAATTCTGATCTGAGGGATACTCTACCTTAATTTAGGGTACATGTGTTACTGAAAGAAGGATATGGACAATGCAATGGCCTTTTTAAAACATCTTCACTGTTCACGATGCTTTAACACTATTAGATAAGATTGATGATAAACACCGCATAAGGCAAGGCAAAATCATTAGAATGTCCATTGAAAACCGTTTTAATGGACATTCTAATGATTTTGCCTTGCCTTCTTGACTTTGATACTGAATAACTGATGGGTACTTCGTTGATGATTATTACATATTCACTTGTTTTGGATGTATTACACGGCTTCAGTTATGTGTGTTGATAGACACCAAAAGATACTTAGTCTTCCAGGACATCTCAATTTAGTATTTACTTTTGTTTTTTGGAGAATGTTCTCATACTTTGTTTATATTTTTCAAGGTTTTCATTTGCAATTGTTTATGATTGTCGACGTTTTATCTTAGTTGATATTCCTATCACTGATTGTCCGAAATTATCGATTCAGTAATTATGACCTTTAGCACCTTTATTTATTTTACAACGTTTGACAAACAAGTTATACAACTTATATCAATGCTTACGTTGGCTCAGGTGTTAGCGTGAGAGGATCCAAGGAGCAGGAGGAAACCGGAGTATCCGGAGTACCCGGAGAAAACCCCCTGCAGAGGCCTGGGTGGGGGACCAAATACCCTCCCACATAAGACCCTTCGCCGAATCTGGGATTCGAACCCGGGACCCTAGAAGTGACTTTGGAAAAACATCCTTAATTTTGATTATCAAAGCTATTCTTTTTGTTTCTAAAAACAACAAATTAAAGTAGTTCATTACATCTTGTAAATATCAAATTTGACATACATGTAATTTGATTAAATGTCAAACTTTACTAATTCATAAATTATAAATTAAACCTCAAAATTTTGACAGATGTAAAAGCCCAAAATTACGCTTTCAATTATATGACTTAACTGATCAAACACCTGCATTACCATAATTTTATTACAAAAAATTGTTTTGCAAATATCATGTTAATGTTCATTAGAATAGCCAATTAAGGCCCATACATAGAATGTTTATATAAAAGAGAAAAATAAGTTTCCCTATCTATTTGATTTCAACCATCGTAAATTCACGACCAGGTATGTAAAAATCTAACAATATCGTATATAATATTGATTAACTAAAATGTAATAAGAGTGTCCTCTAGGTTTTAATCAAATCTTGCTTTTTACATTTTTAGTCTGGTCTGTCATGCTTCAAATGTATCTGTTCTTATATGACGTCATTGAATTTGTATTATTTAACATTAGTTCCGATAAAAGCTCAATTTGTATGTTATTGGTCCTTCTTATTTTGCTTTTCGTGTGACCTTTTATTTGTTATGCGAGAAGGGATTGTTTCCCTTACGATGTGTACAATTGGATTAAGATGCGAGTTTTATGTCGTGTTTATTTTGTTTGCTCTGCTCTTTTTTCGGGAATATGTAGAGCATTCTCTTTTTCTAAGATTTCAGTCCTGAAGTACGTTCCACGTTTTCTGTGCCTAATTTAACACCTGAAAAATATATTTTCCATCATAACGATTCTTGTTTTTTAGCAGAAAAATATAAACCTTTGTAACAATTCTTGCCCCGCTGAAATGCCAATTGACATCTGCCGTACTCTCACACCTTTCAATTTAAATCATGATTCAATGTAACCACGCTGTTTCCTGTACATTCTAATGCAACGTCGCTTTAATGTCGATTTTCATTGGTTGTTTGTTCCTTAGTTACGGCTGTAAAAGGAGAACATATTAGGCTTTGACGTTGCTAACGTCACAATTTGCCTTAAACTCACAAAAATATAGACTGCATTATAGTTAACCATTCAGGGGAATGTATAAGTAAGACGTTTACATGTACATACTAGTAGTTCAATTTAGGCCGAATTGCAAAGTGATTGATGATTATGTTTTTCAATATGCCCAGTTTTTTTTAACGATCGATTTACATTTCAACTCATTTTGAACACAGTTTGAGAGTTAAATAGAACCTTTTTTTTGAGATTGTGACCAAATGACCTTGACCGTAAAATTTTACATAATTTATTATATATCTTTTGAGTCATACTTTTGAGTCATACATGTATTTACGTTTCACAAATACATTGTATACATTTGTATACATTTGTGTGGCCTAATCTAAATTTACTCTATCACGTGGCTAGCTTTGCAGTTTCGGTCTTTGCTGTATTCATTTATGGGCCGTTGTTTAAAAATCGATAGATACGTGTACATTATGTCAGGAGAAAATATGCCTGTTTTTGTGATTTTTCAAGAATATGCGTTGTGTGAAATGATGTATGAATATGTGTATGTGTGTGTGTTTAAGATTTTCAGTTTAGAGTTAGCTTGTCCCAATATAAAATCTCCTCCTTCTTCTGTTCCCTTTAGTCATTTGTTAAACTTTTCATTGACGTTTCAAATATACGAACCAAATGACAACGGTTAAAATAGCATCTTTAAATTATAGAGGTTTACGAGACACTAATAAACGTAAGGATATCTTTAATTTTTTACGCGACAAACGGTCATCAATATATTGTCTAAAAGAAACTCATTTACTTGAATCGGACAACCATATTATTCATATGCAATGGGGCTTCGATCATGTTTTAGAAGTGATTCGCGTGGAGTTCTTAATCTTTTTCACAATAACTTTGAATATGTTATAAATAAATGTAAAAAAGACGATAATGGCAATTTGATCGCTTTGGATATTCAGATTGGTAAAAAAATTGATTTCACACTGATAAATTTATACGGCCACAGCAAAGATGAACCATTATTTTTCGAAAACATTAACAAAATACTTGATGAATTTAACAATGATTTTATAATAGTATGCGGGGATTGGAATCTTACTCAAAACTTTAATCTAGATTGTTATAATTACGTCTCTCTCAACTATCCAAAAAGTAGAGAAGAATTGAATAAACTAAAAACTAAATACAATTTAATAGATCCATGGCGTGTCTTAAATCCAGATAAACAACAATACACCTGGCACAGGACTAATCCTATTAAGCAAGGTAGAATTGATTTTTTTCTTATCTCTTCGGAATTAATGAATTTCGTAGAAAACGCCACTATTCTTCCAGGATACAGGACCGATCATTCGTATATTGAATTAGAATTAAAAATCAGCGACTTCGAAAAAGCTCCTGGATTTTGGAAATTTAATAGCTCATTATTAAAAGATGAAAATTATGTTAAAGCAGTGAAAAATTGCATATTAGAAACTTAAATGGAATATACACACCATTACCAATTCTAAAAGAAAGTATTGCAAATATCCCTATTGAAGAGTTACAGTTAACAATTAATGATGACCAATATTTAGATATATTATTGATGAATATCAGAAAGCAAACATCGCCTTATTGCGAAATGAAGAAAAAAGAAAACTTAATGAAAAAAATGATATTGAAAAGAACTTAGAATCCACAAAACATCTTTTTGATAAATACCATACCGATGAATTGGCATGAAGTTTAAGTGAACTTAACTGTAAATTAGAAGAAATAAGACAGCAGGAACTAGAAGGTTTATTGATAAGAACAAAATCTAAATGGATAGAACACAGCGAAAAGCCTACTAAATATTTTTGTAGTCTAGAGAAGCGAAACTTTGTTAACAAAACAATATCGAAAATAATATTAGATGATGGAACAGAAATTACGAGTCAAAAAGAAATTCTAAATGAAACTTGTAAATTTTATGAAAAGCTAAACGAAAACAAGGATTACAATCTTAATAACATTGACCTAAATGCACTCTTTTCTGACTGTGAAATTCCAAAATTAAGCGATGAAGAAAGAAATGAATTGGATAAACCTTTAACAAAAAATGAAATTCTAGACTCCCTTAAGGCGTGCAAGAATGGTAAATCTCCAGGTAGTTCGGGTTTTCCGGCCGAATTTTATAAATTCTTTTGGCGAGACATTGGAGATTTCCTTTTCCGCTCTTATAAATGTTCTTTCGAAACAGGGAAATGATCGATATCACAAAAATTAGGAATAATCATCCTTCTTCCGAAAGGAGATAAGTCAAGACATTATCTTTAAAAAAAATGGCGCCCTATTTCACTTTTAAATGCTAGTTATAAGATCCTTTCCGTTGCTATAGCAAAACGAATTAAGAATATCCTTCCGAACATAATTCATGAAAATCAGAAAGGCTTTTTGGCAGGCAGATACATAGGAGAAAATACACGTTTGATGTATGATATAATTCATAACTGTAACTATCAAAATATTCCTGGTGAAATACTTTTATTAGATTTCGAGAAAGTTTTCAATTCAGTTTCGTGGAAATTTATGCATAATGCTCTATTTTTTTCTTTTTTTCAACTTTGGCGACAACATTAGAAAATGGATCTCAATCTTCTGTAACGATTTTAAATTATGTGTCTCACAAAATGGTTTTTTCTCTCATTTTTTCAAAATTGGACGAGGTTGTAGACAGGGACCCTATTTCTTCTTACATATTTCTTATCTGTTTTGAATTGATGGCAATTATGATAAGACAAAATTTGAATATAAAAGGAATTAAAATATTTGGAAATGAGTACAAAAAATTACAGTATACTGACGACACAGCCTTATTGATCGACGGTACAGAAAACTCCTTAAAAAAGCTCTTTCTTTAATTGACCAGTTTTCAAAATTCTCTGGATTGAAACCGAATTACACTAAAACATCATGTATTAAAATAGGAGCTCTCAAGCATTCAAATATAAACCTATGTGAAGAGTATAAACTTATATGGTCTCAGGAACCATTCAAATTTTTAGGTATAGTTTTCACTGTTGATTTATATAATGTAGAAACCCTCAATTTTACACCAAAGATAAATGAAACAAAAAATAGTATAAATGCATGGTCAAAAAGGTAATTAAGTACAAATGGACGAATGACTGTTGTTAAAAGCATTGTATTGCCAAAATTAACACATCTTTTAATTGCACTTCCAAATCCATGTGATGATATCTTTAAAGAATTAGAAAGAATGATTTTCAAATATATTTGGAATAAGAAAACCGAAAGAATAGCTAGTAAAGTGATTATACAAGACTTTAAAAAGGAGGACTGAGAATGATCTGCATCAGGTCTTTTAAAAAAAACCTGAAAATTACGTGGATAAGAAGACTCTTAGAACATGAAAATTCATCTTGGTCAAAATTGTTATTCGATAGTCTTCCTGTTGATTTCTTCTTGTATTTAAATTTTGGTAATGAAGTCTTTAAGTTCCTTCAGGATAGTATTCCAAATAACTTCTGGAAAGATGTCTTCAACTCTTATTATGATCTTAGAAAATTACTAGACCCAACTCATATAAACTTTCAATTACTATGGTATAACAAGAACATTACAGTCAGTGGTAAAACAGTATGTTGTAAAACTTTGATTGAAAAAGGAATTTATTTCATAAATGACCTATTAAATGTAAATGGTACAGTTCTCGACTACAGAGCATTTGGTGATAGATATAGATTCTCCCCACCCTTCACAAGTTATTATGGTCTTATTCATTGTATTACCAAAAAATGGAAACTCAATCTTGAAAACCCTCTATACATGCCACATTACCCTTCCCATATAAAACTTATAAAAAAAATAGTTAAGGGTCTAGAGATTTTTATGATATTTTTGTGAACGATTTTTACCAAAGACCATTATGCGAAATAAAATGGGAAAGAGACTTACAATTTAATTACAGAAATATTGATAAATGGTGGGAAAATGTTAATGGTATAATTCACAAAGGTTTAAATGATTGTAAATTGAAGTTGCTTCAGTATAGAATCATTCATAGGATTATTGGTACAAATGATTTACTATGCAAAATGGGCTTGCATACAGACGGCTTATGTTCTTTCTGTGATAGATCTCCAGAAACAATAATTCACCTTTTTTATGATTGCCCTTTTTCAAAACAATTGTGGAATGACATGTGTAACTGGTTACAAAGGTCTGTGGGTTTAAATGTAGATTTCAGCCTTGCTAATGTAATACTTCGAATGACAGAGAAAAATTTACTCATATCAATTTAATTATATGTTTGGTAAAGAGCTATATTTGCGGACAAAAAATGAAAGTTGCTAAACCGTCGCTAGAAGGAGTAAAGATATTTATTTCTTATTATATGAGAATAGATGAATATATTCATAGAAAAAATTTAGCATTGGTACAATATGAAAGAAAATGGGATTTGCTTACAAGAATATTTATAATTTGAATAATTTCTTTGTGTGTGCGAGCATGTGTTGAGTGCATGAGTCTGTGAACGATATGACTTAATATAAGAATATGTGATCATGTCAAGTAATTACATCATTATTCATTCTAAAAGTGTGCAAGTCTTTATGTATGTCATTTGTATTATGTGTGTCGCAAATAATATAAAAATGTAAAAAAGAAAAGTTTGCTCTAAATTTACCAGAAAACGTGCGGAAAGTTATAGTCTGTCTTATCTCATCAGTTTTCTCCCAAAACTTTCAAATGTAAGCATGATTTAATGTAACCAAAATGTTTGCGTAAGATTTACAAGAAAACGTTCGTAAAGGTAAAGTCTCTCTTTAAAAATTTCTTTAAAAATTTCCTCATCACTTTTCTCTAACAACTTCCAAATGAAAGCATGATTCAAAAGAAAGTAGGTCTCCATCAACACTCCGTTGCATCACCCACAGCAAAACCACAAAACACCCATGGCAAAACACAGAGCAGAAACTCACAGACAGAGACACAAAAGGGATACGGAGCACCAACTCACACCATGGAAACATGAAACATGAAAAACAACAAATAAACCAACGAGACCAACCCACACCATAGAAACATGAAACACAAAAGACCACACCTTAGCCAACGAGGTCAATGAGTTGAAGAAGATTCTGACAATAATCTCAACAGTGCTCACAATAGAGTACCAAATTGAGTATCGACGGACCCCTAGCAAGCTAGAGGTGGGATCAGGTGCCAAGGAGGAGTAAGCATCCCCTGTTGGCTAGCCGCACCCGCCGTCGATGTTCACGCACAATATTGAAAACAATACATAAAATGCATGCACTGTCTGAGGTTAAGTCTATATAGAATGTGCTATGGCGACATTGTCAGAAAACAAATTTCAAAACACTTACTGTCAAACTCCACGCGGGGAACTTTTTACGAGCTCTAAACGGCAAAGGGCATAAGTGTGACATAAATGAGTTACAGCAGATCCTGACGATAATCTCAACAGCACAAACAATAGAATACCAAATTGAGTATCGACGGACCCCTAGCAAGCTAGAGGTGAGATCAGGTGTCAAGGAGGAGTAAGCATCCCCTGTTGGCTAGCCGCACCCGCCGTCGATGTTCACGCACGAAAATGAAAACAATATATAAAATGCATGCACTGTCTGAGGTTAAGTCTATATGGAAAGTGCTATGGCGACAATGTCAGGAAAAAATATTCAAACTCACACCAAAGAAACATGAAACACAAAAGACCACACATAAACCAAAGAGACCAACTCATATCATAGAAACATGAAACACAAAAGACCGCACATAATCCAACGAAACCAACTCACAGCATAGAAAAACCAACGACACCGACTCACATCTTAGAAACATGAAACACAAAAGACCACACTTAACCAACGAGACCAACTCACATCATAGAAACATTAAACACAAAATACCACACATAACCAACGAGACCAACTCACAGCATAGATAAACCAACGACACCGACTCACATCTTAGAAACATGAACCACAAAAGACCACACTTAACCAACGAGACCAACTCACAGCATAGATAAACCAACGACACCGACTCACATCATAGAAACATTAAACACAAAATACCACACATAACCAACGAGACCAACTCACAGCATAGATAAACCAACGACACCAACTCACATCATAGAAACATGAAACACAAAAGACCACAAATATGCCAACGAGACTGACTTAATTATAGAAACACGAAACAAAAAAGACAACACATAAGCAAACGAGACCAACTCACAAAATAGAAACATGAAACACAAAAGACCGCACATATACCAACGAGACAAATGGACAACCGGTGTAATATAACCAAATATTTTGCTATAGATTTACAGGTTAAAATGTGGAAAGGAACAGTCTGTCTTTTCCTCATAACAATGATGATAACCTTTGACTACTCCAATGCTTGGTATAGGGGTAAACGAAGCAATGATGCAGATATTGAGTCTCCGTATGAGCCCTTGGAGAAGCTTCATCCACTAAAAAGAGAAGCAGGCCTATCGGTATGTTCATGGGATTTATCGAAGAAATAATAACTAGCTAGCCGTGGTTTATTGTTCAGTAATTCCCCGAATCGCATGAACCGATCAAATCATCACCGAGCCGCGAAGCGACGAGCTAGTTGTTATTTCTTTTGAAAGTGGGCGGGGATTAGCGGACAGGAAGTATGTTGGAAATTTAACACCATTCGAGTTTTGTGGTATAATGAGTATAGGAAGAAGATCTCAAGTCATGTTAGCATACTTTTATAATAACGAATAAAGTGACAACTATATGTGTGTGTATCAATCACTTCATTCACTCTTTGATTATTGCTAAATTTTATTTCTAAAATTAATATAAAAAGGAAAAGGGGCTTGGTTATCTGGATTATCAGTTCAATAAATCCTCCCACTTGATCAAATGGTTGTGTTCCTCCTCGCTGTAAGGAGGGGACACAAAAAGCAAAGAGGAAAACTCAAAGAACAAATCAAACTCAGCAAAACGCAAAAATCAAAGAGCAAAACGCATGTCGAATCAGGGTTTCCATTCTGAATGACATTTAATCTGTAAAATAAGAGACATCAGGTGACGGCTTTGGCCGGCGGAATTCTTAACCCATTATTTACCTGTAGAAGTTGTTAATCCGATTTTCTTAAGGAATCATTGTAATATAATTTTGGTTGGTCAAGATAGCAAAACCAAAAGAAGGAAAAATCCATCGGGCGCTTTAAAGTTGTTTTAATATCAGATGTCTCAGAAAAATGCTCTATTGCAATAGATAGGGTAATTGTTCTCAGTGATATTTCGGATAAGAATAATATAATCTTACGCCACCGTGAGGGAGGATTGGCGATTTCTCAACCCGAATGTACAAATTTTGAAGTTCATGACGAGGCTTGCCGAAGCATGGACAAGCAAAGTTTTTACACGAGGGTTATTAATCAACCATCCCTCTCTCATGGTGGTGTTTGATTGTTTTTCTCCCACGTCGTCTACTAGGAAAAACAACTTATAGTGTATGTTATTGCCTTACTTCCATAACGTCGCTTTGGTAGCGATGACGTCAGAGGGTGAGAATGATGACGTCAGTGGGAGAGATCGATTTATCTCACCCCAGGAAAAAATTGAGAGTTCTCAGTCTCAAGTGGGAGAAACGTATCTTCACTACAATATATGTTTATTTTATATCTCATTCTCTATATATTTATTTTCTTTTCAGGAGAAGATTGGAGATGATCTTAAAATGGACATCATTGAAGAACATCACTAAAAGGAGAAATAAAATACCTTAAAATAAAGTATTTATATCTCACTGGAAATGATGAATTTAGAATTATTGTATTCTTATTTATAGGCAATAAGGGTCCAGCGGCCATTTTCACAAAAATACGATAAATTTAAGAATTTGTCGTAACTTTCAAATAAATATTAAGTCGATATATTTATTAAATCCATATTCAATGTTTAAAGCTTATGCCATATTTTGAATATTTCAGTAGTTAGAGAAAGATAATAAAAACTGTTTGAATATTGTGATTTATATGACTGAGATATGATGAATTGAAAGTTACGACAAATCCTGAAATTTATCGTAAGTATTTTTGTGAAAATGGCTGCAGCACCATAAACTTAGAATTGACTTAAGTCAAATTCTTAAAAAGCGATATATAACAAATCAGTGAAAATTAGAAACATTGAGTTCATCCACTCTATTCTACTCTGAAAATACAGAAAAATGAATAATTTCAAGTCATCACTAAATGTTATAAGACAAAAGAATATAGAAATATAGACTTAAGTCAATTCTTACTTTATGGTTCCGGGCCCTGTTTGTGAAAGTCAAATACATGTACAAGGGAACCGCTCTTTGAATAAAACTAGAGCCAAAATGTCGACCACACAACATCCGCATGGACAGAATGGGAATTTTGGAGCTAAAGGAGAATTTTGTAAAGAATTCTAATCATTAGTAAACGAAAAAGATCTCTTCAAAGGGAGACCACCTTGATCTACCTGCCCCAGTATAACACACTGAACGAGATACCCTGTAGGTATCATGGGGGACATTGAGTCGCGATCATCAAATTGAAAAACGGACAACCCAAGAACAAACAGGGAAGCATGAATGACAGTGCATGAATCCAATGTGCATTGATCACCGTCGACTTTGACGGCCAATAAATACTGAATAGCAAATGCTGTGGTTATTTTGATAACGTCCGCACAACCTTCCCACTTACCTGACGCTTCCTTGCAAACAACCACTTACATTTACCTGAAAGTTCCGAGGTTTGTGCAATTATCTTGATAACGTTCACACAACCTTCCCACTTACCTGAACGTTCCGGGGTTTTTGAAGACATAGGAATAACACGTCTGGACGGTGCTTGACAATTTAAATTGATTTAATGATTTTTTAAACTAGATGATAAAAAATCTCACATAAACTGATCAAGGAATAATTATCGTTAACGCAAAGACTACTTATAGTGAAACACGTAAACCAGTCATAAAAGAAAGGACTGACGGTCCTGAGAGATATATCTTTTCAGAATTTATTGTAAACAGATAAATGTTGAATAACTCTATCGTAAGGCAATGATGGTGATAATTTAGAAGCATATGATCAATGTGCAATGTAAGCAACACAAACTATGTTTATTTGCACAATTCGATTTATAGTAATAATACGGAAGTGTTCCAATTCTACACCTTCATGAAGAAGATTCAAAACCAATTTTTACTGCACCAGACATGGGTTTCAAATATTAAATTCTCATAAGGTATACTTCCAGCGGAGCCACCAAGCCCTCTCTTTAATGTTTTGAATATAGATTTACTTTACAGAGAGTGCACGGCTCCAAATTTCCTGAAGGGTCGATTCAGTAACATATCCAAATAAAACATATGTTCAAAATAGCATAGAAAGGATGGTGCTAATATGTTAACCTCCTTTAATTTCGGTGATCGTTTTGAATGGAAAGTTTTCGAAATAGCAAAATAATATCTATGAGGTCAAATCGACTAAGGGCCAAAACAAAGCTTCTTTCAGGCCACAGAGCTGGAAAGAAGTAATTAATACACTAAACAAACATCAAGTCACGGGGAACGATTTTAACTGCTCCACATTGCAGCAAGAAATACGAGGGTTGTCCCAGAAAAACGTAGACATTGCTCACAATTCCTTTATTTAGCGTTAAATCTAAACAAGATTTTCACAGATGTCCATTTAAGTAAAATGTTAATGGTGTTGAAATCTGCCGTAAATATTGAAAATTAATTAAATTATTAGAAGAGCGGTTGGACCGTAACGGAGCAGTACGAAATTTTCTTGCGCCACAAAAGAATCGATAATAAAACCTATTTAATACTTATCAAAGAATGTATAAATAGTACTAAAAGTCTAATCAACAGAAAGAACCGATTTATCGAGTACTTATATGCTATATTTTCGTAAATGACGTAATAAACAATTTAATTATGTAGGAATTTATAAAGCAATCCCTCATCAATCATTCAAAAGACGGCGAAGTCAAGTCTATTAGCGGAGCAGTAAATGGTACCAAGATATTGTGTTGATCGTGGATTGACCCCTTTTTAGACAAAGTAAGAAATGAAAACATCAGAAAGGTATGGAAATGTTCGCAGAGTATTAGTATACATGTAGATTCTATGTACAAGAGATTTGCCGACGAATTGACAGACAAAACTAAACAAGGGCACAAGGAGAGGGACGATATTCAGGCAGTAAATTTGGCGAGAAACGTCATTGATGAAGACCGCCATCCAACAGTAAAAGAAATAGAAGAGAGGGTCCATATAAGTAAATTTACCGTGCAGAAAATCCTGTCAAGTGGATTAAATATGTATCTCGTTTCTACTCAATGAGTGCCAAAGTCTATAATCAAATATATGAGTTAAAGAAGATCCTGACGATAATCTCAACAGCACTCCCAATAGAGCGCAAAATTAAACATCGACGGACCCCTAGCAAGCTAGAGGTGGGACCAGGTGCCCGGGAGGAGAAGCATCCCCTGTTGGCTAGCCGCACCCGCCGTCGATGTTTATGAAGCATGAAAATGAATATATAAAAACTTTATGCACTGTCTGACGTTATGTCTATATAGAAAGTGCTATGGCGACAATGTCAGGGAATTATATTCAAAACACTTACTGTCAAACCCCTGAGATGAATTTATGAGTTGCTTCCTTTAGGCATATTCTTAACCACAGTCGCTGGAATCCATGACGTTACATATCATGCGCCGGTGGACGTCACCCTACATCTTTATTTCTTCTATAAAAACTTTACTATTGAAGATAAATTATTGATTGTTTATGTACAGAAGCCGATTTGTATGTCAAATTAATCAGTGCAAAGTTTATATAAATGCAGCCCTTTACAACTTTCTTATTGCCGATGTCTACGATTTTCTAGGACAACCCTCAAAAGTGTTAATATTAATAATTCGGAAGTGTTCCAACTCTATACCTTCATGAAGAAAATTCCAAACAGTTTTTCCTGCACCAGCACATGTTTCGAATATCAAATTCTCATCAGTGATGCTTCCAGCGGAGCCACCAAATTCATTTCTGTAGCGCATTATTATCTCACGAATTAAACCCGGGACAATGGCCTAACGCATTAGCCTCTAGAAAGACCATGCATGCATGTCAAATATGGACAATGACCATATCCCAATACACAGTACAAAATCAATAATTCAAAAAACCTAAACCAAAGGCATACAAATTAAATCAGGATAAAACAGGAACTAAAGCAAACAAACAAAAACCTCCAACACATGAAAAGTAGCAAACTCCCGATATGGAAGTGAGACCAGTTGCCCTGAAAGAGTCAGCATATCCTGCTTGCATGCAAAGGAGGGGATATCCAACAACACCAGGTTGCAACACCCACGGCAAAACCCCAAAACACCCAATGCAAAAACACAAAGCAGACAAACACAGAAAGAGACGCATAAGGGACAAGGTAAACGAACGAGACTAATGGGCATCCGGTGCAAACTTAGGACGGCCATCTGCCACGGAAATAGCAGAAGGTTTTGTTATCCCCTCCTTTGTTTGTTATCCTGGATTACGTGCGCACAACCCTCCCACTTTTCCGATTACCCAGAGGTCTCGAAGAACGTACAATTGTGGTGTAACACGACCTCCTCACTGTCAGACGACCACACACAAACAAGACCGCAAAACGCAGGGGCCCAAGCAGCACAGATGTATATATAAATGGATATCAAAAGAGGGCGTACGTAGTACAGTCAGTACTCTGCCGGCTGTAGCGAGCTCATGTATGTTATCACCCGAGGAGTCCGACTGACATTCAGAGAGGACAGATTGTCGGGACCCTGTCTTCTCTTAAGAGGTTTGGACAAGGCCTTTCATTGAGTCCCATCGTCACGGTCAGTTAGAGTGCAAGTTTTAAGAATGCGCTGGTACAAGACTGTAGATTGGTCAAGTACCAAGCCTAGTGTCCGTCTGGTTACATTAGGATCATATCCACGGTATAAAAGGTGTTTGATGATTCTGACGCATTTTCGATAGAGATGTTGTCTATCTTTGATCCTTCTTATCTTGTAATTATGTCACCATAAAATGCAGGTTGTGAAATACCCAAAGTAATTTACTCTGTTGCCTGTATTGGTCCGAATTTCAGAAGAAGTTGACAATAATTTTTGTAAAATTTCCAGAAAGCCTTTACTAGTTTGTGAAAGCGAAAACCTTGTCTCAATAGTTTCTTGGTTGTTTTACATCACACTTGTAACTTCGAGACCTCTGGGTAATTGGAGAAGTGAGAGGGTTGTGCGCACGTAATCCAGGATAACCACACCATTTGCTACTTGCGTGACAAATGGCCGTCCAAAGTCGGCACCGGTTGCCCATTGGTCTCGTCGGTTTATGTGTAGTCTTTTGTGTTTGATGTTTACATGTCGTGTGTCTCTTTTCGGTCTCGTGCTGTACTCGTCTTTTGTTTTTTGCATCGGGTGTTTTGGTGTTTTGCTGTTGATGCTGCAACGGGGTCTTGTTGGAGATTTTCTCCCTTCTTTGGTAATTTGTAAATTTCTACTATGAAAATCCAAAACATCAGTACATGCTCTAGCATACCGGATGAGCTGTGAAATATACGGTAATCTAGGAACATCACCGTAAAGCCAGGGGAATTTGCGTTCAAGAGTTATATTGTCATTCTTAATCTGTTGAAGCATGAAATGATTACCTGGAGTTTTACACAAATTAAACTCATACAAAGCTTTCTATATAAACCATACAAATGTCTACAAGAAAGGATGGGATCTCCAACAACACATAGTATCATTAAACCATGGTTTATTATGAGATACTTTGTCAATATTCACATTTTTCTTATTATACCTGTTACCTGTTGCCGTAGGAACTTTATGAAAGTCAGGTATTTACTTATCTACTATGCTACTTTATTTATTTAAAAGTAGTAACACAATTTTTAAGACAATGTTCAGTGTCAATATCGTTGTTTCGAATAGCCAGTTCTAAACGATAAAGATTTTGTTCAAGAATAGTTTTACTCCCAGATGCAAAATTATCATTCCAGCTGTATTTCACATGATACAGACTTTAAATTAACATATCCTTGGTTGTTAAAACATCTAAAATGCTACTGCCATTCGATCCACAATAAGACAAATCACCAGCAAAATCTAACCCACCGTTTATTATACGTAATTAAGCCACTTTCAATACATAACTGAATTAACTTAATACCATACGAGTTATCATTAAGATCTCTCATAATCAAATACAGTAGACCGTATCGAATCATGGACAAAATCAAAATCAATCAAATCTGTATGATACGCACATCCTCCGTTCACATCACCAGCAAGGATTACTTTGCCTCTTTCAAAGGATTTACCTCTTTACTTTACCTCCTTGCCTTTGCCTCTTTGCTTTGCCTCTTTGCTTTGCCTCTTTCAAGGATTACTTTGCCTCTTTCAAAGGATTTGCCTCTTTACTTTGCCTCCTTGCCTTTGCCTCTTTGCTTTGCCTCTTTCAAGGATTACTTTGCCTCTTTACTTTGCCTCTTTACTTTGCCTCTTTGCTTTGCCTCTTTGCTTTGCCTCTTTACTTTGCCTCTTTCAACGATTACTTTGCCTCCTTCAAAGGATCTGCCTCTTTATTTTGCCTCCTTGCCTTTGCCTCTTTGCTTTGCCTCTTTCAAGGATTACTTTGCCTCTTTACTTTGCCTCTTTGCTTTGCCTCTTTGCTTTGCCTCTTTACTTTGCCTCTTTCAAGGATTACTTTGCCTCTTTGCTTTGCCTCTTTGCCTTTGCCTCTTTACTTTGCCTCTTTGCCTTTGCCTCTTTGCTTTGCCTCTTTCAAGGATTACTTTGCCTCTTTACTTTGCCTCTTTGCTTTGCATCTTTACTTTGCCTCTTTACTTTGCCTCTTTCAAGGATTACTTTGCCTCTTTCGAAGGATTTGCCTCTTTATTTGCCTCCTTGCCTTTGCCTCTTTGCTTTGCCTCTTTCAAGGATTACTTTGCCTCTTTACTTTGCCTCTTTGCTTTGCCTTTTTGCTTTGCCTCTTTACTTTGCCTCTTTCAAGGATTACTTTGCCTTTTTACTTTGCCTCTTTGCTTTGCCTCTTTACTTTGCCTCTTTGCCTTTGCCTCTTTGCTTTGCCTCTTTACTTTGCCTCTTTGCCTTTGCCTCTTTGCTTTGCCTCTTTCAAGGATTACTTTGCCTCTTTCTGTTGGAGATCTCCTCCCTTCTTTCAAAATAACGTGCAATTTGATTTTCTCATTCAAAAATATGTCACAATTGTAAAATTTGAAGAACGAAGATGTATCAGGTGGAGGGTAAGCACTACATATATATGTGTTACAGGGAATAAAATTAACCAGGGATTTCATGTCATTCCTGAAATTTAGGGATTTCGTGTAATTCCTGTTTCGATTAGTTATTATATGTAATTCCTGAAATTGGCCAGCATTTCATGTAATTCCTAAATTTTTCATGAATTTTTACACTTAATTCCTAACCTTGATTTCTCCTTGTACTGATTTTAAAATTCTTTTCTATTTTTGAATCAGTTGATGCTGAATATCAAAATATCACTCAAATTTCGAAGTTCGTTTATCATATTTATCATTATCTATGCAAAATGGACATAAAACAGACACATGAGCGCTCTAAGAAAAATACATTTTAACCTACCGACCAAAAGACCAAAGTACTATACTAGTAAAACATAATAAAAAGAAGGGAGGAGATCTCCAACAAGACCCCGTTGCAGCATCAACAGTAAAACACCAAAACACCCGATGCAAAAATACAAAAGACGAGTACAGCACGAGACGGAAAAGAGACACACGACATGTAAACATCAAACACAAAAGACTACACATAAACCGACGAGACCAATGGGTAACCGGTGCCGACATTGGACGGCCATCTGTCACGCAAGTAGCAAATGGTGTGGTTATCCTGGATTACGTGCGCACAACCCTCTCACTTCTCCAATTACCCAGAGGTCTCGAAGAACGCACAATCGTGGTGTAAAACAACCTCCTCACTGTAAGATGCCATCACACAAACAAGACCGCAAAACGCAGAGGCCCCCAGAGACACAGATGAATATGTAAATGGATATAAAAAGAGGGCATGCGTAATACAGTCCGTGCTCTGCCGGCTGTAGCGAGCTCATGTATGTAATCACCCGAGGAGTCCGACTGACATTCAGAGAGGACAGGTGGTCGGGGCCCTGTCTTCTCTAAAGAGGTTTGGACAGGGCCCGTCATGAAGTCCCGTCGTCACAGTCAGTCAGAGTGCAAGTCTCAAGGATGCGCTTGTACAAGACCGACGGTTTCAATCGAAAATATTAGTACTATTTAACCCTCATTCACGTGTCTTGATAATGTGAAAAAAGAAAGAAGAAATTATAAACATGTTCTGATTTTCGACTATTCATTACGTGAGTTCTAAATAAGTTTTAAGATATATTCAAAATGACTTTTTGTTTCGGCAACGGATGTCCCCTCCCGACAGCAAGTATTAAGGTCTATAAAACAAATCTCTGTAAATTATTCCTTTATCCCGGCAAAAAATGAAACATTCCCCTTCCTTTGTTTATATCTATTAAATAGTAAGATTTCTAATTTCAACAAGTTTCATTGAAATTGAATAAATGCAACGAAAATGTTTTCGGACAAACCTAACACCATGATAATTTGGTACTATGACTGAATTGAGTTACATCGTTTGTCGACGACAGAAAATCATTCCTTTTGACTATTTTTTTTAAGTGTTTGCAAGAACTACAGACTTTTCAGATAGATAAACGATATGGACTTACTTATTATGCATTGCCCTACTGCAACGTCTCATCAATTTTGTGCATTATCACTTAAATGATGAGAAAACATAAAAAAATTCTCCGAAAGGAATCACAACACTATAAGTTTCCATCCCACACGGTGTACATAGTGACTAGTCTAATCAAGATTCCATGCATCCAATTTTACCTCTAACATGTATTACAGAGACTGATTGAACATATCGATGGGCCAAAATCAATCTGTCTTGCATCAAATTGTCTGCTCAAGTGTTTTTCTAACATATCGTTAACCCTATCAATTTTAAATTGACAAGGGCAGCCTTAAGGAGGGTTTGAACACCAAGATGGCGGCGGCACAATTTGCTTTCTCGCTTCCTAGGAAAAGTACAGTCTTAACTCCCTTAAAACATTTGATACTTTGATTGATATACGCATTTGAGTATCCTGATGAAGTTTGAATAATTTCCGGCGTCATTTGAAGAAATTATGGCGATTTTCGAAATTTAGGACTTTGGGAGTTTTATCCATGAGCAAACCACGACGTCATTTCGACGTAATCGGGAAAAAATGGCGTCACAAACCTCCGCATTCAAAATGCAATAAAAACATTATTAATAAACTTATTGTATTGAAACTTAGCATGTATAAAATAGAAAATTAGAGCTTCATTACAGTGTATTCGTTGACAAATTTACGTTGCTGGAAAGCGGATGTCACTTCATTGAAAATGGACGATTTTGGAAGGAAAAATTGGAAAATATAAAGCCTTGTAATATTTTAATCCTAAATTCAATTTTTCCCATTTAATCATGAAATCATCTCTGGACATTCTTGATAATTTTGATAGTTTTTGACAAAGATTCATCCACAGGACTCCTAATAATTAACTAGCAGCTACATTAAATTGGCCCGAAATTGCAATTTTTTAGCGACAGTGTCATCTTTTATTCAAGTATCCTGCCTATGTTTAAAACACAATTAATTTTATCTTTTCATTACGTAAGTGCAATATATTTATGGTTATTTTGGAAGTTAAATCAAAATTAATTTCCAATAGGTTTACGAGAACTGGAATGACACTTTCAATATTATGACGTCATCAAGAAATTCACGAAAACGTCGACTAATGCATATTTCAAAGTCTCGTAGAAAATTTTCCTGTGGATAGAATCTAATGTAAGTTTGTATAGTCAAGGACAGACAAGATATATATAATTTCAGAAATTTTTAGAAAAATTGAATTTGGCGTCCAAGTGTTCAATACCTCCTTAAAAGCATCTCTGACTATATACATATAACCATTTTGTTCTCTCTCAGCAATAGGATTTTATATTTTGAACATGTAAAATATTTATTATATCGCAATTTGATAATTTTTATATGATTTTATGGTATCGCTGCTGGTGGACTGTAAGTCCCCGATGATAACGTTCACATAGTGTTAGTGTTTTACGCACTGCATTAAAATATATTCTAAAATTTCCTGTCATCAAATAAGACCTAAATTTCTAAAACTAAGGGGTATCACCCTCATTGCATACCTCTGTCCTTAGCTGGGTTTCGGCATATTTTTTTCGGTGATATTTAGAATTAAGCTCCTTGTGCCTACCATCCAACAATTTTTGGCCATATTTTTCACTTAAATACGCTTCTAAATAAACCCTATATATAATTTTGAGCCGCTCATTTTGGCAAGAGGAAATTAAAGTTCTGTATTGTAGATGGCGCCAGAAAAAATCAATTTGGCTTTATTTAAACTGTTTGGCATGAAGTACTACTGACGAGGATTAAAATATCCGAAACACGTGTCTAGTACAACAAAATTGGTACTATAGAACATTTATTTCAATATTGACAGTTTTGGTCGTCAAGAAATAAGTGTAATAATGCTTAAATATTTAAAGAGTTACATGTAATCCCTACAACTTTGGGGATTTCATGCAATCCCTAAGATGGACAGGAATTATACGTAATCACTGAACCTATCAGGGAATTTATGAATGCGCTGGTACAAGACTGTAGATTGGTCAAGTACCAAGCCTAGTGTCCGTCTGGTGACATTAGGGTCATATCAACGGTATAAAAGGCGTTTGATGACTCTGAAGCATTTTCGATGGTTATGCTGCCTACCTTTGATCCTTCTAATTTTGTTTATCATATCACCATAAAAGACAGGTTGTGTAATACCCAAAGCAATGTACTCTGTTGCGTGTATAGATCCGAATTTTAAAAGAAGTTGACTGTAATTTTTGTAGAATTTCTAGAAAGTCTTTACTAGTTTATGAAAGCGGAAACCTTGACCTTAAAGTTTTTTAGTAATTTGTAAATTTCTAATGTAAATGCCGTATGACGGTAATCTTGAAACATCACCGTCAAGCCAGGGGAAATTTACTAAGTTGAATCCAAAATCATCCCTTTTGTCATATACACTTGTATGAATCTTTCCGTTTACAAATTGATATTAAATGGTGTTTCTGTATTTGTAACGTTTGCCTTGTTAAGTGTTAATTCTTGTGGATAAACTTCATTCTTATATAATTCAAAAGCAGGATTGTCAATAGTTAGAATATCATCCAGATACCTAGAAGTATTATTGAAACATTTCAGATCATCAAATTTTCTTTGCTTTTGAAGATTTTGGATTAATTCACTTTCATAAGTGTATAGAAATAAATCTGCAACAAGAGGCGCACAGTTAGTACCCAAAGGAATTCCTACAACCTGCTTTTACAGATCCTCACCAAATCTCACTTTATTATTATTATTTCTTTCTTCTTTCATCACTCGCGAGTTGTACCGTCCGTCTTTATTAAGTTTCGGAGGGAAATTGCTCCTGTACCCAAATGTTAGATCCTCTTAGCGAACGCTGTGCTTGTTTCCTCACCAATTTACTGTCATCTGTGTATTGTGAACAAAAGGAGCTGATATGATAAGGGCTTTATTTAGCCCTTAATTTCATCAAGCATTCCTTCAACACAATGATCTATACGCAATAAAAACTTGATCATAACTCAAATTTACTGTATTTGGAGATTCCTCATACAATTTTTATTTTGGTAAGCTTATTTCTAGATACTTGAATTACAGTCCAAAGAGTAGGGGGTAGCTATGTTGAAAAGAAGCTAATATTGATAAAAAAAAAGTTGAAAATTAAGAACGTTTTGGCTAATATGGATGTCTTTAAACATTAAAACATAGTCATAGTCTAATCAAGATACTAGAAATCAAATTTCTTCCCGGGCACCTGGTCTCAATCCCATATCGGGAGTTCGCTTCTTTTCATATGGTGGAGGTTTTTGTTTCTTTGCTTTGGTTCCTGTTTTATCCTGATTTTGTATGCCTTCGGTTTCTGATTTTCTGAAAACCGTTGTAATGGACATTCTAATGATTTTGCCTTGCCTTCTAGACTTTGATACTGAATATAACTGATTGATACTTCGTTGATGATTATTACATATTCACTTGTTTTGAATGTATTACACGACTTCAGTTATGTGTGTTGATAGACAGCAAAAGATACTTAGTCTTCCAGGACATCTCAATTTAGTATTTACTTTTGTTTTTTGGAGAATGTTCTCATACTTTGTTTATATTTTTCAAGGTTTTCATTTGCAATTGTTTATGATTGTCGACGTTTTATCTTAGTTGATATTCCTATCACTGATTGTCCGAAATTATCGATTCAGTAATTATGACTTAAGTTAGCACCTTTATTTATTTTACAACGTTTGACAAACAAGTTATACAACTTATATCAATGCTTACGTTGGCTCAGGTGTTAGCGTGAGGGGATCCAAGGAGCAGGAGGAAACCGGAGTACCCGGAGAAAAACCCCCTGCAGAGGCCTGGGACGGGGACCAACTACCCTCCAACATAAGACCCTTCGCCGAATCTGGGATTCGAACCCGGGACCCTAGAAGTGACTTTGGAAAAACATCCTTAATCTTGATTATCAAAGCTATTCTTTTTGTTTCTAAAAAAACAAATTAAAGTAATTCATTACATTTTGTAAATATCAAATTTGACATACATGTAATTTGATTAAATGTTAAACTTTACTAATTCATAAATTATAAATTAAACCTCAAAATTTTGACAGATGTAAAAGCCCAAAATTACGCTTTCAATTATATGACTT
Organism: Pinctada fucata; assembly: GCA_028142955.1. Classification (NCBI taxonomy): domain Eukaryota; kingdom Metazoa; phylum Mollusca; class Bivalvia; order Pterioida; family Pteriidae; genus Pinctada; species Pinctada fucata. The sequence goes on along the minus strand of AP027110.1, from coordinate 47,482,511 downwards.
AACTGATCAAACACCTGCATTACCATAATTTTATTACAAAAAATTGTTTTGCAAATATCATGTTTATGTTCATTAGAATAGCCAATTAAGGCCCATACATAGAATGTTTATATAAAAGAGAAAAATAAGTTTTCCTATCAATTTGATTTCAACCATCGTAAATTCACGACCAGGTATGTAAAAATCTAACAATATCTTATATAATATTGACTTACAAAAATGTTATAAGAGTGTCCTCCAGGTATTAATCAAATCTTGCTTTTCACATTTTTTAGTCTGGTATGTCATGCTTCAAATGTATCCGTTCTGAAATGAAGCCGTTGAATTGGTAATATTTAACATTAGTTCCGATAAAAGCTCAATCTGTATGTTATTGGTCCTTCTTATTTTGCTTTTCGTGTGAACCTTTATTTGTTATGCGAGGCGGGATTGTTTCCCTTACGATGTGTACAATTGGTTTAGGATGTGAGTTTAATGTTGTGTTTATTTTGTTTGCTCTGCTCTTTTTTTCTAGAATATGTAGAAAATTATCTTTTTTTTAAGATTTCAGTCCTGAACTACGTTCCACGTTTTCTGTGCCTAATTTAACACCTGAAATATATATTTTCCATCATAACGATTCTTGTTTTTAGCAGAAAAATGTAAACCTTTGTAACAATTCCTGCCCCGCTGAAATATAAACCTTTGTAACAATTCCTGCCCCGCTAAAATATAAACCTTTGTAACAATTCCTGCCCCGCTGAAATATAAACCTTTGTAACAATTCCTGCCCCGCTAAAATATAAACCTTTGTAACAATTCCTGCCCCGCTGAAATATAAACCTTTGTAACAATTCCTGCCCCGCTGAAATATAAACCTTTGTAATAATTCCTGCCCTGCTGAAATATAAACCTTTGTAACAATTCCTGCCCCGCTGAAATGTCAATGGAGATCTGCGATACTCTAACACCAATCAATTTAAATCATGATTCAATGTAACCAAGCTGTTTCCTGTACATTCTAATGCAACGTCGCTATAATGTCGGTTGTTTGTTCCTTAGTTACGGCTGTAAGAGGAGAACATATAGGCTTTGACGTTGCTAACGTCACAATTTGCCTTAAATTCACACAAATATAGACTGCATAAGCATGGGAATAACTAGATACTGACATTATGGTTGCGGATGGAAAATACTGATTTTACTGTGCAAACATCCGTTTTTCTGGCTCCGCTAACGCGTCGCCGGAAAACCTCAGTTTGTTACCGTACAATCAGCATTTACTGTCCGCAAACATAACGTTAGAAAGCAGTTATTCCCTAATTTACAAGAAAACATGCGGAAAGTTGCAGTCTGTCTTTAAAAATTCTCTCATCACTTTTCTCCCAAAATATTTTTCAATGTAACCAAAACGTTTGCTCTAAATTTAGAGCATAAAATGCGGAATTGCAGTCTGTCTTTAAACATTGTCTCATCAGTTTTCTCCCAAAACTTTTTAATAAAAGCATGATTCAATGTAACCAAAAAGTTTGCTCTAAATTTACCAGAAAACGTGCGGAAAGTTATAGTCTGTCTTTAAAAGTTATCTCATCAGTTTTCTCCCAAAACTTTCAAATGTAAGCATGATTTAATGTAACCAAAGTGTTCGTAAGATTTACAAGAAAACGTTCGGAAAGGTAAAGTCTCTCTTTAAAAATTCCCTCATCACTTTTCTCCGACAACTTTCAAATAAAAGCATGATTCAAAAGAAAGTAGGAGGTCTCCAACAGCACTCCGTTACATCCATGGCAAAACATAGAGCAGAAACTCACAGGCAGAGACACAAAAGGGATACAGAGCACCAACTCACACAATGGAAAAATGAAACATGAAAAACAAAACATAAATCCACAGAGACCAACTAATATCAAAGAAACATGAAATACAAAAGACCACACGTAAACCAACGAGACAAATGAGTTAAAGACGATCCCGACAATAATCTCAACAGCGCTTACAATAGAGTACCAAATTGAGTATCGACGGACCCCTAGCAAGCTAGAGGTGGGATCAGGTGCCCGAGAGGAGTAAGCATCCCCTGTTGGCTAGCCGCACCCACCGTCGATGTTCACGCACGAAAATGAAAACAATTTATAAAATACATGCACTCTCTGAGGTTAAGTCTATATAGAAAGTGCTATGGCGACAATGTCAGGAAAAAATATTCAAAACACTTACTGTCAAGCTCACACCAAAGAAACATGAAAAACAAAAGACCGCAAATAAACCAACGAGACCAACTCACATCATAGAAACATGAAACACAAAAGACCACACTTAACCAACGAGACCAACTCACACCATAGAAACATGAAGCACAAAAGACCACACTTAACCAACGAGACCGACTCACATCTTAGAAACATGGAACACAAAAGACCACACTTAACCAACGAGACCAACTCACATCATAGAAACATGAAACAAAAAAGACCACACATAAGCCAACGAGACTGACTTACGTTATAGAAACACGAAACAAAAAAGACAACACATAAGAAAACGAGACCAACTCACAAAATAGAAACATGAAACACAAAAGACCGCACATAAACCGACGAGACAAATGGGCAACCGGTGTAATATAACCAAATATTTTGCTCTAGATTTACAGGGTAAAATGTGGAAAGGAACAGTCTGTCTTTTCCTCATAACAATGATGATAACCTTTAACTACTCCAATGCTTGGTATAGGGGTAAACGTAACAATGACGCAGACATTGAGTCTCCGTATGAGCCCATAGAGAAGCTTCATCCACTAAAAAGAGAAGCAGGCCTATCGGTATGTACATGGAATTTATCGAAGAAATAATAACTAGCTAGCCGTGGTTTATTGTTCAGTAATTCCCCGAATCGCATGAACCGATCAAATTATCACCGAGCCGCGAAGCGACGAGCTAGTAATTATTTCTTTTGACAATGGGCGGGGATTAGCGGACAGGAAGTATGTTGGAAATTTAACTCCAGGCGAGTTCTGTGGTATAATGAGTATAGGGAGAAAATCTCAAGTCATGTTAGCATACTTAAATATAATAATGAATAAAGTGATAACTATATGTGTGTGTATCAATCACTTCATTCACTCTTTGATTATTGCTAAATTTTATTTCTAAAATTAAAATAATAAGAAAAAGGGGCTTGGTTATGTGGATTATCAGTTCAATAAACCCTCCCACTTGATCAAATGTCTGAATTAAAAAAAAGTGGTATTCCTCCTCGCTGTAAGGAGGGGACACAAAAAGCAAAGAGCAAAACTCAAAGAACAAATCAAACTCAGCAAAACGCAAAAATCAAAGAACAAAACGCATGTCGAATCAGGGTTTCCATACTGAATGACATTTAATCTGTAAAATAAGAGACATCAGGTGACGGCTTTGGCCGGCGAAATTCTTAATCCATTATTCAACTGTAGAAGTTGTTAATCCGGTTTTCTGAAGGAATCATTGTAATGTATCATTGGTCGGTCAAGGTAGCAAAACCAAAAGAAGGAAAAATCCATCGGGTGCTTTAAAGTTGTTTTAATATCAGATATCTCAGAAAAATGCTCTGTTGCAATAAATGAGGTTAATTTTTCTCAGCGATATTTCGAATAAGAATAATATAGTCTTACGCCACCGTGAGGGAGGGATGGCGATTTCTCAACCCGAGTGTACAAATTTTGAAGTCCATGACGAGGCTTGCCGATGCATGGACAACCGAAATTTTTACACGAGGGTTATTAATCAGCCATCCCTCTCTCATGGTGATGTTTGATTGTTTTTCTCCCACGTCGTCTACTAGGAAAAACAACTTATAGTGTATGTTATTGCCTTACTTCCATAACGTCGCTTTGGTAGCGATGACGTCAGAGGGTGAAAATGATGACGTCAGAGGGTGAGATCGATTTATCTCACCCCAGGAAAAGTTTAGAGTTCTCAGTCTCAAGTGGGAGAAACGTATCTTCACTACAATATATGTTTATTTTATATCTCATTCTCTATATATTTTCTTTTCAGGAGAAGATTGGAGATGATCTTAAAATGGACATCATTGAAGAGCATCACTAAAAGGAGAAATAAAATACCTTAAAATAAAGTATTTATATCTCATTCGAAATGATGAATTTAGAATTATTGTATTCTTATTCATAGGCAATGAGGGTCCAGCGGCCATTTTCACAAAAACACGATAAATTTAAGAATTTGTCGTAACTTTCGTAACTGCTGGTTGACCAGGAGTCCCCGAGGGCACATACACTGCTGGTGGACCAGGAGTCCCCGAGGGCACATACACTGCTGGTGGACCAGGAGTCTCCGAGGGCACATGTAGCCAAGTTCGATCAAGTTCGGTTGATCGTTTCTTCAACGCATTCTAAAATTCCTGTTATCAAAATTTCTTGAAATTTCTAAAACGTGGGTCCTGTAGCATCATATCCCACTCATCCTGCTACGTTTTTCGGTACGCTTTTCGACATAGTAACTTTCATACTTTTTTGGCATATTACATTGTTTAGATTTGAGGATCACTGACGAGGGTTTAGTACCCGAAACGTGCATGTCTGGTCCTTGTTGCCAATTTATCTGTTCTTAAATGATGCTTTTCAATTTGAAGACGTTTACATTTCAAATAAATATTAAGTCGATATATTTATTAAATCCAAATTCAATATTTAAAGCCTATGCCATATTTTGAATATTACAGTAGTTAGAGAAAGATAATTAAAACTGTTTGAATATTGTGATGTATATGACTGAGATATGATGAATTGAAAGTTACGACAAATCCTGAAATTTATCGTAAGTATTTTTGTGAAAATGGCTGCAGCACCATAAACTTAGAATTGACTTAAGTCAAATTCTTAAAATGCGATATATAACTAATCAGTGAAAATTAGAAACATTGAGTTCATCCATTCTATTCTACTCTGAAAATACAGAAAAATGAATAATTTCAAATGAGTTTAAGAAGTTCCTGACGATAATCTCAACAGCACTCACAATAGAGTACCAAATTAAGCATCGACGGACCCCTAGCAAGCTAGAGGTGGGACCAGGTGCCCGGGAGGAGTAAGCATCCCCTGTTGGCTAGCCGCACCCGCCGTCGATGTTTAAGCACGAAAATGAAAACAATATATAAACTTCATGCACTGTCTGACGTTATGTCTATATAGAAAGTGCTATGGCGACAATGTCAGGGAAATATATTCAAAACACTTACTGTCAAACCTCTCGCGGGGAACTTTTTTACGAGCTCCACACGGCAAAGGGCATAAGTCATCACTAAATGTTATAAGACAAAAGAATATAGAAATACAGACTTAAGTCAATTCTCACTTTTTGGTTCCGGGCCCTGTTTGTGAAAGTCAAATACATGTACAAGAGAACCGCTCTTTGAATAAAACTAGAGCCAAAATGTCGACCACACAACATCCGCATGGACAGAATGGGAATTTTGGAGCTAAAGGAGACTTTTTTTTTAAAGAATTCTAATCATTAGTATACTTTTCCGTATACCTCCGAGACCACCTCGATCTACCTAACCCCAGCATAGCACACTTAATTGTGGGATAACAACAACTTGAAAGAACGAGACACCCTGTAGGTATCATAGGGACATTGAGTCTCGATCATCGAATGGGAAAAACGGACAACCCAAGAAGACACAGTTTTTTCCTGCATCAGACACATGTTTCGAATATCAAATTCTCACCAGTGATGCTTCCAGCGGAGCCACCAAATTCAGCTTCTAAAAAGACCATGCATGCATGTCAAATATGGACAATGACCATATCCCAATACACAGTACAAAATCAATCATTCAAACCAGAAGTATCTGATGAGACTGAAGCTCTACTGGCTGTTTTGTTAAATTCTCTAAATTGACATCCATTTTCCAACCCTGGGGGACAGGGGCTCATACAAAATATCAGATGCACATCTACACCACAGACACATAATAACGCAAAAAGAATTTACTCTCAATGAATTATACTTTCTGAGATCTGGTGTTCACAAGATTACAAAGACTTAAATAGCATCTCAGGCACACAATTAACCCACAGACTCATGGAAAAAGATATATCTCTCTGCAATATCAACTATAGTTTCTGAGAAATGGTGTTCACTAGATTACATGGAGTTTTATAGGAGAAAATGACCACACCCTTCCCAAGACTCTGGGGTTCAGAGGCTGAAACAAAATAGCAGGCACACACATAGACAAGAGACTGATTATAATGCAAAAAGAATTATGAATTGATGTTCACAAGGTTACATAGACTTATGTATAGGAGAAAATGACCACACCCATTTCCAGGACCCTGGGGGTCAGAGGCTCAAACAAAATGTCAGGTGCACAACTGGACCAGAGACTGATTATATTGCAAAAACAAATATTCCTCTATCAATTATACTTTTTGAGAATTGGTGTTCACTAGATTAGGGAGCAACCATTTTATTTTTATGGGGGGGGGGGGGGGGGGGGGCAGGAAGACTTTTGCCAGCCGGAAAATTTTTTTTTCGGCCATTTTAAGAGCCGGAAAAAAATTTTCGCCGGCCCTTCGGGCCGGATTTTTTTTTTTTTTTTGTAACTTTCCAATGTTGAAAATTACCCTAAAGTTTAAATAATTCAGCATGATTTTTCGGCCATATTAAACATCAAACACACAATGAGTTCATCTCTTGCCAGCAGATCACTTCATTTTAATTTCTTAAATGGCATATGGTGCCTATAATCTGTTTACTAAAATGATACTCAACGGAGACAGGCTATGGTGCTAATGGCTTTTGAATTTGATTTATTCACTCCAAATTGCGTAAAGTTTGTTCCATTTTGTATACTTTGTTTATGATACACAAAAAAGTGTTTACTGGGCAGTGGAAAGGTCGGAAGAGAGGGATGAGGGGCAATTTCATGATCCGGAAATTTTTTTTTGGAAAGTCTTCCTGCCCCCCCCCCCCCCCATAAAAATCAAATGGTTGCTCCCTTACATAGACTTAGGCCATACCAAATTAAATAAATGACTGTTCTTTGGATTTTCTTGTGAAAAAAAGGGTGCGAGCGAGCGAAAATATATTTTTTTTAAGTATTGCATTTTTTAAGGTGCGGGCGAGTAAAATAATTTCATTTTTTGATATAGGTTACCCCAGTAATACATTTCTTATGTTTTTCGTACTCAAAAAGGAATCCCCACAGAAATCTGGTGACTAGGAAGCCTGGCACATAGCTCTACAGAGAAGATTTTCGAACATTCACCCCTCCTTGACTTTCGATGGGACAACGAATTTGCTCCCAACATCATTTTTCAAACACAAGAGGTATCATTTTCATCGAAATTTGCACAATCTCAGACTTCTAGAAGCTTTAAAATTTGCAGAAGTCAGAACCGACCCTAAAAAAATCTTGAGCCAGAAATTTCGTGGTGCGGGCGAGCATTTTATTTTTGTAATATTATTTTTTGAATTTTGAAAAAATATGGTGCGGGAAATCCAAAGAACATTTAATTAATTTGGTATAGCCTTATACATTTTTTGGTACAGGAGAAAATGACCACTGCCATTTTTGAAGACCCTGGGGTCAGAGGCTCAAAGAGAATATCAGGTGCACAACTGGACCAGAGACTGATTATATTGCAAAAAGAATGATTTCTCTATCAATTATACTTTCTGAGAAATGGTGTTCACAAGATTACATAGACTTATACAGGAGAAAATGACCACACCCATTTTCAAAGATCCTGGGGGTCAGAGGATCAAAGAAAATATCAGGTGCTCAACTGGACCAGAGACTGATTAAATTGCAAAAAGAATTATTTCTCTATCAATTATACTTTCTGAGAATTGGTGTTCACTAGATTACATTGACTTATACAGGAGAAAATGACCACACTCATTTTCCAAGATCCTGGGGGTCAGAGGCTCAAACTAAATATCAGGAGCACAACTGGACCAGAGGCTAATTATATTGCAAAAAGAATTATTTTGCCATCAAATATACTTTCTGATAATTGGTGTTCACTAGATTACTTAGACTTATATAGGAGAAAATGACAACATCCATTTTCGAAGACCCCGGGGATCAGTGGCTCAAACAAAATATCAGGCGCACAACTAGACCATGGACCAAACTAAAAGCAAACAGAATTAGCTTTCTATCATTTATGTTTTCAGAGGAGTTGCGATCACAAAATAATGTTAACAGACAGACGGACGGACGCCGGACAACATGGTATCGCATAAGATTGACTGGTCTTTGACCAGTAGAGCTAAATACCTAAACCAAAGGCATACAAATTAAAATCAGGATAAAACAGGAACTAAAGTAAACAAACAAAAACCTCCACCACATGAAAAGAAGTAAACTCCCGATATGAGTCAGCATATCCTGCTTGCATGCAACACCCGTCGCTTCAATTCGGCAGATATATCACATCCGGTTACTTCCATTTCGGAAGATTATAAGACTCTTTCATGGTCTTCTATGAAAGATACATCGGTTCCACCCGAGGGGTCTCAAAATCATATAATTTCCAAATAAATTTGTTTACACCAATCTATGCATTTTGATTGGTTAATATGATCGTCAGAAAAATGGCGAAATACACTTCATACCCCCAATGAACACGATAAAATACCGGAAGAGCCGGAACTACTTCCATCAAAATCATTTAGTATGTTGCTAAGATCGGCTTTCGAATGATAATTATGCAAAGAAAAAAATGTTATTAATAGTAGCCCTTAGATATAAATACGATATCAGAATCAATGAAAATTTTATGACAATTTCGATGATGTACCGGTATACGTGGTTTTTACAGCGTTGTTCGGTTGCTATGCTCCTGTTTTTGAAGTTTCTTAGACCATTTCCTGTCCTTAAAATTTCATGAAAGACAGACAAATCAGTAAATGACGAGAAAAACAGAAACTCTAGCTATTTTCTTCAAAATTACATTCCCGTCGTAACAGTAGAAAGTACCTGCGTTTGAAATTTTCCAATGACTGACGACTGTCAACGACAACGTGCAATAGTTTTGACTGAGAACTTCAAAAGGACCGAAGATCACTGTTTCAAATGATTTCTATGAGGTACAATCGTTCTGAACCTATGAAGTATTGAAACTAGAAACTTTTCTAATGATATATTTTCGGCGAGATGAAGAATTTAGGAGAAAATATTGACAGCGAATAGAAAATTAAGAGATCAAAAGACGGCGACCTACCTCGGCTTCGATCAGGATACAGTATCGTCATGAATTTTCACAATTAACTTGTCGCTTATGAAATAACTAAATCCTAGGAAGGTATTCTGATACCAATAGATCATAATCATGCCGTTTTCTGCAAGGATTAGATCTATAAGTACAGAGAATCTGTCTGTATAAACTCCCAGCTCCTGCGTGTACAATCCAAACACATAACTGCCATGTCGGCGACCTTGAACTTGAACTGCAGAACGCGTCATCAAAATGTTACGTCATATCATCGGATGATGTAATGGATTGGTAAAATGGGGCTCCAGATGGGGAACGAATATTTTTGACACATTTGCTGCCTTTAACTAGCAACGTATTCATTATATCTATTTCGTCTGGGAACTAGTTCGCCTACGGGCCCTACAGAGTTGATATTTTCATACGCAATGTTTTAAATTACTAATTTCTTGGGTATATTTGTGAAATTTTGGATAAATTTGGGTTTGGAAATTATAAGAATTGACTGTTCAATTTTGACAGTTTATTGGAGTATGAAGTTTGGTTTGTCGCATCACAAATTTTGCGTAAAACCGCTTCGCTACGCTACGCGGTTTTACACAATTTGTGATGCGACAAACCAAACTTCATACTCCAATAAACTGTCAAAATTGAACAGTCAATTCTTATGTAAAACTCGAGGCTTGCCGAGGGTTTTACAAAATTTTGAGACCCCGAGGGTGGAAACGATGTATCTTTCATAGAAGAACATGAAAGAGTATTTTTCTCTCATATCTAAGGGTCAAAACAAAACTGAAAGAAAGGTGACGAAAGGAGCTGTTAAGATAAGGCGTAAAATCAGCCCTGAAAAGTGGAATTTTGAAAATTGAAATTTCAAGAACCTTTTCTGGTAAAATGTATACCTAAACGGCATCCCATCAGAATATGAAGTTGTTTTTTATCTGTTTTGCATAATATTGCTAATTTTTAGGTCAAAACTTATCTTTTTCTCATAGAAATCAATAGAAAACGGAAATGTTTTATTGAACATTGTTCCCCCCGGATATACAGAAAGCCACTTTTACTGGAGATGTGTATCCATGATACAAATTATTTGGCAAAGTGGGGTTCTGTATCTCCGGGGGGAACACTACTCCAGAGACGAAAAACTAAAAATGGAAAGGGGGGGTGCATTTTATAAGAATCGATCTTTTTGACCATTAAATATAGCTTATTTGACTATTTTTCCTCTTTAATCCATCAAACATTGTGTACTCAATATGATTGAATGAAAGATACAAGAATTAGAAACGAAATAAGCAAGAGTGATGTTCATTTCTCCGTCAATGTGTATTTCGCGCTAAAAGGCTTACATTGTAGCCATTGAATAAAGAATAAGACCGTATTTTAAGTTCCGGATTTCATTATTTACCGATTAAAGGAGATAGAACGTTCGAAATCTATTTCTCATACACAATGTAGACATATTTGATGTCTTTTAGCTTATATTTATCCATTTTATATAAAATATTCAAAAATGTATACGTTTTTTTGTCGATATTATCGGATTTTCTATCCTAGCACCCCTACCTCTTTCGACCTTAATTTTACAACCTTAAGAGTTCCTCAACATAATGTAAATCATGTAAAAGGTCTGCAAATACATTATATTTCAATAATGATTCATGTTTTTCTGTGTACGATTCGCCACGCGGAAGAAATAAGTCATGAGATTCAGGGCTAAATACGGCCCTTATCTTAACAGCTCCTTTGAAAAAATGTCAAGTTGATCTGATCGCAAAATTTTTTTGCGATATTGGAATTCAGCGCCCCCGAAAATGGTTTATTCTATAAGAATAAACTACGAATATTAGGCTTTTCAAATAAAACGCAAGAGTACATTGAAAAACGATTTTAAAATCGAAGTTTTATAGCGACGTCGCCGCTAGCTTGTTTGTTTTGCGGGCTGAAATCATGACGTCACAATAGCGTAAACAATCGAAACAATAGCGTCACGTGATATGTGATACAGCTGTCACGTGATATGTGATACAGAAGTAGCCCACATAGCTGTATTTCATGGGCCTACTCTGTAACACATACGCGGGTATGAGAGAAAAAAGTATACTCTGCGAATGGGTGGTTCAAATGGTCTAAGACAGAATATCATCCACCATTCTGGACAATGGGGCATTATAGTGTATATGACGAGTCCCCCTATATCGACCGCAGAACTTCCTCAGTGACGATTCTAGTCGGTCATAAATGTATACCTGACAGAGAAGCTTATCTGAAAGACGCCTAGCTCTCAGAACAAAATCTGCATATTTGGTACTTGCTATGGCATAACGGATAATCTTTCAGATGGGCCTTTATTACTATTCTTTTAAGATACAGGACTCGTGGTTTTGGCATGCTTTCAAAATTTCATGTAACCTTGACTTTTGACCTACATTTGAAAAAGTTTTCACTGTGGCATCAACATTTGAGGTAGAACTATCAGTTATGACATGCTTATTAGGGCCGCAGCATTACTTATTAACTTGTTTTGTTATATCAAATTACTAATTTGATATTTCAACTTATTATTTTGATAAAACAACTTATTAAGTTGATATATCAAGTTATAAATTTGATAAACAACTTATTAATTTGATGAAACAACTTATTAATTTGATAAAACAACTTATTAATTTGATATAACAATTTATTAATTTGTTAAAACAACTGAATCATTTGATAAAACAACTTATTAATTTGATATAACGACTTATTAATTTGTTATAACAACTTATTAATTTGATAAAACAAGTTATTAATTTGATATAACAACTTATTAATTTGATTTATCAAGTTACTAATTTGATATAACAACTACGTCAAAATTATACATGTGAAATACAATGTATCTGACCGATTACATAAAAATCTAAAGACATGGTCAATTTTTCAGAAAAAAAAGAAGGTCAATCATTTGGTCAAGATAGAAAGGCCAATGATTTTGTTTAAAAAAAAGAAACACGGGCAGGAACACGTTACGTCGCCTTACAGTACCGTTGTCAGAAGTATTAAAAGTTCTGCACTTAAAACCGTCCGTTGACATTATGCCACAGGTAAGGATATGAAGGAAACCATCCGTTGTCGTGACAATGAGCATGTGTGGAAAGTATGATTTTCTAATAAACATTGAAATTTTAGAAGTAATACACTCGAAAATTCAATGGGGGGGAATCATAACACTAAGCTATTGGTTTATATGCTTTTCTGGTACTGATATACAGTTTGAAAAGAGGAGATCGAGTTGGCGTCCTTTTATCACCACGTCCTGCACATGTGTTATTCTTCCTTTTTCTTGAAATCTTTGAATATTCAGGTTATCTTATTCCAGAAATATACTAATAATAAATATCAAGTCGATATAATGCTCCTCTGGTAGTGTCATGATAACGAATTCAATTTTGGACCACTTTTTTGGGACTTTTCTAAAATTAGTCTGTTGTCAATCCATGTTGCGAAAGTTCTGTCCGTTGTCAGATGTCCTTTGTCTGCTTTTATATTCTAATGGATGGAATGATACTATGATACCTGTACTAATCATTAAAATTCATCAATCAATATGCACAATTTAATTTTCAACCAATTTAGAATGGAGACTGATTTGCCCAGAATTGAATTCGTCGAATCATCCGTTTTGTTAAGATATCCTTAACATTAAATTTTATTCGTCCCGTCTAAAATTCATCTTCTGGGCTATGGGTGAAAATGGTAAAATGTAAATGGAGGCGAAAATTTGAATGTATACAGCATCTTACTTTATAAGTGTATTATAAACCGGAAGCTACTATGGGCAAAATTATAATGGCCATTTATTAAAAGTATTTTATTACTTTGTACGTTTATATTCATTTTTGTGCATTTGATATCATTTTGTCCCTTCGATAAAACGGTACCTAATAACCCATCTGTAGGTAAGAATCTTATTGTTTCTGAAAAAAAAGCATGCGAAAATTCTAGATCAAAGAGCGATTTCATGTTAAGAATGTTTGGAACAATTACGTGATAAAGGCTGAGGCTATCAAAATGTCTTTAATGACCGATATTTGATGTCTTTGTTTTTAACGCTATATATGACTTCAAAATCCCTTTAACAATTATTGTTTAATTGATCAATGCATAAATTCATGAACTCATCCTACACCTCTTCAAATTCATGAATCATATTTTCAATTTTAAATCTATTCTATACGATCTATGTTCACGTAACCTAAAAATTATATGATATCCTCCTTTACAGCTTTACAAAAAAAAGAGAGCTGAATTCTTTAAGAATTAACTAAGCTAATTTAATTGCTCAGCCTTAGATTCGAAATAAAGATTCAATTCCCCATTCATGCCCAAATACCGTTAAGAGTCATGACAACGGACCATATCTTCTTGTCTTGTCATAACAACGGACATTCTTTATCAAATAATCAAAGTATACAACAAATATACAATGTAAAAGACGTTCATTCACATATATTGTTTGTATAATGTTGTCGATAATTTTCTACATAAAATTGGTATATAAAATCAAATAATTAAGAGACAGGGTAGTTTTCCTGTTCAAATTTCAGTTTTCGTTGCTGACAGTAGGTCAGCGCAAATTAGATCTCCTCATAAAATAAAAGGAGTTTTATTCATTTCAAGGTAATAATGTATTACTGAAGCATGTGGCTACCCCCCGTTGGCTTTTTCAAAGAAATCACCGGTTACCTAATGATTTATTTGTGATTTCACTGAAATTTTGTCGATAATTTTCATGACAACGGATGGTATCCAACATATCCTCACCTGTTGCATAATGTCAACGGACGGTTTTAAGTGCAGAACTTTAAATACTTCTGACAACGGTACTGTAAGGCGACGTAACGTGTTCCTGCCCGCGAGAAAGCTCTCATAGAATCTTCAGCATGACCACCATGCACTGACCCAGCGAAACAAACCCACAAGAAAGCGACACATAAATGACATCAAACAAATCTACAAATCGCAAATAGATACGACAATATTCACTAGAACACCATACAAAATGAAAACTGCCCTAAATGGACGAATTATAACCCCCCCCCCCCGAATACTTTTTCTGGACAGATCCATTTTAAGACCTGACATTATATTTTCCAAATGGATATTTCTCATATAAGGTCATCATTCAGGGTTAAGGTAATTTTATCGAATAAATTACTTACTATAGAATGTTTTAAAAATATATATGAGATAGCCTTATGGGATGAGTGATGGCAAGATTCAACATTTAAAAATCTAAGTCAAGGGCAATAACTCTCTTATAACCTTTTTGGCTGCAATCCTCTTTCATCATGGACATCAACATATTATGATATTCCATTGTGTAAACTTTCATTGAAATCTATCAAATGGTTTTGAAGAAGTTGCGATGACAAGGTTTGACATTGAAAATGATTTAATGCATGAAGAATCTAAGTCCAAGGGCCATAACTCAAGTCTTACTTTTTCGACAGCAATCCCCTTTCTTCGTGCACATCTACATATCATGATCTTTCATTGTGTAAAGTTTCATTGAAATCCAGCCATGGTTTTGGAGGAGTTGCGATGACAAGCTCTCGTCTACAGACGGACGGACAAACAGGATGAATCCAGTATAAACAACCCCAACCCCCACACACACATAACTTTGTTGCGAGGGGTATACTAGTAAAAATCGACACAAACATTATTTACAACACATAAATGGAAGGAGATAAAGAAAATGTGCATCCGGCGCCGACTTTGGACGGCCTACTGCTATCAGCAAATTGTGTAGTAATCCGGATTACGTGCGCGTAAATTTATGGATCTAAACATTCTATGGCATGCGTATTATAGTATGTGCTCTGCTGGCTGAAGCGAGCTCAAGATCATTCACCCGAGAAGTCTTACCAACTTTCAGATAGGACAGAGAATCTGAACCAAGTCTAAGAACTCTGCCGAGATTTGAACAAGGTCCGACGTGGAATCCCGTCGTCACGGTTGACCAGTGTGCAGCATTTAGGAAAGACTCTGGTACAAAACTGTAGATTGTCCAGTCATAAGAAATACATATGTCAAATATAAAAGCCCTATTAAATCTAATCACTTACCAATGAAATGATATACTAAGTCTTCATTGTTTGAAAAAGTGAGTCAAATACTAGTATCTAGGTCAAGGTCACTTGGTCAAAAATGAGGTATGTGTAGAAAGGTTTTGTCACCATGAATGCACATGTAATATTAAAGCCCCATTACTTACCAATCAAAAGATACCAATCTTATTTTTTCTAAGTAGGTCAAATATCTAGGTCAAGGTCACTAGTTCAAAAATAATGGTATGTGTAGAAAGGTCTTATCACAAGAAATACACATATGAAATATCAAAATCCTATCACATCCAAATCAAAAGTTATGGGTGTGACATCGAAAGTTTGACAGACGGACAATGGACAAAGTGACCCCTTATCAATTTCAATATATTTAATTTACTTGGTAGAGGCGGATACAGGATTTGAGTTTAGGGGTTTAGGGGCGGATATGGGGGGCGTACTGTCCCCTCGGACGGAAAATCGTTTTTATAGAAGCTGCATGATAGGGAATGAAGCGAGTCAGCGATTTTTTTATCGGGGGGGGGGGGGGGGGTTCACACCACTAATCCCATCCCTTGAATGAATAATATGTTGACAATCTCTGAAAAGACCGGTCAAAATTTATTGAAAGTTAGGTTTGGGTGTGGAAGAGGTTATAATACATAATACTAGTAATACTGGCTATTAAGCATGAAATGGTAATTCCTTGGGGTTTTTTTATGTTTTTTTTGGGGGGGGGTGTTTTGTTTTGTTTTGCTTTGTTTTTTCTGTTTGAATGAAAAAATGATATGTAAATCCATCTAAATCATGCTATAGGTAGCGAGCGGCAGCGACCCGGCGAAAAGTTGCGACTCAAAACAGCCTATACACATAGACGTTTAAGCCCCCCCCCTCCCACCCCCAACAAAAACATTTTACTTTGACGATTTATGTGGGAGGGGACTGTGCCCCCATCCCACCACTCTTAACTCCGCCAATTTAAGGTCCGGAAAATGAAAATAAGGATATGGTTAAAAAACACAAGTATTATAAAATGTTTCAAGTTAGTTATTATAAAGTCCATTATTACAATTTTCGTTCAAATGTTAAACGTCTTTAAATTCAAGTTCTACTCCTCCCGCAAACCATAGTGTTGTGTAACGTGTGCAAGGGTAGTTCTAGCGGAGGGATAAGGATGTCTTCTGGAAATTGCCAAAATTTACCGTTATGATTTTCTTGTCTTTACGTGTAAACTTTTTCAAAGTCAAAGGCTGGACCCTCCTAAACAGACAATTCACCCCCTTCCTGGATTCATGCGTTTGTAACCCCCACTACCGGGGTTCTGTAAGCTACATGTATATATGATAAATATGATGTTGTTTTCCCTTTGAAATACCACCCAATAGGAGTCCTTGACATCCATTACAACTTTGTTAGAAATCTTTACAGATGCGGAATCAGGGTCTGATTGGGACAGAGGGGCACCAGTTTCTATAGAGCAATTATAAATCGAGCGCCCATTCACCCCCCCCCCCCCCCCCCAACAAACACACTTAAGGTGGGGTACCTGTTTATAGCATTCTTTACTGAAAAATTATAAATACAAACAGGCAAACTTAATGCCGTACGTGATCATATCTTCATTATAATTGTGTATAAATGCTAGTGCACATTATGGTCAGAAGGTCAAGGTCAAGGGCTTGATTAAAAATCATACATATAAATGTTGATGGTCCGCCTGAGCTGGATGTTTAATCGAAAGCGAATGGTTCTCCAACAACTTACTAATGGGGAAAACTGTTGCTGTAACTGGCAGAATGATGAACTAAAGGGTGGCCAGTCATTCATGGACCAAGTTATGATCATATCTAATGATATTAAAAAACTAAAATAATCACTAATCCATCATATTATTTGGAAGGATAGTTTTTTGTTTGTGCACGCAGTT
Organism: Pinctada fucata; assembly: GCA_028142955.1. Taxonomy (NCBI): domain Eukaryota; kingdom Metazoa; phylum Mollusca; class Bivalvia; order Pterioida; family Pteriidae; genus Pinctada; species Pinctada fucata. Next base: position 47,465,281 of record AP027110.1, on the reverse strand, counting down.
ATACCTGAAAGTGTAAAGCTACAGCATGAGATACTGTCCAATTATACTCTGTTGGTCTCTTGATTCGCTCAATCATCTCTTCTACATCATCATTTCAAGATGACAATTACATAAAACAAGTAACTTGTTATATCAAATTAATCAGTTCATATATCAAATTAAAAACTTGTTATATCAAATTAATAAGTTGTTTTATCAAATTAATAAGTTGTTATAACAAATTAATAAGTTGTTATAACAAATTAATAAGTTGTTTTATCAAATTCATAAGTGTTACAACAAATTAATAAGTTGTTATATCAAATAAATAAGTGGTTTTATCAAATTAATAAGTTGATATATCAAATTAATAACTTGTTTTATCAAATTAATAGCTTGTTTTATCAAATTAATAAGTTGCTATAACAAATTAATAAGTTGCTATAACAAATTAATAAGTTGTATTATCAAATTAATAAGATGTTATATCAAATTAATAACTTGTTATATCAAATTAATCAGTTGTTTTATCAAATTAATAAGTTGTTTCATCAAATTAATAAGTTGTTATAACAAATTAATAAGTTGCTATAGCAAATTAATAAGTTGTTATATCAAATTAATTAGTTGTTTTAACAAATTAATAACTTGTTTTATCAAATTAGTAAGATGTTATTACAAATTAATAAGTTGAAATAACAAATTAATAATTTGTTATAACAAATTAATAAGTTGTTATATCAAATTAATAAGTTGTTTTAACAAATAAATTACTTGTTTTATCAAATTATTAACTTGTTTTATCAAATTAATAAGTTGTTATTACAAATTAATTAGTTGCTATAACAAATTAATATGTTGTATTATCAAATTAATAAGTTGTTATATCAAATTAATAACTTGTTATATCAAATTAATCAGTTGTTTTATCAAATTAATAAGTTGTTTCATCAAATTAATAACTTTAAGTTGTTATAACAAATTAATAAGTTGCTATAACAAATTAATAAGTTGCTATAACAAATTAATAAGTTGTTTTATCAAATTAATAAGTTGTTTTATCAAATTAATAAGTTGTTTTAACAAATTAATAAGTTGTTATAGCAAATTAATAAGTTGTTTTATCAACTTAATAAGTTGTTTTATCAAATTAATAAGTTGTTTTATCAAATTAATAAGTTGTTTTATCAAATTAATAACTTGTTTTTTTCAAATTAGTAAGATGTTATTACAAATTAATAAGTTGAAACAACAAATTAATAATTTGTTATAACAAATTAATAAGTTGTTATATCAAATTAATAAGTTGTTTTAACAAATAAATAACTTGTTTTATCAAATTATTAACTTGTTTTATCAAATTAATAAGTTGTTATTACAAATTAATAAGTTGAAATAACAAATTAATAAGTTGTTATATCAAATTAATAAGTTGTTTTATCAAATAAATAACTTGTTTTATCAAATTAATAACTTGTTTTATCAAATTAATAAGTTGTTTTAACAAATTAATAAGTTGTTATAACAAATTAATAAGTTGTTTTATCAACTTAGTAAGTTGTTTTATCAAATTAATAAGTTGTTTTATCAAATTAATAAGTTGTTTTATCAAATTAATAAGTTGTTTTAACAAATTAATAAGTTGTTATACAAATTAATAAGTTGTTTTATCAACTTAATAAGTTGTTTTATCAAATTAATAAGTTGTTTTATCAAATTAATAAGTTGTTATATCAAATCAATAAGTTGTTTTAACAAATTAATAAGTTGTTATATCAAATCAATAAGTCGAAATATCAAATTAGTAATTTGATATAACTACGGAAGCGTATAGGTACCATACTGTTGTTGTGTTGTAACTATATTTCTTGATATACAATTTATCAACTTATAATTATATATAGTAACAAGTTGCTTTACTTATATTAATAAATTATATATTTTATTGACATTTAAGTACTTTCTATGTTGCATTGTCTAGCTAATTTTAATAATGAACACAGCTTTTATCAACTTTTAGATTAAGTTGATGAAGCTATATTGCCATTTTTGGGAATACCAAGTGGTATACAGTGAATACAGGAAGGGACGGACGTGTAGCCCAACTTAGACCCCGATTCTTAACGTGGGTTATTTTCTCATTGGATATTGAGTAAACCTATAACTGCGTCTGATTTTTTTGTTGCTTGCGAAACATAACGACACTCATTGATCATTTCTGTTGTCTGTCTGTCCCTCTATGTGTCCGTCTGCCTTATCCTCCTTTTAGTGTCAAACCCTATACCTTTGTAGGACGTAGGGCGTTGACATTTCATACAATTCCGTATGACAAGACTTTTCTAAGGATGCCATGCATTTTTTACCTTTGCGTTTGACATACTTTTGAAAATCTTTAAAGCATTGATCATTAGGTTTTCAAGAAGGGTATAAACAGCATCCGAAGAACAGACACATTCGGAATGCTTTAGTTGAATTTAGTTCGTGGGTATCCTGACGTCATAATCAAAATTTACGTAAATTTCATATTCAAACCTGTCTCTGTGCACGAGTATGCTATGACGTCATAAACACCAAGATCTAGATAATCATAAATCGATACTGCTATTGAAATTGAATAAAACTATTAGAAAACTAGGCTATACTAGTATATTATCTAGTCCAGAAAAAATATTATATCAAAATCATCTGATTTGATATGAAAAGCATGGAGGCTTCGAGACATGAAAAATGTCTTGTTCCGCATTAAGTCAAGAGAAACCGGTCGTTGCAGCTATTACTTGTTGTTTGTCAATAATAACAAAATAATGAATCAAAATTCAAAGCATTTTCGACGGACGGTAAAAATTGGAAGCTCTCGATCGGAGATGCTTAGACCTATGGATCCGCAAATGAATTGAAGAATCCAGGATCTTAGTAAAAGCAACCGTTTGATTTTTGTTGTTGAATAGTGGGGGGGGGGGGGTCTGTTCTCTGCATGCTATTAAGCGACATTACCCATATTAATCGATTTCTTGTACAAGGAATACACCTGTGAAATATGAAATCCTTATCACTTACCAATAAAAGATTTATAACCAAGATTTTCAAAAGGAGGTCGAACGCAAAGGTCTAGGTCACAGGGTAAATAATGCACGGTATCTGTGGAAAGGTCATATCACACGAATGCAGGTATGAAATATCAATGTCATACGTCCTACAAAGGAATGGGGTGTGACAATAAAAGACAGACAGTCGGACACACGGATGGACAGACAGATAACAGAAATGATCACTGTGGTTCGAAATGCTTCACAGGCAAGAAAAATCAGTCGCAGTAATAGGTTTACACCATATCCAATGAGAACTTAACCCACGTTAAGAATCAGGGTCTGAGTAGGTCTACACGTCCGTTCCTTCCTGTATTCACTGTATACAACTTGGTTTTCCCGCGGTATTATAAAAATGGCAATATAGCTTCATCAACTTAATCTAAAAGTTGACAAAAGCTGTGTTCATAAATTAAAATTAACTAGAGAATGCAACATAGAAAGTGCTGGAATGTCAATAATATCATTTATTGATATAAGTAAATCAACTTATAACCATATATCATCATAAGTTGATAAATTGTATATCAAGAAATATATAAATATAAGCTAAAATTGCTGATGCGGTCACCTCTATATTGAGGTCACCTGCTCATTGCGGTCAGTTTCATGCTCTCCCTATCATTTTTACTATATATTTAACCCCTTTATAACGGTCACTGTTTAACGCGGTCAACGGTCACCATGTTACGTGCATAAGTATTGATCACACCTTTAAATTACGGTCACAGGTAGCTATCGTTGGTGGTTACGTAAGACCAATTAAAGCGTATTTCGTATGCCTATTATGCGACGTGATTGTTTATAATTGATTGATATCTTTTCAAGAATGTTTTCATACCCATTACATTATAATTAAATATCAAAATGGCTTCGAAACGGAAGGAATTATGTTTGAGTGAAAAGATAAATGCTATAAAACTTGTGGAATCTGGACGAAGCTGCAGATCGGTTGCAAATGAAGTAAATGTTGGGAGAACACAGATTATGGGTATTGTTAAAAGAAAAAGGGAACTTTTTGAGGACTTTGAAAATAATGCACCTTCCGATCGGAAACGTCAACGTCGCATAACAGGCAACGAGGAAATAAATGATCTATATTGGAAATGGTTCCAAGACGCTACAACTCGTAACATTAATGTTAGTGGTCCTCTATTACAAGAGAAGGCCCGTAAATTTGCTAGTGATCTGGGGAAAAATGAATTTAGGCGTCAAACGGATGGCTAGAGTCATTCATAAAAAGGAATAACATCGTTTTCCGTACAAAGTCGGGAGAAAGCACAGATGTTGATAACTCGGTAATTGAAAATTACCGGAATTATTGAATTCCTATGATCCGAAAGATGTCTTTAATATGGACGAGACAGGCTTGTTTTATAGAGATTCAGGAAACAAATCTTATGTAGTAAAAGGATCGGATTGTCATGGAGGTAAACGATCGAAAGACAGGTTAACCATTTTATGTTGCACAAATATGGTTGGTGACAAAGAAAAACTACTGATGATAGGAAAATCTAGACGACCTCGATGTTTTGGGAAAATGAACGTTAAATCTTTACCCGTGACCTATAAGCATAATAAAAAAGCCTGGATGACTTCCGAAATTTTTACTGACTGGCTGAAATCTTTCAATGCTAAAATGAAGCGGGAAAAGCACAATGTCTTATTGTTTCTAGATAATGCACCATGTCACCCAAAGCTGACCCTAAGCAATGTGACCTTGAAGTTTTTTCCTCCAAATACAACTTCTAAATCTCAGCCGTTAGACCAAGGCGTGATTCAAGCAATGAAAATGCGTTACCGTCGACATCAGTTACAGCATGTCATACGTAAAATGGACTCCTATAAAACTCTGAACGGCTCTGATCTACTCAAACAAATTTCCGTCTTAGATTCAATCTACTGGGTTGCAAGATCTTGGGAAGACGTTTTAAAATTGACAATCTCCAAATATTTTTCAAACTGCGGATTTAAAATGGATCTTTGATCTGACGAACAGAAAAGTGACAGTGATAGTGTCTCTGACGAAGATTGTGACGATGACGACGATGTACCACTGGCTTTATTACGATTATCAAAGGACATTTTTTCTGTTGATTACCACGATTTGCCGACAATTGACTCTGAGATCCCTACGACCGACACAGAAACTGTAAACTGGGAGGCAAACGCGCATGACATTCTGGCCGCTAACGACGAACAAAGTGACACTGAAGGGGGCTCAGACACAGAGGCGGACGAACATGAAGAAAACGTGTGTACAATTGATGAAATGAATGACTATGTTATGAAAATGAAACAGTTTGCAATTAGAAGTGGACATTCGAAAATCATGTCTGCCTTGGTATGTGTTGAGGAAAGCCTATCCGATTTAATGTTGACAAACAAGAACACTCAAACAAAACTAAATGATTTCTTCCCGTCACAAAAGTAAGAAACTTGAAGTTTATATGACTGTGTACATAGATATGACATGACTGTATGTATTCTTCTTCGTTTGCTTGAAAAAAAAAACGTTGATTTTTGATGTGAACTTCTCTTTTTCATAAGTTTAATTAATATAATGTATAGCTATATGGTTTATTCATAAACATTGAATTAGAAATTTAAATTGATTTCTTAGTTTTCTATGAAACATGACCGTGTATCATCACTTCCTCAAAAACAAAGGTTTGACCACGTTGCAACATGGTACATGTACATGCATGTTTGAGAGTAAAAAATATTTCCTGTAAAAAACTGACCCTCTATAAAGAGGTCACCTGTTTATAGTGGTCACTTTCTGCTTCTCCCTTGACCGACCGTATTATACAGGTTTAGCTGTAGTTACAACACAACAACTGTATGATACCTATACGCTTCCATATATAACGCTGCGGCCCTCATAAGCTTCCGTAATGATCATTCCTTGTGGCAAGATCTTTCTCTTCTTTTGTATCAGAACTTTGATCATGTGACCTTTGACCTTCATTTTGAAATTAAGTATTTGCCATTACATTATACTGTCCCATTAGAGACAGGATTCAAGCGTACATGCATATTTCCTATGAGAAAATTTTGGTTCTTAGGTTTTAAAATTCTTGATCATGTGACATGACCTTTGACCTACTTTTGTAAGAAAAACATTGATATTGGTCATAATGTCTCAGCGTGAAGACAAGAGACTTTTTTTAATTCTTGATCTTGTGACATGAACTTTGACCTACTTTTGTAAGAAAAACATTGATATTAATCACAATGTCTCAGCGTGAAGACAAGAGACTTTTTTTAATTCTTGATCATGTGACATGACCTTTGACCTACTTTTGTAAGAAAAACATTGATATTGGTCACAATGTCTCAGCGTGAAGACAAGAGACTTTTTTTAATTCTTGATCATGTGACATGACCTTTGACCTACTTTTGTAAGTAAAACATTGACATTGGTCACAATGTCTCAGCGTGAAGACAAGAGACTTTTTTTAATTCTTGATCATGTGTTATGACCTTTGACCTACTTTTGTAAGAAAAACATTGACATTGCCCACAATGTCTCAGCGTGAAGACAACAGACTTTTATATTTAGATACATGTATGGCTTTAGTTTCCTGGATAATGCTCATCAAGCTCACAAGGATAATCTGACATAATAAGGCAGACTTGACAAAACTACCATTGCAGGTCAAGGTCACATGCACGGTCATTATCATGCAAGCCTGTTCATTACATACAGCAGATAGATACTTTATTTGTGTAATGCTTGCAACAAGATCTTCAATTTGATATATTGACCTTGAAGTTTGACCTTCTTTGAGAAATTAAACATGCAACACTACAAGTATCTCTACTATCTTTTGGAAAGGATATCATATTTCTCATATTGTTTCCTTATGTTAAGAGAATTTTATGGATGAGCTTGAATTCCTATCCAAACATTTTAGCTTTTGAACTTCCATTGGAACATGATCTTTAACCAGTGACCTTGACCTTACAGTAGTTTTTTGGGCTTTCTGCGATCTTTAATCGGTGACCTTGACCTTACAGTCTGCCTTGTTAGAGAAAAGATGCAGTTGGGAGCATGGTATTTCACAAACACATCTTGTTCTTTGCTTTTCTTTACATATTGTCCAAACTAGAACTTCTTAGCTCTTTGTCGGACATATCACACAATTGTTGTCTTTGACCCCAAAGGTTGTGTCTTGACAACAAAATCACACTACTAAGGTCAACAACACAGTGCAAGTCAGTTATCAATTTAAGGCATTAGGGGTATAACACTCTACTTCCGGTTGTTTTGATAACAGAATAATCCATAAACCGCTAAAGGCGGTAAGGCCGGATTGCGAAGTGTTTGTATTCGATGACGTATACATTTTTGCACATACAGAAAGGTCAAAGCTCATAAATACTATTGCACAATGAAAAAAAGCTATGGTCATAAGGAATCTAAATGTGAAATACATGTATCAAAGCCCTATCCCTTATAGTTCAAAAGTAGGTCAAAGTCAAGGTCATTTGATCAAAAGTAATGATATCAAATAAAAGGTCTGGTCATGAGGATTCTAGAACTGAAATATCAAAATCCTAATTCTTAAAATTTAAAAGTAAGTCAAAGGTCAATGTCAAGGTCACTAGGTCAAAAGTCATGAAATCAAATGAAAGATCTCATCATAAGGAATCTGTACGTGAAATAGCAAAACCCTAACACTTATACTTTAAAAGTAGGTCAAAGGTCAATTTCAAGGTCATTTGATCAAAAGTCATGATATCAAATTAAAGTTCTGGTCATAAGAAATCTATATCAAAACCCTACCTCTTATAATTCAAAAGTAGGTCAAAGGCCAATGTCAAGGTCACTAGGTCAAAAGTCATGATACCAAATGAAAGTTCTGGGCATGAGGAATCTATATGTGAAAAATCAAAACCCTACCTCTTATACCGGTACTTCAAAAGTAGGTCAAAGGTCAATGTCAAGGTCACTAGGTCAAAAGTCATGATATCAAATAAAAGGTCTGGTCATAAAGATTCTATATGTGAAATTTCAAAGCCATAGCCTCTATAGTTCATGAGATATAGCCCAGATTTATTATTTTTAAAAGTAGGTCAATCTCCAAGGTCAAGGTCACAAGGTCAAAACGTTTGGTATCAATGATGAGGTCTTGTAACAAGGAATACATATATGAAATATAAAAGCCCTATCATTTACCATTCTAGAGTTATGGCCAAGGTTAAGGTTTTTCAAAAGTAGGTCAAACTCCAAGGTCAAGGTCACAAGGTTAAAATTTTTGGTATCCATGGAAAGGTCTTGACACAAGAAATACACAAGTGAAATATGAAAGCCCTATCACTTACCATTCAAAAGCTATGGCCAAGGTTAAAGTTTTTCAAAAGTAGGTCAAACTCCAAGGCCAAGGTCAATAGGTCAAATTTTGTTGCTGTGTTTGATTCGTCTCATCATGGTCTATCACCATGTCAAGTTTCAAGTTGATCCTCTAAACAGTTTTCTCTCAACGGACTTAAACGCAACACTTTAACCAAAATGTTGACGCACTGACGGACGGACAGACGGCCACACAGACGGACAGACAGACTTCGCCATTTCATAGACCGGATTTTGCTTCGCAATCCGGCCAAAAATTAAATGCCATGAAGTTGGCCGAAGATGCACGACTTCGGCAATGTTTGGAACCATATACATTTTCATGGTGAGTTGAATGAAATATAAAAAAAGATATCTAATATCTGAAACTATGTAGGATATGGGAGTACGTAATTTCTAGCTTTTCCATATTATTGTTATTAAACCCCTAATACCTTAAAAAGAGTTATGGCCAAGGTTAAATTTTTTTTTCGACTTTGAAAAATCTATATGCCTGATTACAAGTCATCTCTCACATGCAAATAAGTACCACTTACGAATTAAAGGTTATAGACGGACAAACAGATATACCCTGGTTTCACAAAGATTTGACGGCGACTCAAAAATTATGAACAATATTCAAGTCTTTCAAAAAAAGGTCAAAAACCAAGATAATAAGGTTAAGAATATGTAAACTCAAACCTCAGTTAATCAGAAATATGACATTTAATAGAATTTCATTGATTTAATCACAAATAACATTGTTCAACATATACAGATACATCAATTTTCAAAATGCATATTATTGCTAATGTTGATATACAGTAATACATGTATACCAACCATGATTATAAATTGAATAATAATAAATATAGGATCTCAAATGATTTTCTATTTCATACGGTATTTATGAAACATTGTTGTTTGAATTTTACATCCCTGAGCCTTGGCGAGGGGATTAAAATCACACAACGAGTTTCATAAATACTGTATGGAATAGAAGCATCATTTGAGATTCTTTTTATCACATGAAATATGACGTTATGGATCAAGATAACATCAAAATATTATAATTCTGACTTCATTTCTTGCAAATAACGCGCCAACGTCGCAGTTTCTATTGTGACGTCACAAAGGATCTGGAGCGCTTCATCCAATGATCACGCTCCCAAAGTGATATGTAAATGGTTACCATAAAATTTATTTATGAAATGGCTTGACGTTACCGAATAAAGGGTGTATCATGTGATAAATAAGTATATGAAATGTGTAACAGTGTAATTGAGCATGTTCTGAAAATGTTTCAATGTCAAATATTGTACTGCTTTTTATTCTGGCATTTCAAACCATTCCACAAAGGCCAATAATTATTAGAATAACAAATAGCTTCAAATACATCTCTTAAGTACACTCCTTTGACAGTTTTATAAAAAGCCAATTCAACTTATGCACTGTACAATTGTAAAACAAACCCAAGCACATTCTATTGACAGTTTTATGGGAGGCCAATTTGACTTATGCACTGTACAATTGTAAAACAAACCTAAGTACACTCTGTTGACAGTTTTATGGGAAGCCAATTTGACTTATGCACTGTACAATTGTAAAACAAACCTAAGTACACTCTGTTGACAATTTTATGAAAAGCCAATTCAACTTATGCACTGTACAATTGTAAAACAAACCTAAGTAACAAATATGCAGACATATGCATAGTGATTGAAATGCCCTGCTTTTACTGAATGCAAAATGATATTGTAACAAATGTTAGAGCACCATATCTTTCAGCTCTCAGAATGCACTCAGCTGAGTAAGGAGTCAAAGTGTCACACCATGCTATTAGAAGTATCTCCAGAAGCCTGTTTCACAAAATTCTTACAAACCTTTTCCAGAATTTTCAGAAACTTTTTATCCCATAGATTATAGTTCTTTTGATCAACTCTAAATGTCTCTTTATTTCCATTTCATATATACAAATGATATTAGAAAAACATAAGTTAATCTGAATTGAAATGTTTTAATACTTCTTATTTAATGATGAAAGTTGTGAAATTTCCTGAAATATTTCATGAGAATTTTTGTGAGATTGGGCCCAGAGCCACAGTTTTTCCGTTTTTCAATACATATGACGTTGTACAGAGTTACTTCCCATATGGGTTTTAAATATGTTTCTGTGGGAATTTCAATCATAACATGATGTCATAATACAATAACTACAAATTACGCCCCCGTCAGAAATGAAAACAATGGAATATACAGAGGTTGTGTGAGGCCTCAGTGATGAAATCATTTAATTATCTTAATTTTTGTAACTTTTAACAGTATTTTACTGAAAAACAACCACCTCACGACCTGGTGTACATACTATAGCCTCTAGTTTGTACATATCCCAACCAATATAGTATCTCCAGAAGTTCATTTCTATCACTCTTATCCATATAGTCATAAGGTCGGGTGTACTTGATAGAAGCTTTATGCCGTTCATCCACAGTTCCCCGTATTCTTATCTCATCAAAATGTGAAGCAGATAGTTCCAAATATGTGAATATAATCTGAAAAAAGAAAATGTGAAGCAGATAGTTCCAAGTATGTGAATATAATCTGAAAATAGAAAAATGTGAAGCAGATAATTCCAAGTATGTGAATATAATCTGAAAATAGAAAAATGTGAAGCAGATAATTCCAAGTATGTGAATATAATCTGAAAATAGTATAAGAAGCAGTAAGTTAAAAAAAGACCAGATTTCTTGAAAACTCTGACATAGGTGCAAAAACAATACCATTTTCATTCTCTATGTCGGCGTGATGTCGCACAAAGGTTCAATTAGAGATAAGCACAGAGAAGTTCCAAAAATAGTTGGGGGATAAACTCGGTGTTTATCATAGAGCATCGTGTATGGAAATTGCTTTATATCTAGAATCTAACGTTAATATCGAGGAAAAATCTACTAGAATTCATTGAAGGAACCATTGATGAATTAGCTCTTAGTTCCTCAAACCCAAATATAAAACAAGATTTGAAGAAGGAGCGAACAAAATTACGGATTTTTCATAGGGCTCAGTAAAAAATCTAGAGGCACATCCCCCTGTAAACATGTCGGAAATTTGGTCATGTGACCAGTCCGACATCAAGAATAAACAACAAAATAATTCAGAAAGAAATGTTTAACGGTCAGATGGAACGACTAACAGATGAAAGGACCCTGGACTCAGGGCAATCACATAACCAAACAAGAGGCCCAAGGGGGCCACATCGCTCACCTGAGGAGACTGTATGTATGTTGTTAATCAAAAGTAAGTATAAGACCTGAAGGAAATAGCTGTTAGTGAAGCTTTGAGAAGGACAATGTGTACTTACTTCCTGTAAAGTTTGGTGACATTCTGTGCAGTAGTTTAGGAGGATAAGTAAAAAATGTGTCATCCAAATAGAGCCTATGGAGGACATCATGGATATCCGATTGGCTCGAAAAACACAAACTTGGTAGAGGGCAATCAGTACTTTCTTCCTGTGAAGTTTCAAGAAATTCTGTGCAGCTGTTTCAGATGAGAAGTCAAAAAGGTGTCAGCCAATCAGAGCCTGTGGCGGCCATCTTGGATTTTGAGCGGCCTGAAAAACACAAACTTAGTAGAGGGTACTTGCTTCCTGTGAAGTTTCATGAAATTCTGTGCAGCAGTTTCAGAGAAGAAGACGAAAATGAGTCAGCCAATCAGAGCCTGTGGTGGCCATCTGGATTTCTAATCAACTCAAAAAACACAAACTTGGTAGAGGACATTGAGTTCTTGCTTCCTGTGAAGTTTCGAGAGATTCTATGCAGCGGTTTCAGAGGAGAACTCGAAAATGTGTCAGCCAATCAGAGCCTGTGGTGGCCACCTTGGATTTCAAATCTGCTCGAAAAACACAAACTTGGTAGAGGGCATTGAGTACTTGCTTCCTGTGAAGTTTAGTTAAATTCTGTGCAGCAGTTTCAGAGGAAAAGTCTAAAATGTGTCAGCCAATCAGTCTGTGGCAGCCATCTTGGATTTTCGATCGGCTTGAAAAACACACACTTGGTAAAGAGGATTGAGTACTTGCTTCCTGTAAAGTTTCATGAAATTCTGTGCTGCGGTTTCAGAGGAAAAATCGAAAATGTGTCAGCCAATCAGAGCCAGTGGCGGCCATCTCAGACTTCCAATCGGCTCGAAAAACACAAACTTGGTAGAGGGCATTGAGTACTTGCTTCCTGTGAAGTTTCAAGAGATTCTATGCAGCAGTTTCAGAGGAGAAGTTAAAAATGTGTCAGCCAATCAGAGCCTGTGGCGGCCATCTTGGATTTCTGATCGGCTTGAAAAACACAAACTTGATAGAGGGCATTGAGGACTTGCTTCCTGTGAAATTTCCTGAAATTCTGTGCAGCGGTTTCAGAGAAGAAGTCGAAAATGTGTCAGCCAATAAGAGTCTTTGGCAGCCATCTTGGATTTCCGATCGGCTCGAAAAACACAAATTTGGTAGAGGACATTTAGTTCTTGCATCCTGTGAAGTTTCAAGAAATTCTGTGCAGCGGTTTTAGAGGAGAAGTCGAAAATATGTCAGCTAATCAGAGCCTGTGGCGGCCATCTCAGATTTCCGATCGGCTAGTAAAACACAAACTTGGTAGACGGCATTGAGCAACTTGCACTCAAGGATATAGGCCGTATCAATCCTCCCAGGGATTCAACCCGGAAGAAGTTCTAGATGCGCATTGAGTACTTGCTTCCTGTGAAGTTTCATGATATTCTGTGTTGCAGTTTCAGAAGAGAAGTCAAAAATGTGTCAGTCAATCAGAGCCTGTGGTGGCCATCTTTGATTTTGGATCGGCTTGAAAACACAAACTAAGTAGAGGGCATTGAGTACTTGCTTCCTGTGAAGTTAAGTGAAATTCTGTGCAGCAGTTTCAGAGGAGAAGTCCAAAATGTGTCAGCCAATCAGAGTCTGTGGCGGCCATCTTGGATTTCTGTTCAACTCGAAAAACACAAACTTGGTAGAAGGCATTTAGTTCTTGCATCCTGTGAATTTTCTAGAGATTCTGTGCAGCAGTTTCTGAGGAGAAGTCGAAAATGTGTCAGCCAATCAGAGCCTGTGGCCGCCGTCTTGGATTTCTGATCGGCTCAAAAACACAAAATTAGTAGAGGGCAGTGAGTACTTGCTTCCTGTGAAGTTTCAAGAAATTCTGTGCAGCGGTTTCAGAAGAGAAGAAAAAAATGTGTAAGCCAATCAGAGCCTGTAGTGGCCATCTTGGATTTCCGTTCTGCTTTAAAAACACAAACTTGGTAGAGGGCATTGAGTACTTGCTTCCTGTGAAGTTTCGTGAAATTCTGTGCAGTGGTTTCAGAGAAGAAGTCGAAAATGTGTCAGCCAATCAGAGTCTGTGGCAGCCATCTTGGATTTCCGATCGGCTTTAAAAAACACAAACTTGGTAGAGGGCATTGAGTACTTGCTTCCTGTGAAGTTTCAAGAAATTCTGTGCTGCGGTTTCAGAGGAGAAGTCAAAAATATGTCAGCCAATCAGAGCCTGTGGCGGCCGTCTTTGATTTCTGATCGGCTCGAAAAACACAAACTTAGTAGAGGGCAGTGAGTACTTGCTTCCTGTGAAGTTTCAAGAAATTCTGTGCTGCGGTTTCAGAGGAGAAGAAAAACATAGGTAATCACAGATTACGAAGCTCACCTCGTGACAGCAAAATTCAATTCAAACATATTTCTTAGTACATGTATATTGGCTTTTAAAGGCAAAACCACTCAAGCAGAAAAAGTAGGTCAAGGTCATTTTATGAAAGTTTGATCAAAGATACATCCAATATGCAAGTTTGGTACATGTAGCAGTTATACTTTGCTCAATATTGGCTTTATAGAGCAAAATCACTCAAGCGGAAAAAGTAGGTCAAGGTCATTTTATGAAAGATTGATCAAAGATACATCCAATATGCAAGTTTGGTACATGTATCACTTATGCTTTGCTCAATATTGGCTTTTAAAGGCAAAATCATTCAAGCGGAAAAAGTAGGTCGAGGTCATTTTATGAAAGTTTGATCAAAGATACATCCAATATGTAAGTTTGGTACATGTAGCAGTTATACTTTGCTCAATATTGGCTTTGTAGAGCAAAATCACTCAAGCGGAAAAAGTAGGTCAAGGTCATTTTATGAAAGATTGATCAAAGATACATCCAATATGCAAGTTTGGTACATGTATCACTTATACTTTGCTCAATATTGGCTTTTAAAGGCAAAATCACTCAAGCAGAAAAAGTAGATCGAGGTCATTTTATGAAAGTTTGATCAAAGATACATCTAATATGCAAGTTTGGAACATCTAGCACTTATACTTTGCTCAATATTGGCTTTTAAAGGCAAAATCACTCAAGCGGAAAAAGTAGGTCAAGGTCATTTTATGAAAGTTTGATCAAAGATACATCCAATATGCAAGTTTGGTACATGTAGCACTTATACTTTGCTCAATATTGGCTTTTAAAGGCAAAATCACTCAAGTGGGAAAAGTAGGTCAGATGCTGCATCCGATGCATGGGTCCATCTCGGCATCCAAAGATGAATCACTTGTGCAAGTTTGGTTACTGTAGCATCAGTACTTTGTCAGATACTGAGCTACCCCAAACTTCTTAACCAAGTCACTCAAGCGGAAAATGTAGGTCAGATGCTGCATACGATGCATGGGTTCACCTCAGCATCCAAAGATGAATCACTTGTGCCAGTTTGGTAACTGTAGCATCAGTACTTTGTCAGATACTGAGCTACCCCAAACTTTCTTATCCAAATCACTCAAGCGGAAAATGTAGGTCAGATGCTGCATCTGATGCATGGGTTCACCTCAGCATCCAAAGATGAATCACTTGTGCAAGTTTGGTTACTGTAGCATCAGTACTTTGTCAGATACTGAGCTACCCCAAACTTCTTAACCAAGTCACTCAAGCAGAAAATGTAGGTCAGATGCTGCATACGATGCATGGGTTCACCTCAGCATCCAAAGATGAATCACTTGTGCCAGTTTGGAAACCGTAGCATCAGCACTTTGTCAGATACTGAGCTACCCCAAACTTCTTAACCAAGTCACTCAAGCGGAAAATGTAGGTCAGATGCTGCATCCCATGCATGGGTTCACCTCAGCATCCAAAGATGAATCACTTGTGCAAGTTTGGTTACTGTAGCATCAGTACTTTGTCAGATACTGAGCTACCCCAAACTTCTTAACCAAGTCACTCAAGCGGAAAATGTAGGTCAGATGCTGCATACGATGCATGGGTTCACCTCAGCATCCAAAGATGAATCACTTGTGCCAGTTTGGTAACTGTAGCATTAGCACTTTGTCAGATACTGAGCTACCCCAAACTTCTTAACCAAGTCACTCAAGCGGAAAATGTAGGTCAGATGCTGCATCCGATGCATGGGTTCACCTCAGCATCAAAAGATGAATCACTTGTGCCAGTTTGGTTACTGTAGCATTAGTACTTTGTCAGATACTGAGCTACCCCAAACTTCTTAACCGGACGCGGACGCGGACACGGACACGGACGCGGACGCGGACGCGGACGAGGACGCATGGGGTTATAGCATAAGCTCACTCAACTTCGTCGAGGTGAGCTAAAAATGTGTAAGCCAATCAGAGCCTGTAGCAGCCATCTTGGATTTCCGTTCTGCTTTAAAAACACAAACTTGGTAGAGGGCATTGAGTACTTGCTTCCTGTGAAGTTTCGTGAAATTCTGTGCAGTGGTTTCAGAGAAGAAGTTGAAAATGTGTCTGCCAATCAGAGTCTGTGGCAGCCATCTTGGATTTCCGATCGGCTTTAAAAACACAAACTTGGTAGAGGGCATTGAGTACTTGCTTCCTGTGAAGTTTCGTGAAATTCTGTGCAGTGGTTTCAGAGAAGAAGTTGAAAATGTGTCAGCCAATCAGAGTCTGTGGCAGCCATCTTGGATTTCCGATCGGCTTTAAAAACACAAACTTGGTAGAGGGCATTGAGTACTTGCTTCCTGTGAAGTTTCAAGAAATTCTCTGCTGCGGTTTCAGAGGAGAAGTCAAAAATGTATCAGCCAATCAGAGCGTGTAGCGGCCATCTTGGATTTCCGATCGGCTCCAAAAAACACAAATTTGGCAGAGAGCAATAAGTACTCAAGGATATAGGCCATATCAATCTTCGCAGGGATTCAACCCGGAAGAAGTTCTAGATGGGCATAGAGTACTTCCTGTGAAGTTTCATGAAATTCTGTGCTGCGGTTTCAGAAGAGAAGTCAAAAATGTGTCAGCCAATCAGAGCCTGTGGTGGCCATATTGGATTTTCGATCAGCTTGAAAAACACAAACTAAGTAGAGGGCATTGAGTACTTGCTTCCTGTGAAGTTTAGTGAAATTCTGTGCAGCGGTTTCAGAGGAGAAGTTGAAAATGTGTCAGCCAATCAGAGTCTGTGGCGGCCATCTTGGATTTCTGATCAACTCAAAAAACACAAACTTGGTAGAAGGCATTTACTTCTTGCATCCTTTGAAGTTTCCAGAGATTCTGTGCAGTGGTTTCTGAGGAGAAGTCGAAAATGTGTCAGCCAATCAGAGCCTGTGGCGGCCGTCTTTGATTTCTGATCGGCTCGAAAAACACAAACTTAGTAGAGGGCAGTGAGTACTTGCTTCCTGTGAAGTTTCAAGAAATTCTGTGCTGCGGTTTCAGAGGAGAAGACAAAAATGTGTAAGCCAATCAGAGCCTGTAGCGACCATCTCTGCAATTACTTGCTTCCAGTGAAGTTTCGAGAGATTCTGTGCAGCGGTTTCTGAGGAGAACTTGAAAATGAGTCAACCAATCAGAGCTTGTGGCAGCCATCTTGGATTTCCCATCGGCTAAAAAACACAAACTTAGTAGAGGACATTGAGTACTTGCTTCCTGTGAAGTTTCATGAAATTCTGTGCAGCGGTTTCAGAGGAGAAGTCGAAAATGTGTCAGCCAGTCAGAGCCTGTGGCTGCCATCTTGGAAAATCCGTTCAGCTCAAGAAAACACAAACTTGGTAGTGGGCATTGAGTTCTTGCTTCCTGTGAAGTTTCGAGGTATTCTGTGCAGCGGTTTCAGAGGAGAAGACGAAAATGTGTCAGCCAATCAGAGCCTGTGGCAGCCATCTTTGATTTCCCATCAGCTTGAAAAACAAAAACTTGGTAGAGGGCATTGAGCACTTGCTTCCTGTGAAGTTTCATGAAATTCTGTGTAACAGTTTCAGAGGAGAAGTTGAAAATGTGTCAGCCAATCAGAGGCTGTGACAGCCATCTTGGATTTCAGATCGGCAGGAAAAAACACAAACTTGGTAGAGGGCATTGAGTTCTTGCTTCCTGTGAAGTTTCATGAAATTCTGTGCTGCGGTTTCAGAGGAGAAGTCGAAAATGTGTCAGCCAATCTGAGCCTGTGGTGGCATCTTGGATTTCTGATTGGCTCGAAAAACACAAACTTGGTAAAGAGCAATGAGTACTTTCTTCCAGTGAAGTTTCGTGAAATTCTATGCAGCCGTTTGAGAGGAGAAGTCAAAAATGTGTCAGCCAATCAGAGCCTGTGACGGCCATCTTGGATTTCCCATCGGCTCGAAAAACACAAACTTGGTAGAGGGCATTGAGTTCTTGCTTCCTGTGAAGTTTCAAGAGAGTCTGTGCAGTGGTTTCAGAGGAGAAGTCGAAAATGTGTCAGCCAATCTGAGCCTGTGGTGGCATCTTGGATTTCTGATTGGCTCGAAAAACACAAACTTGGTAGAGAGCAATGAGTACTTTCTTCCAGTGAAGTTTCGTGAAATTCTATGCAGCCATTTGAGAGGAGAAGTCAAAGATGTGTTAGCCAATCAGAGCCTATGGCGGCCATCTTGGATTTCCCATCGGCTCGAAAAACACAAACTTGGTAGAGGGCATTGAGTACTTGCTTCCTGTGAAGTTTCGTAAAATTCTGTGCAGTGGTTTCAGAGGAGAAGTCGAAAATGTTAAAAAGTTAACGACATACGACGGACGGACGACAGACGACGGATGCCGCGTTATGACAACAGCTCACTTGAGCTTCGCTCTGGAGAGCTAAAAAAGAACAAAAAATTTGCAAGAAACTGTTACAAATCTGTTTTACCTTTGTTCCAATGCACAGTACTCCAACAACTCCTGGGAAGAATAGCGACGCTGCTCTCTCCATGACAAGTGTTATACCATGCTGTCCACGGACATTCTTGGATATGTTCTCAGAGGTAAATGTATCTGGGGTAAACTCTCCTCTGAATATATTGTAGTTTTTCACCTGAAGAAGGTAGAAGAGCATTTCGTAAACAGTTTCACAACATGTAAAGTACTATAAACAAGTGGTCCTAAAGTCTAATCCAAATACATTGTAGTTTTTCACCTAAAGAAGGTAGAAGAGCATTTTGTAAACAGTATCAAAACATGTAAATTACTATGAACAAGTGGGCCTAAAGTCTCTTCTTAATACATTGTAGTTTTTCACCTAAAAAGGATATACAAGAGCAATTCTTTTGGTATTTTAAAACATTTTCAAAACATGTTTATACTGTAAACAAGTAGCTTACCTTTGGTAGGCATATATTTTTATCAATCAGCTAAAAAAACAGATGGCCCAATGGGGCCACATCGCTCATCAGAGTTGCAAACAAAAGAATGATAGTGGACAATTTGGCAGAGGACCTTGAGTTCTTGCTTCCAGTAAGGTTTCATTTAATTCTGTGTAGCAGTTTAAGAGGAGATGTTGAAAATGTGTCATCCAATCAGATCCTTAGGCGGCCATATTTTTTGACCGGTCATCATGAAAAAACACAAACTTGGTCGAGGAGCTTGAGTACTTGGTTCCTGTGAGGTTTCATGAAATTCTGTGCAGCGGTTCCAAGGAAGAATTCCAAAATGTGTCATCCAATCAGAGCCCTCAGTGGCCATATTGTTGACCGATTGGCACAAAAACTTCATAGAGGACCTTGAGTACTTGCTTCCTGTAACAAATGTGTAAGGTTTTATGAAATTCTGTGCAGCGGAAGCAGAGGCGAAGTCAAACATAGGTAATCACAGATTACGAAGCTCACCTCGTGACAGCAAAATTCAATTCAAACATATTTCTTAGTACATGTATATTGGCTTTTAAAGGCAAAACAACTCAAACAGAAAAAGTAGGTCAATTTCATTTTATGAAAGTTTGATCAAAGATACATCCAATATGCAAGTTTGGTACATGAAGCACTTATACTTTGCTCAATATTGGCCCTTAAAGGCAAAATTACTCAAGCGGAAAAAGTAGGTCAAGGTCATTTTATGAAAGAATGATCAAAGATACATCCAATATGTAAGTTTGGTACATGTAGCACTTATACTTTGCTCAATATTGGCTTTTAAAGGCAAAATTACTCAAGCAGAAAAGGTAGGTCAAAGCCATTTTATGAAAGTTTGATCAAAAATAAATATATGCAAGTTTGGTACATGTAGCACTTATACTTTGCTCAATATTGGCTTTTAAAGGCAAAATCACTCAAGCGGAAAAAGTAGGTCAAGATCATTACATGAAAGTTTGATCAATGATACATCCAATAAGCAAGTTTGGTACATGTAGCACTTATACTTTGCTCAATAATGGTTTTTAAAGGCAAAATCACTCAAGCAGAAAAAGTAGGTCAAGGTCATTTTATGAAAGTTTGATCAAAGATACATCCAATATGCAAGTTTGGTACATGTAGCAGTTATACTTTGCTCAATATTGGCTTTATAGAGCAAAATCACTCAAGCGGAAAAAGTAGGTCAAGGTCATTTTATGAAAGATTGATCAAAGAAACATCCAATATGCAAGTTTGGTACATGTATCACTTATACTTTGCTCAATATTGGCTTTTAAAGGCAAAATCAGTCAAGCGGAAAAAGTAGGTCGAGGTCATTTTATGAAAGTTTGATCAAAGATACATCCAACATGCAAGTTTGGAACATCTAGCACTTATACTTTGCTCAATATTGGCTTTTAAAGGCAAAATCACTCAAGCGGAAAAAGTAGGTCGAGGTCATTTTATGAAAGTTTGATCAAAGATACATCCAATATGCAAGTTTGGTACATGTAGCACTTATACTTTGCTCAATATTGGCTTTTAAAAGCGAAATCACTCAAGTGGAAAAAGTAGGTCAGATGCTGCATCCAATGCATGGGTCCATCTCGGCATCCAAAGATGAATCACTTGTGCAAGTTTGGTTACTGTAGCATTAGTACTTTGTCAGATAATGAGCTACCCCAAACTTCTTATCCAAATCACTCAAGCGGAAAATGTAGGTCAGATGCTGCATCTGATGCATGGGTTCACCTCACCATCCAAAGATGAGTCACTTGTGCAAGTTTGGTTACTGTAGCATCAGTACTTTGTCAGATACTGAGCTACCCCAAACTTCTTAACCAAGTCACTCAAGCGGAAAATGTAGCTCAGATGCTGCATCCGATGCATGGGTTCACCTCACCATCCAAAGATGAATCACTTGTGCAAGTTTGGTTACTGTAGCATTAGTACTTTGTCAGATACTGAGCTACCCCAAACTTCTTAACCAAGTCACTAAAGCGGAAAATGTAGGTCAGATGCAGCATCCGATGCATGGGTTCACCTCAGCATCCAAAGATGAATCACTTGTGCCAGTTTGGTTACTGTAGCATCAGTACTTTGTCAGATACTGAGCTACCCCAAACTTCTTAACCAAGTCACTCAAGCGGAAAATGTAGGTCAGATGCTGCTTACGATGCATGGGTTCACCTCAGCATCCAAAGATGAATCACTTGTGCCAGTTTTGGTTGCTGTAGCATCAGTACTTTGTCAGATACTGAGCTACCCCAAACTTCTTAACCAAGTCACTCAAGCGGAAAATGTAAGTCAGATGCTGCATATGATGCATGGGCTCACCTCAGCATCCAAAGATGAATCACTTGTGCCAGTTTGGTTACTGTAGCATTAGTTCTTTGTCAGATACTGAGCTACCCCAAACTTCTTAACCAAGTCACTGAAGCGGAAAATGTAGGTCAGATGCTGCATCCGATGCATGGGTTCACCTCAGCATCCAAAGATGAATCACTTGTGCCAGTTTGGTTACTGTAGCATTAGTACTTTGTCAGATACTGAGCTACCCCAAACTTCTTAACCGGACGCGGACGCGGACACGGACGCGGACATGGACGCGGACACGGACGCGGATGCGGATGAGGACGCGGACGCGTGGGGTTATAGCATAAGCTCACTCAACTTCGTCGAGGTGAGCTAAAAATGTGTCAGCCAATCAGAGTCCTCGGCGGCCATATTTGTTACACGATCCGCAGGAAAAACCCAAACTTGGTAGAGGACCTTATGTACTAGTCATTCAAGATTTGGTTGCCAAAAAACTTTAAAGTCTTACATGTACTTACAAATCACAGACATTCTAAAGTGTATACGTGTATGAAGCCATTCATTGTACGTTAAAAATAATTGCATTCATCGCTAAATAGATAACTGGATTGCCAGGGTAGACGTTGCGGTGGTAAACATTGTTAATTAGTGTACAACATGTACGTATATGTGTCAGTAGTCTTCTTTTATCGATTTTAGAAAGGTACTTTACATTTTACTTCACGGAAACAAATCTGTAATTCGTGTGCATCTGAAAGATTTTTTTATTATCGTAAATCGAAGAACGGTCGAAAAAAATGAACGTACATTTCTGAGAAAAAACTTTCTAATTCAAAACTGACAAATACCCCTATTCAAACATTATGAAAATAATGTCCACGTAGTTTACACCTATAGTACTTCTATATAAGATCGAAGGTTAGCAGTCAATTGCATATGACTGAGTAGTTTTTACCGACAAAATACCGGTTTCAACATCTTTTAAAAGATATCACGTTCCCGCTCGTAGTCTCTCCTCGGCGATTGTTTATCTATTTTCATTTATTTACTACGTAAATAGCGTGACTTGGGGTTAAATTTTAATTCTTACACATAAGTAAAAAACTTGTTTAACTCGGCGCCCAATTTTTTTTATG
Organism: Pinctada fucata; assembly: GCA_028142955.1. Taxonomy (NCBI): domain Eukaryota; kingdom Metazoa; phylum Mollusca; class Bivalvia; order Pterioida; family Pteriidae; genus Pinctada; species Pinctada fucata. The sequence goes on along the minus strand of AP027110.1, from coordinate 47,442,869 downwards.
GTCACAATTTTGCAAGTTCATTTAAATTAAGGTCGCAAAACCAAATTTTCAGTCGCAAATGCGACCAATTTAGTCGCAACTTGGAGCACTGCCTATTAACGATCAATATCTGCTTGAATAATCTCTATAGCTATATGTAAACAGTATGTTGTCTATAACTATATGTAAACAGTAGATGTATGTTCTTACTTTTGTTACAATGAATAATTCAAGTCCATTTTCATCTATTTTCTTCTTGTTCCTCATTATGAATCGTACAGCTGGAGTCCCATGGACTATAACATCTTTAATATATAATTCAGCAGGATACAAATCGCCAGACCTACATTCAGAAAATAGGGAAATAAATAAGACTTATACATGTATATAAGTTATAAAAAGATAACATCGCTCGCCGTGCAAGTGTTTGATAGTAAAATGGCAATTTCATTAAATAGTGAGATATGGCCAGGTTACTGGTAAATTGTTTTAAAAATTAGGTCAAACCCAAACATCAAGGTCATTAGGTCAAAGGTCAAGGTCTCAAATGAAAGGATTGTTCATAAGGAATCTTCATGTGAAATATCAAAGCCCTACCCCTTAATTATCCTTCATGAGGTATTCATAAGGTAAAACTTTTTTAAAGGAGGTCAAACTCTAAGGTCAAAGTCACAAGTCAAAGGTCAAAGTCCAAAATGAAAGGTCAAGGAATCTACATGTGACATATCAAAGCCTTACTGCTTAGTTCAAGAGATACAGCCCAGGACGAAATTTTTTTTAAAGCAGGTCAAACTCCAAAGTCAAGGTCACGAGGTCATGCAAATGTCAAGGTACAAAGCATGAAAGAAGCAAGGGTAAAATTTATATGCAGCGAATGATTCTATGTACAAGACCTTAAATTTTTTGTCTTGATCATAAAACCACAAGCACTGACAAGGTTTTCTTTACCATGCTTAGCAATTCTACATGTATACTTGTCAAAATTTCTAACTTACCATTCTACGGATATGGATTTTCGTTAATGTGGAATTCAAATTATTTTAACGATAATTGGATTTGATATACAACATTTCACTCTTTACTTTGAAGTCAAGAAAAACGAAATTTCTTTCAACGGAAACAGACCGTGACGAAATTTGAATTTTGAACACTTTTTATGAATTTCGCGTATTTTATCGGAAAATTACAATCAAACCACTTTTAAAGAATTGGTTGTACCAAGTTTAATCAGAAAAACATAAAATAAACGGAATGCATTTGTTAAAAAAGCAATAATAAGCAAATAAAAGTTAACGAATTTTCCATAAAATGGATGCGTGCGCATAACTCTTGTGAATGGAGCGTAAAATGAGCTTCCATTAACCAAACATCTTTTCTAGGCTTACTTTTCAAGAAAAGAGGCATAGCACAAGAAAAAATTAGATATCGCATTCGCAGGAAATGTTTCAACACAAAAATCCTTACCCGGTATATCAATGATACCGAAAGCGGTATTGACTCGAAACGCATCAAAAAATTTGTAAGCATATCACGACGAAATAACAGTTTCAATAGAGAATATTTCAAAATCCGAAAAACGAATCGCACGATAACCGTAAGAACTTTTTCTATTGTTGCCTTTTTCAGTCAAGACACAAAGTTTTCCTACGAACCGGAAGCGGATGATTCTTTGCTAAAATGATGTAAAATTTGAAGATAAACATCGCAGGATGATCATCTATTCATATACACTTAAAAAAAACTTTCCTTGTTATTATAAATATAGATATAAGATAATTGATTTATACCAATCGTGATATTGTAAATGGGAAAATGAAAGTTAGAAATTTTGACTAGTATATATGTACACACTTACTCTGGCCGCAGAAAAAATAATCTGGAAAATGCCATTAACAGGAATGTAAATCTTCCATCTCTCTGCTCAGCCATTTTATATCTCGCCAATAAATCTCCGACACAATTCCAGAACTCAATCATGTTCCAACTCCAACCATTGAATAACCTGGAGAAACAAGCTGATATGGTAAGGCTTACATATAGTTGATATCTGCCCTGAAAAAGTCAAATGAAAATTTCTAGAAAATTTTTTATGACCTTTACAACAACATGACCAATAGTGAATCCCGTCAGTCATACATTGACTACTGGTAGTATTATTTACTACATTGTTTTCTGTTTTGCTATTGGTAATTTTTGGGTCAAATCATGTTTTTGTCCAAGTACCATAATAAAGCCTATGCTCACGCAGCAAGATACGCCCGTTGGGATTTTTTTCACAACACCAAAATATCTAAGTCCCATAACTCCATAAGGACAAATCGGATGAACCTGAAAATCAAAAAGTGGCTTTCTCTTCAAAGTTTGATCACAATGTACAAATATCATGAAAATCTGTTGACGCATATTCAAGTTATTGCGTTCCATGCACCTATATTTTGCTATAGATTAACATGTACATGTATGTGTATATAACCCCCCCCCCCCCCCATTATACATATTTCTCGATTATGCGACAAAAATAATCAAAAAGCCGTTACATATGTCAAAGAAAATCCTTTCTTCTTAAAGTATACAAATTTCAAATTTCCAAAACATTTCACCCAAAAATAGATTTTTAAAGAATTTTTAGCTATTTTAGTATATTTTCACAGTATTTTAAAATTCTAAGTCCCATAACTGCGTAACGACAAATCGGATGACCCTGAAAATTGAAAGGCGGCTTCCTCTTCAAAGTCTGAACACAATGTACAAATACATTGTATCTTGAAAATCCGTTGACACATATTCAAGTTAATGTGTTCCATAAGCAGACGGACAGACAGACTTCGCCATACCATAATACGTCCCGTCAAATGACGGGCATATAAAAATCGATGGAAAGCAGAAAAGTTTTCTAGAACTATGTTGTACATCATGTACATCGGATGACATTTAAGAATCGATAATTGGAAAATAAATTAATAATCAAAAATACACAAATGCTGAGTATCGATAATTTCAATACATTTGATAAAAAAAATTTTTTTTGCTTCTTACTTCTATATTTCTCTGAATCTTCTTTGATCTTTTATGAGTTCAAATAAAGCTTCTATCTTAATTGTATTCCAATAAATCAGTTTGCCATTGTAACATCACGTCCAAGTTTTGAACGTAGGGAGAATTTATTAACGTTTGCCTAAAAATACTTTTGATGATGTAATATTCGCTGTGTTTGCAATGTTCGTGCAAAAATAGGGTGTCTAACATTGAGCTAAAAATAACTGTCTAAGTTTTGCAATCAGAACGCCTCGACCTTTACTGCGTAAAAATCCTGACATAGAAAGAAAGGGCGAGGTGTTCCGATTATTAATTTAATGTCCATGGATGCATAATTCGCGAATCACTGAATTTGCACATGACCAACCAGAATTCTTTTGTACAAAAAAATACACTTTCAATTACTCACTGCCATTGTTATCTTTTTATTCCTTCTTTTATTTTTTGAAATGATGGAAAATTGTTTATTTTTGTTCTGTTTTATAATGTTTTCATTGATTTATATAAAACATAAAAACTCCATTTATTATGATTTAATTGAGAAAGATGAAAAAATACGTATTGTATTGAAAATATTGAGTATTGGTATAAAATGTACTGTATTGAAAAATTATTTCAATATACATGTACAACAGTTCCTCGCACTGCAAAAAAAAAAAAAATGATGTAGCATCTAGGCTGTATACAAGGAAAATCAATAAGGTTCATGCTCTAGTCACAAGCAATAAGTGTATGAAGTTTGGTTTAGATCCAACCAAAACTGCACCATCTAGACTGTATACATGTACAAGGATTTTTACTATTTCTAATCTTTGACCTTGACCCATGACCCTGAAATTCTCTTGTCATCAGCAATTGGTTTGATTAAGATAAAATCAAAACTGCATCCTCTAGGTTGTAAATGTATACAAGGACTTTGACCTTTGACCTTGAAAATCAATATGGTTCTTCCTCTTGGCTGTATACAGGATTTTGACCTTTTCCAATCTGTGACCTTGACCTATCAGTGTATGAAGTTTGGTTAAGATCAATTCAAAACTGCATCCTCTAGGCCGTATACAAGAATTTTATGAGGCATACACACCCTTAGACACAAACAACTGTGTTTCTATATCCCCCTGCAACCATGTTGCGAGGGGATAAAAATAATGACAGGTAAGCTCGAAGTTCTATTTCAAATTCAGACAGTTTTTCAAAACATAAATATGTCATTTCCAGGATTTTCACTTGAGACAAAGCTTGGGTACCATAGTGTGCAGATTTGGAGGAGGCATGATTGAGGTAGATTAAGATACTGTAAATTGGTTTTTATTCGTCAGGTACTAATTTTTGTTATTTTCATCAGTGCCTTCCTTGACGAAATTACGCATCAACGAATATAAATACTCCTGACAAAAAATAATGTGTAGAAAGGAAAAATTGAATCACTGTCTCTTGGTAAACTTAAATATAAACCGGGAACTATGCGGAGGAGGGAGGAAAAAGCTGCAGGTTCTGAGTTTCAAAACTTTGTTAAATAGTGTTATTACGACAGGCAAATGACAAATCAATAATACCGAATACATGTACACACAAAGTCGCATATAATGTACTTCTTATTACCAAATGATATGTTTTCACAGCAAACTAGGTGATATACATGTTTTCAATTGTTTCTTTACCGATAATTGTTAAACATGAAACACATACTGCAGATTTGAAGAGACTAATATAATCTAACACCATCGTGAGGGAGGTGTGGCAATTTCTCAACCCTAGTAGTAGAATACAAAATCTTGCAAGGCCAAGCAAGACCAGGAAAATTTTGTACACAAGGGTTGAGAATTCACAATCTGTCCCTCACCATGCTCACAGTATGTAGTGTTTGTTTTTCTCCCACTCTGGGCCAGAAATACTGGTCAGTAATATTCATAGTGTTGTATAATCGGAAAAAAATCATAATCGATTATCGGTTTATAATCGGAGAGGATTTTAATCGATTATTTCGATTTAATCGGAAATAATTCTTTCTTGTTTTTACAGACAGAAATATGACAAGTAATGAATAAACTTCACTCAATCTTATGCTAATATACATAGCAAAATGTCTAGAAAGAACTCCAACCACAGAATGATAAAATCCAGTCTAGTAAATGAAATATTTTGTCAAGATCACAGCAGTAATGGAGACAAAACAAAACAGCATATGCAGGGATGGGGGGTGTTCCATACGACCCAAGAGTTAACTTAAGATTTTTGCTCATTCAACAAATCAAGGCAATATCTTCGTGGTAACAGTACTGTGAAATTCACTGACCTTGTCCTTCTTACAAAGCTCAGGAGTTCAGTGTAAAAACAAAAAAGTGTCGATATTGACATATCGCAGGGCCCGTATCGCATCTGACGTTGAAGTTTTCTATAAGAGTACTTGTCATTACTATTAAATTCAATGAGAATTCATCGTATGCCTTAGAGAGTGTATCCTTTTCAAATTATTTACGCTACGCCCAGAACTTTAACCCGTAGAAACGATCGTTAAATCTACTTTCGTTTTATTTGTACTTGTCATACGCGATTATTCGTACTTGTCATATGCAAATTCGACCGAAAACTATGTCATTCTTTTCCACGTTGAATATTTCCAATTATAATCGATTCTTAAAAACATAATCGATTAATCGAAATCGAAGGGTATTAGCGATGATGTCGCCGATGTCGGAAGGGGAAGTAATACCCAAATCATGAGCATTTTCCTTTCAGTGACTTTTACAACCATTTTTGAAAAAATGAAATCGATAATCGAAATCGGAGAGCTTTTTGCAATCAACAATAAATTGATACAAAAATTCTCATATATAGGGAATGCAACCACGTACCACTTCAATATTTTCATATCAGGGAATGATATTGGTTGTGCATTCTACTCTATATAATGTATGAAAAGAAATCTATATATAAATGACACAAGTTCTCGTTTATACCTTTCAACTTTCTTATCTTCTTTTACACCTACATACTCCTTCACTTTACGTTTCATATCTCCTTCTGTTTCTATAATTTCAGCTTTCAAATCATCCACTTCCTTTAATTTTGAGCGGACACCTTTAAATAGATCATCTTGAAAATCATATGACACAGTCCACAACTCGCTACTGAGCTGAATAAGAGTTTTACTTATCGGAGGAAATTCGGAAAATCCATTTGACTCAGTCACTTCTGTTGATCTCAAGAAAGTAAAGAAGTCCTGTAGAGTTGAAGGTTTAGTGTCATAACAAATGCCAATATCTTCTAAATGTGAGAGTTTCCAATTTGATGCAGTCGTAGGGTACTTTTTCGGCCTTGTTGTGTGAGAGGAAGACGAGTTCGACGACGAATCATCACTCGCCATTGTTGTGCCTAAATTGTTTCAATTTTTTACTTATCTTATATAATCTGGATCAGCACATCAGGCCTAGATGCATTCATAAGTTTCAAATATGCATGCTTTGTTTACTTTCGTTTTGACCGGATGTTCTTATGACAGCAGCCCTTTCGCCCTATTTATCTTTCGATCTTGTATCAATGTATGTCATGTGGATGATGGGGTTTGATGAAACTTTCTGTAATATCGTCATACTTAATGTAAAAACAATTAAAACAAACTATATATATATATGAACCACGGTTGCGAATGGTATCAGGGTTCCTCATAGATCGGCATTCTGTTGCCATTGAAACCATGGTCAAAACCGGCGCGTCGAATTACTCAAAAGGACCCAAAAGGAACCCAAAAGAATTTCAAAAAGAGTCAAACGAAACACAAAAGGGGCAAAATGGATTTAGAGGTTTTGTTGATTAAAGCACGGACGTATATAACTTGACTAATTTATATTGTTTTGCCTCGGACTAGTTTGACCCAATGGGAATGCTTGAATTTGGTCATGTGACTGCCCGACAAATTCTTGTGGAAAGTCAGTTTCAAAAATTTGTAAGGCAATGGCCGACAATTAGCAAAACTGGGTAAAACTTTACAGCACTATTGCTTGGTAAAGCAGGAGGACAGTAGGAATCACCATGTCAAAATGGTCCTCGACAAAACAAATCAGTTATTAGGTTTGTTACTGACCTTACACGGAAATCTGTCGGGTTGATAAAGCCCATAGAAGGCTCGGCGCAAGCGCCTCGCCTTCTATGGGCTTTATCAACCCGACAGATTTCCGTGTAAGGTCAGTAACAAACCTAATAACTAATAGTATACGTCCCCGATTAAAGGAATGACGAAGTTGAGAGAGGGATAAAAAAGATAATAATTCGGGAGGGATTGTTTACAATTATTAAGTTTTTTATTATTATTTTTTTTAAATGACGTATTCTTCGGATATATATACCAGGGACGTATACAGGGACGTATATATATATACGTCCCTGCGTCCCTGTATATACCTAACCTTTTATTTATTTATTTATTTATTTATTTATTTATTTATTTATTTATTTATTTATTTATTTATTTATTTACTTGCTTTATTTCATTCTATTTTTTTAGTATCTATAAATATATTTCATTTATTCATTATTCATCAAATAAATCAAATTTATTCTCTAGCTCGTTTTATCTCTCTTTATTTGGTGGACAAAAAGAGGGCATTAGCAAAAAAAAAGGGGGGGGGGTTGAACGAGAAAGAGATAAACGATAAATACAATCCAACAATTATAATTATCCATTGGTGATTATGAGTCTTGTCGACTTATCATGTAATGCCGCTCATGTGTATGTTCAAAATTGACGGAAATATATTCGTTTATTCGCTTGTGATATGAAACATTTAAGGCATATACCCTAACATCTATAGGATATACGGTCTATATACTTCCTGTATATTAGAACTATGTATGAAAGTTAAATGAATATTGTTATTATTGATTCCATAAATGATTTGACCGTTCATACGAGTGTATCAAAACTTTTCCTTGTAGCAAATAGTACAAATAATCAAAAAAAGAAAAAAAAGAAAGAAAGAAGAATGTCGCGTGGAAAATGGAAGGGGAAAAGGAAGGCAGAATGGCCATGTGGTAGTTGTGATCTAAATTGCAAACATTCTTGTTTGTTGCGTGGAACCTGCCAAAAATCGTATCACATTGAATATGAACACATGGACAAATCAACTTTCAAGTCAATGACGACAAATCTGGGAGACTATATTTGCAAGTTACGAAAGCCTATTGAGCTATAGTGGTAGCTGAGAAATTTATTTTTTCACATTATAATGCGAAACTTACGCGTTATAACGCGAAACTTACGCGTTATAACGCAAAACTTTCGTGTTATAACGCAAAACTTACGCCTTATTATGCGAAATTTTCGCGTTATAACGCGAAACTTACGCGTTATTACGCGAAGCTTTCGCGTTATAACGCGAAACTTACGCGTTATTACGCGAATTTTTCGCGTTATATCGCAAACCTTACGCGTTATTACGCGGAACTTTCGCGTTATAACGCGAATTTTTCGCGTTATAACGCCAAAAATTTCGCGTTATAACGCGAAAATTTGTATGTATGCAGTATGAAAAAGATTTCAAATCGGAGCCCCTGTAGGAGCTTCAGGATACCCCCAACACAGAGTAGTTTCATAGCAATAACAATATATAAGATTATTATGAAATACATGTATATATACGACGAAATTTCAATCAGAAAACAAAAGTAAAATTTTCAGGAAAATGTAATAAGAGATTTTACGTGGTTCCTGAAGTTAAGGGATTTCGTGTAATGCCTGTATCGATCAGTCATTTTACATGGAATTCCTGAAGTTGGCCAGGCGTTTCATGTATTTCCCGACTTTTTCATGAAATCATAGCTTTTCGGTCGTTTGATGCTGAATATCCTCTCTGACAAGTAAAAAAGGAATGTTTATGTCAAATAAATAGAAATATTCAAGCTAGACTTTTTGTTGATGATTTCCAACTACCTTTCATGTGATACATATGTACATGTATCTGAATCAGATATAATGCATATAAAAGTGACGAACGAACGCCCTGCCAGACATATCAGTATGAAATGTAATACGTCAATCATAGCTGTCTCCCAGTAAACACTTTTGGGCATCCCCCTTCCTTTGTGTATTTAAATACTAAGCTTTTAATTGCGACAAGATTTTGGGACGAATCGAACATCATTGCACTTTGGTACGAAATCTTATATTGAGTTACGTGTAGACTAAATGATCCAGTCTCTCCCGCAGCCGCTACTAGAGACTGAACACCTCTATGGTTGCTACAGAACGAAGTCGGACGAGACCGTTGCCCAACAAATTTTGGCAGTTTGAAGGTCTCCAGTATTGATTTTCTTGTTGACGGGACAAAATGAAACCTTTATCTAAATATCTAAACCAATCTCACCTCTTTTACTCGCTTTGTTATTGTATTTTCCACGACGTTTAAACTCCCACCGCTTTGACCCATATAAAAATGAAAGTTCGGAAAATCAACCAATCAGAACGAAGGATACCTTAGGCTCTTTCTGTATCCTTCGTTCTGATTGGTTGATTTTCCGAACTTTCATTTTTATATGGGTCGAAGCGGTGGGAGTTTAAACGTCGTGGAAAATACAATAACAAAGCGAGGCATGTCTCAATTTCTCCTACTTTACCAGAGGGACTAGACATCTACGCAGTGTAAGACCATTTATTACAAAGATACCAATTTGAGCTGATGCTAATGCAGTAACATCTACATGAGATGGAGACTGTTTTTTTCAATGCCGTATCGACACATCTAGTAGGGGACGAGTCCATGGCTGTAGAGCTTCGATATAGAACTTGCTTGGAGATGATTCTAAATGCCGATGCGATAATGAACCACAAGTCTAGGGCAAGTTTCATGCTCCTTTCGCAAGACTAGGGGCTGTGCTAAAATTGGACATTACTCATGACAGTAAGTGTTTTGAATATACTTCCCTGACATTGTCGCCATAGCACTTTCTATGTAGACATAACGTCAGACAGTGCATGCATTTTATATAGTTTCATTTCCATGCTTCATTAACATCGACGGCGGGTGCGGCTAGCCAACAGGGGATGCTTACTCCTCCCGGGCACCTGATCCCACCTCTGGCTTGCTAGGGGTCCGTCGATGTTTAATTTTGTACTCTATTGTGAGTGCTGTTGAGATTATCGTCAGGATCTTCTTTAACTCATGCGTTTGTACAATGATTGCGCTTTGTAACATTGTACAGATACCAATTAAGTCCATATATCCTTGCGTTAATGGTTCAAAGTATATATCATTTGTTAAGCTGAATCAAACATTCATACCGGAGAGAAAAATCGATGAGACTACAGAACCCTTACCTGTGATGTGGACAAATACAATGGAACCTCGAAAAGGTAAAACTTGGACTCCGAACCATTTTGTTCCTATTGTTAACAACAGCCAAGTACGAGTGAATCCCGTAGTAAACGAAAACGTTAACACGACGATTCAGAGGCAGAGTGTTCAAGTTGTGAAGAAGTCAACCCCACTGAAGGAACCTGAAATTTGATTTCCCCTGAAACACCAAGAACAGTATCGATCAAACAAATGAAGAAAAGACTGCATCCTTCCTCTTCAGATGAATCACAAGATGATGATTCTTTCTCCAACAATCTAAACCCAACCTCTCCTGTATTTAATGGCTCAAAACGCAAGTGGAGACGCCTTCAATCTTCCCCATGCAGTCTAGATGTCAGTTCCGACACAAAAGATTCATTTGACTCCTGTAACAGATACAGTGTCCTGGAAGTTGAGGAGGTGAAGTCTCCAGAATCTCTGGATAAAGAAGGGAGGACAAACATCATGCCAGATCTTCCCGGAAGCAACCGTTTTATGATTATCGATGAACTGTTTCAAGCAGTAACAAACGATGGAAGAGAGAGGGTTGTTGACTCCATTCCTAGAGGACAGAAGATCAATGTGTATGTTCTGATCAAAACCACGGAAGGCAGAAAAAAAGACTTCACCGACGATTGTGGTATATGGGGAAGTGCAGGAACGTCTGTCAACTCTCATTACATCATTGAAAACGGGAAGCTGAAGAATGTACCGTTGAAAAATGGACAGTATTGTACAGAGAAGAAAGTACAGAAAAAGAGGATTTATGTACCTCTGCAACCACAGCCATCGTCAGATGAGATATTCCACATCCACAGATATTATGCTAAACTAAAGGAGGACGAGAGTTATAGAAAGCGAGTAACTATTTTCACGAGACTGCCGTCCATGTATAGTGACAATACCGGAATATGTGTAATTGAATATCTAGGGGATTTCAAAGGCAAGACATTAAAACATGGAAATAGCAAGTCTTCAAACCTTGATGTTCCTTATGAAAGAACCAAACCCGCCGTTCTCCAAAACATCAAATGCCGATTAAAACGTGTCAAGACATGGCACTGGATAATTCCATGGAAGCACCGAGATCCAAACAGGTCAGGGATAAGATTTATAACGATTCCAAGAAAAAAGACAATGGTCATGGCAAAATTCACGACGTTGCTGATGAGGCATTGCGGATTATATCTATGTGCCAAAATGGTGATGGAAATATATACGAGAAATGATCCATATTCCAAAAAAGCCGCCAGCTGTGATCATATTTACAGATGAACAGGTTGAGGATCTAAAGTCTAATTGTGTCGGTGATGGGGGCAGCGTCATTGGAATCGATAGGACATTTAATTTAGGTGCATGTTTCGTCACAACAATGACATACAAAAAGGGGAAGATCATCAAAAGAAGGGAGGAGATCTCCAACAAGACCCCGCTGCAGCTTCAACAGCAAAACACCAAAACACACGATGCAAAAACACAAAAGACGAGTACAGCACGAGACGGAAAAGAGACACACGTCATGTAAACATCAAACACAAAAGACTACACATAAACCGACGAGACCAATGAGTTAAAGAAGATCCTGACGATAATCTCAACAGCACTCACAATAGAGCGTAAAATTAAACATCGACGGACCCCAAGCAAGCTAGAGGTGGGACCAGGTGCCCGGGAGGAGTAAGCATCTCCTGTGGGCTAGCCACAAACACCGTCGATGTTTATGAAGCATGGAAATGAAAATATAAAAACTTCATGCACTGTCTGACGTTATGTCTATATAGAAAGTGCTATGGCGACAATGTCAGGGAAGTATATTCAAAACACTTACTGTCAAACCCCTCGCGGGGAACTTTTTTACGAGCTTCACACGGCAAAGGGCATAAGTGTGACACAAACGAGTTAAAGAAGATCCTGACGATAATCTCAGCAGCACTCACAACAGAGCGTAAAATTAAACATCGACGGACCCCTAGCAAGCTAGAGGTGGAACCAGGTGCCCGGGAGGAGTAAGCATCCCCTGTGGGCTAGCCGCACCCGCCGTCTATGTTTATGAAGCATGGGAATGAAAATATAAAAAATTCATGCACTGTCTGACGTTATGTCTATATAGAAAGTGCTATGACGACAATGTCACGGAAGTATATTCAAAACACTTACTGTCAAACCCCTCGCGGGGAACTTTTTTACGAGCTCCACACGACAAAGGGCATAAGTGTGACACAAATGAGTTAAAGAAGATCCTGACGATAATCTCAGCAGCACTCACAACAGAGCGTAAAATTAAACATCGACGGACCCCTAGCAAGCTAGAGGTGGAACCAGGTGCCCGGGAGGAGTAAGCATCCCCTGTGGGCGAGCCGCACCCGCCATCTATGTTTATGAAGCATGGAAATGAAAATATAAAAAAATCATGCACTGTCTGACGTTATGTCTATATAGAAAGTGCTATGGCGACAATGTCACGGAAGTATATTCAAAACACTTACTGTCAAACCCCTCGCGGGGAACTTTTTTACGAGCTCCACACGGCAAAGGGCATAAGTGTGACACAAATGAGTTAAAGAAGATCCTGACGATAATCTCAGCAGCACTCACAATAGAGCGTAAAATTAAACATCGACGGACCTCTAATATTGAGCTAAAAATGACTGCCTTAAACCCCTATCACACTTTTACGTATCGGCCCACGTATCTACGGCGTATCAGGATACGTGGCAGTAAGAAAGGAATGCAGCAGCAACGCAGTAGCAACACCAGCTTACGCAGCGAGTACTCTTTGAAACGTAGCATGATCTCTTGATACCTAGCACACACGTAGCAGCTTCCATACGCCGTGTGTACGTAGCAAGAACGCAGTGCAAACGAAAAAAGCGCAGTAGCAACGTAGCAGGAACGTCGCTAATACTCTTACTACGCAGTACGAACGAATTACAAACGCAAGCGATATCCCTATGGCGTACTTGCTACGTACAAGGCATTGCTAACTCATACCCGCGGCATTCTTTTCTTTTCTACTACGTATGGTAAACGTTTCAATTTCTTATTTTTTGTTTCTTCGATATACTCCTGCGTATGCATGGTGTACAAACTACGTTCTTTTCATTCCTGCTACGTAAGAGCTACGTTGGTGTTGCGTTGTATGAGTATCTGCTACGTTAAAGGAGTATCGCTCATTCCACCTCGGCGTAAAAGGTGTATTAGCTATGTTTTTATGAACACATGAAAAAAATCTAGAGGGAAAATAAAGTTTTTAACCCATTAAGAATGAATCAAGATTAATTATAACGTATAATTACAAACTTCCACTAGATCAACCAAGCAACTTTATTTCATATGGAGAACTGAGTCTTAATAAAGTATGCACTAATTTCAAAGGGCATTTGACAGTACCCTTTACCCTTTTTGTGTTCCTATTATTTTGAGTGGTAAATCAAGAGAAACAATATTTGGCAGCCAAAGAATTTTTTCATACGAACGTGAACGCCACGGCAACGCAGCAGAAACGTCGCCAATAAGAAGACTACGTAGCAACAACGTCGTACTTACGCAGTAGAAACGCATTGAACGTCACACGTACGTGCCGAACGCCGCTCGTACGTGATGGTGGGACGCATTGGTACGCTGCTCATACGTGATAGAAACGCCTCTTACGCTGTATAAACGTCGCACTTACACCTAAGACTCCTGAGAAGGACGCAATACGTGGCAGACCTTTCCGTTTCTCTTGCTTTAAGAATTTTGGCAAAAATACTCCTCTTACGTAGCTGATACGAAAAAGTGTGATAGGGGCTTTAGTTTTGCAATCAGAACACCTCGACTTTTACTGCATGAAAATTCTGACATAGAAAGAAGGGGCGAGGTTCGATGTTCATGGGTGCATAATTCGCGATTCACTGAATTTGCACGTGACCAACAAGAATTCTTTTGTACAAAAAATACACTTTCCATTTCTCACTGCCATTGTCATCTTTTGATTCCTTCTTTTTTATATAAGACATAAAAACTCCATTTATTAAGATTTATTTGAGAATATATGTATTGTATTGAAAATATTGAGTATTGACGTAAAATGTATTGTATTGAAAAATTATTTCAATATACATGTACAACACTACCTCGCACTGCAAGAAAATTGATGTGCCATCTAGGTTGTATACAAGGAAAATCAATAAGGTTCATGCTCTAGTCACAAGCAATAAGTGTATGAAGTTTGGTTTAGATCCAACCAAAACTGCACCATCTAGACTGTATACAAGGATTTTCACCATTTCTAATATGTGACCTTGATCCATGACCTTAAAATCCTCTTGTTATCAGCAATTAGTTTGATTAAGATCAAATCAAAACTGCATCATCTAGGTTGTAAATGTATACAAGGATTTTGACCTTTGACCTTGAAAATAAATATGGGTCTTCCTCTTGGCTGTATCAGGATTTTGACCTTTTCAAATCTGTGACCTTGACATATCAGTGTATGAAGTTTGGTTAAGATCCATTAAAAACTGCACCCTCTAGGCTGTATATGAGAATTTTGTGACACACACACACCCTTAGACACAAATGAGTTAAAGAAGATCCTGACGACAATCTCAACAGTACTCACAACAGAGCGCAAAATTAAGCATGGACGGACCCCTAGCAAGCTAGAGGTGGGACCAGGTGCCCGGGAGGAGTAAGCATCCCCTGTTGGCTAGCCGCACCCGCCGGCGATGTTAATGAAGCATGGAAATGAAAATATATAAAATTCATGCACTGTCTGACGTTATGTCTATATAGAAAGTGCTAATGTCAGGGAAGTATATTCAAAACACTTACTGTCAAACCCCTCGCGGGGAACTTTGTTTCTATATCCCCCTGTAATCATGTTGCGAGGGGATAAAAATAATGACGGGTACGCTTGAAGTCCTAGTACAAATCCAGACAGTTCTTCAAAACATAAATACGTCATTTCCAGGATTTTCACTTGAGACAAAACTTAGGTACCATAATTATTATAATTGATGATTCTCAAATTAAAAGTCTTATCATGATGATGATAAAAAAAACTTAGGTACCATAGTGTGCAGTAATGGAGTAGGTACATAAATTTGGGATAGATTAAGATACTGTAAATTGGTTTTATTCGTTTTTTTCGTTCTTTTCGTCAGTGCCTTCCTAGATGAAATTCATATCAACAAATAAAAATACTCCTGACAAAAACAATGTGTAGTAAGAAAAAATTGAATCACTGTCTCTTGGTAAACTTAAATATAAACCGGGAACTCTGCGGAGGGAGGGAAGAAAGCTGCATGTTCTGAGTTTCAAGACATTGTTAAATAGTGTTAATACAACAGGCAAATGACTAATCAATGAAAACCGAATACGCATATAATACGCATATAATGTACTTCTAATTACAATAAAATGTTTTCACAGCAAGCTAGGCGATATACATGTTTTCAATTGTTTGTTTACTGTTAATTGTTAAACAGACACACATGGCGGATTTGACGATCTGACAAAACTTACATAATCTAACACCACCGTGAGGGAGGTGTGGCAATTGCTCAACCCTAGTATACAAAATCTTGCAAGGCCAAGCAAAATTTGTATACAAGGGTTGAGAATTCACAATCTGTCCCTCACCATGTTCACAGTACGTACCGGTAGTGTTTGTTTTTCTCCCACGTCAGGGTCAGAAATGCTAGTCAATAATCTGTAATATTCAGCTGTTCGTTGCACAACGTCGCTAAGGCGGCATTATTGCGATGACATCAGAAGGTGAGATAGATGACGTCAGAGGGTGAAATTGATTTATCTCACCCACGGGAAATTTTAGAGTTCTCAGTACATCTCACTCTGAAGTAGGAGACATACCTGTCAACTCCCCCTCTTTTGGAGGGAGACTTCCTCTTTTTGATCTCATCTCCCTCTTTGGCATTTCTCCCTCGAGGGAGACTTAAATCTCCCTCTTTTTGGCATATTTACCAAAGAAAATCACTCTAAATAGTGACATTCAGAGCATTTCATGAGAAATTGCATGACAAAATGTAAGAAAAGATGTAAAGAATGCAATAAACTATTGATACATGTTTCATAGTTTATAAATGTTTTTGAATTGAAATGTCAGCACAATGACATTATTTGGAAATTTGTTGTGCACAAAATGTTGCGATTCATTAAAAATATAGCAAAATTGGTTCACGCGCAATCTCCCTTTTTTTCAAGAGCCAAGGAGGGAGATCTCCCTCTTTTTAAGATTTCAAAGTTGACAGGTATGAGGAGAAATTTCTATCTATTTAACAAGGGGAAGTGATACCCTAATCATGAGCATTTTCCTTTCAGCGGCTGTCACAACCGATTTTGAAAAATTGGAATAGATAATCAAAATCGGAGACCTTTTTGAAATCAACGATAAATAAGCCTTTTTCACATAACTGCGGTCCAGTTGTTTTGGACAGCAAAATAAGATCATTTCCCGCAATATGACGTCAAGGACAATCACTTTTTAACAGTGACGTCATGAAAGTTGGTACTTGCCGTTTACCAGTCAGGGGTCCAACTTAAAAAAGTTAAAAATATTTGGTGTTAATTTTTTTTATTTATAGAAGTAAATTTCATACAAAAATTTTAAGAAAAATTTTAACTTGTACAAATTATTAACTCAAGTGATCATGGTGATAGCTACAACAAATTTGACAGATATCATTTATAATGATATGATAATACCTTGAGAACTTTTGTTATATTCAAGTAAGAAAAGTGTTATAACTTGCCACAGTTACAACACAAGCAATACATATTTTGGCAGTTATACATTGTATCCTTAAATATCTGTAGCCTCTTACGAAAAATTTCCGCAATTTTTAGCTCTACTGGTCAAAGACCAGTCGAGCTTATGCAATCGCCCTGTGTCCGTCGTCCGGCTGTCTGTCTGTCCTCTGTCCGTTAATTTTTTTTTGTGAGCGCGAATCCTCTGAATTTGTGAATAGTACAAAATAAATCCTTTTTGCATTATAATGGGCCTGTGGTCTAGTTGTGCACCTGATATTTTGTTTAAGCCCCTGACCCCCAGGGTCTTGGAAAATGGGTGTGGTCATTTTCTCCTTTATGGGGGGAGGGGCAGGGGGTACCTTTTTCCCCCTCCCACCCCCCTTACCTCCCTCCTCACACCCCCTCTTCTCTCCCCCTCCTTTTCACCCTTCTCTTATCTCACCTCTCCCGCCCCCTCCCTCCTCCCACCCCCTTCTCTCCCTCCTCCCGCCCCTTCTCTCCCTCCTCTTGCCCCCTCCATCCCTTTTTTGCCCCATTCCCTCCCTCCCTCCCGCCTCCCTTTCACCCTGTCCACCCCCTCCTATATAACTCTGTTATCTTGTGAGGTACAAATCTCAGAAAGTATAATTGATAGAAAGATATTTATTTTTGCATTATTCTCTGTCTGTGGTTTTGATGTGCACCTGATATTTTGTTTGAGCCCCTGACCCCCAGGATCTTGGAAAATGGGTGTGGTCATTTTCACCTATATAACTATGTAATCTTGTGAACATCAATTCTCAGAAAGTATAATTGATAGAAAGATACAAACATAGGTAATCACAGATTACAAAGCTCACCTCGTGACAGCAAAATTCAATTCAAACATATTTCTTAGTACAAGTATATTGGCTTTATAGAGCAAAATCACTCAAGCAGAAAAAGTAGGTCAAGGTCATTTTATGAAAGATTGATCAAAGATACATCCAATATGCAAGTTTGGTACATGTATCACATATACTTTGCTCAATATCGGCTTTTAAAGGCAAAATCACTCAAGCGGAAAAAGTAGGTCAAGGTCATTTTATGAAAGTTTTATCAAAGATACATCCAATATGCAAGTTTGGTACATGTAGCACTTATACTTTGCTCAATATTGGCTTTATAGAGCAAAATCACTCAAGCGGAAAAAGTAGGTCAAGGTCATTTTATGAAAGATTGATCAAAGATACATCCAATATGCAAGTTTGGTACATGTAGCACTTATACTTTGCTCAATATTGGCTTTTAAAGGCAAAATCACTCAAGCGGAAAAAGTAGGTCGAGGTCATTTTATGAAAGTTTGATCAAAGATACATCTAATATGCAAGTTTGGAACATCTAGCACTTATACTTTGCTCAATATTGGCTTTTATAGGCAAAATCACTCAACCGGAAAAAGTAGGTCAAGGTCATTTTATGAAAGTTTTATCAAAGATACATCCAATATGCAAGTTTGGTACATGTAGCACTTATACTTTGCTCAATATTGGCTTTTAAAAGCGAAATCACTCAAGTGGAAAAAGTAGGTCAGATGCTGCATCCAATGCATGGGTCCATCTCGGCATCCAAAGATGAATCACTTGTGCAAGTTTGGTTACTGTAGCATTAGTACTTTGTTAGATACTGAGCTACCCCAAACTTCTTATCCAAATCACTCAAGTGGAAAATGTAGGTCAGATGCTGCAAACGATGCATGGGTTCACCTCAGCATCCAAAGATGAATCACTTGTGCAAGTTTGGTTACTGTAGCATCAGTACTTTGTCAGATACTAAGCTACCCCAAACTTCTTAACCAAGTCACTCAAGCGGAAAATGTAGGTCAGATGCTGCATCCGATGCATGGGTTCACCTCAGCATCCAAAGATGAATCACTTGTGCAAGTTTGGTTACTGTAGCATTAGTACTTTGTCAGATACTGAGCTACCCCGAACTTCTTAACCAAGTCACTCAAGCGGAAAATATAGGTCAGATGCTGCATACGATGCATGGGTTCACCTCAGCATCCAAAGATGAATCACTTGTGCCAGTTTGGTTACTGTAGCATCAGTACTTTGTCAGATACTGAGCTACCCCAAACTTCTTAACCAAGTCACTCAAGCGGAAAATGTAGGTCAGATGCTGCATCCGATGCATGGGTTCACCTCAGCATCCAAAGATGAATCACTTGTGCAAGTTTGGTTACTGTAGCATTAGTACTTTGTCAGATACTGAGCTACCCCAAACTTCTTAACCGGACGCGGACGCGGACACGGACGCGGACGCGGACGCGGACGCGGACGCGTGGGGTTATAGCATAAGCTCACTCAACTTCGTCGAGGTGAGCTAAAAATGTAATTGTTTTGCATTATTCTCAGTCAGTGGACTAGATGTGTACCTTTTATTGTTTGTACCCCTGACCCCAAGGTTCATGGAAAATGGGTGTGATAATTTTCGTCTATGCATGTATAACTCTATTATGTTATCTTGTGGACACCAATTCTCAAATAGTATGATTGATATAGAGTTAATTCTTTTTCCATTATATTGATCATTCTATGGTCTTGTATTATGTTTGAGCCCCTGATCCCAGGGTCTTGGAAAAGGAATGTGGCACTTAGATTTATTCAAGCAAATAACCAGGAGAGCTTCAGTCTCATCAGAGACTTCTGGTTGTAACTTTTGACCATAGTTCTACTTTCTAACTAGATTTAGCCAGGTTGTTTTTTTCATGAATTTGTCTTTACTATGTGAAATGATATTAGAAAACATAATACAAACTAAATAGAAAAACTAAACAACCTTTTATCATGTTTATTCAATGATGAAAGTTACGAAAATTCCTGATTTTTTTTGTAAGAACTTGTGTGACACTGGGCACAGATATTCATTGTACGTTGTATCAATTTAGGATAAGAATGGATGGAATACATGAAGGATGGATTAATTAAAAGAAACATTATGGAAGTTGACGAAAATGATAATTGTAATGACGAATTGAGTAAGCACTACAAAAAACTACAGCAGATTTGTAGAATTTGTGGTTGTACTTTAAGGGCCAGCAAGAGTGCAGCAGCCTACCAAAAAAATCCTTTGTCAAGGAATTTGCATTTGGCTATGGAATAAATATTGAAAGTGAAGACTGGAAAGTTTTTCCGTGCCAAGTATGTAATTCTTGCAGTAGATGTTTGTATCGCCTAAGGTACCAGAAAGATAGGAGTGTACCATTGATTCCTTTGCAACATTTAACACCACATGATGAACAGTGTGAAATATGTTGGCAAACAAAAGGACGTCATAGGACAAAAAAATCAAGAGAAGAATACGAAAGTAATGAACTTACTGAACATGAAGTACACAGTGAATCCAACAATGAGTGCTCTCAGCCAAAAATTCCAACATTTCAAAAACTGAAAGAACAACATAATGGAACACGAGAAGAAATTCTTTATCAATTCCAATATTCTTTACCATTGATGAACAAGAATGAAAAGATAGGACTTTTTATGGACCTTTTGGAAGCTATGTGTGACGATGACCTATCTCTGCTTAGTAATTCTTTGGGAGCATTCCATCGTTCTGCTTTTTCACAAGATGCAAACTCGTATTACTATATGTATTAGGATGCCAAAGCAATGGCAAATTTTGATATTTACAAGTGGTTGAGTGAACGGAGGAACTCACTTATTCCTTATATCTTAGGACTGCTTGGATATGGTAATGATATCAGTTGTGTGAGGAATAAACCAGATGAAATCTTAAAAGCAGGAAGAGCAGTTGAGCAGATGTATTATTTATGCAATTCATCAGTCATATCACCTATATCCTTCTTGCTTAAAATATGTGCCTATACACTTACAGGCAGCAAAATGTTGGTCGATCTAATTGGAAATGCTTGCCCTGGAGGTCATTACAAGACTATCACCAAATGGTTAAGAGATCAAGAGGGCGAAGAACAAAGTGTTCCTCCAGGCGATGTTATGAATGTGTTTGATAATGAGCAAGTCATTGACCGCAAAGGTGCAATTAAGCCATCTAACAAAGCTGCAATATCAATCATAACTAACATTGGATTTACAATTCTTCAAAATCATGACAAAGGTGACTTGTTACAGAATGATGCTAACTATAAGCCATTACCGATTTCAAAATGCAAGATTTCTGCTGAAGGGGAAAACAATCTACCACAAATTTCAGAGCAGGTCAAAAATGCCATACAAGATTTGACTGATGAATCTTCAGAGAGATATCATGATTTTGGAAATCGTCACTATGAACAACTCCATGTCTTTTTAGACACAGCTATCAATGTTGTGAAAGAGGAGCAATCACTGAAATGTGGAGAGTACAAAGATGAATTGGATGCAGCGATTGAGAAGGAAGAGGAACTTGAAAGCTCTGTTATATGCGACACTTGTGGAACAAGAAACCCCAAGAGGAAACTTATTTGTACTGGATGTAAGATGAGAGATGGAATAAAACAATCTAAGGAGAAGCTGAAAGGTGATAAAAGCCTAGGTGCAAGTGAAACAACAGGAATGCAGTCCGTAAATATAAGATTGTGCTTTGAGCCTGACAAAGATACTTGTAACGTTTCGAGTTATGACACTCAACATGCTCAATTCAACTATGTTCCTATATTCTATATAGTATGTTGTAATATTTACTTTTTGTTTGCCTTAACGTTTGCTGCAATTGTATTGTTTATTGCTCTTGTAGCACCTTTGTGTGCCTGAGTTAGTAAATAAACATTGTCTTGTCTTGTCTTGTCCTTCTTATCACAGTGGAAAATATGAAATAACACTTACGGATCCTGTCTGTTGTAATCCAAATAGTATAACCACTGTTGCACGTGTTCTAAGAAAAATCGGAAAAGACAACGGAATTGCTCGTTATGGTGGTTGTAAGCGGCAATGGACTTTCATTTGTTGTGATGGACTTCCCTACATGATAATTCTTAGATTGAAGGAGGAGGCAGTTGTTTGTGTACACGAAAATTGTAAAAAATCTTTCCTTACAAAGAAGCAGTTTGATGATCACATGAATTCAAATCACCCAGGAATGAGTAGCAAATTCATTTTCGAATTTGATTGGGTATATATTCAAATTAGGGCAGGTCACTACGAAATGAATCTGATAAAATCATTCTTTGAGCTTAACTGGGTTCCATTCATGGAAACACTTTGCGAGAAAATGGGTTTTTCATCCGATGCTGCTAAACAGTATGCCAAAGCATGCAAAGACCATCATAAGAGTTGGCGACTACTCCTTGTCGTTCACCTCTCTACTCTGCAGGAGCTAGTTCTACCGTATGTAAGATTTTGTCTTCTGTCTGTAGAAAATCCGACAGCCAAAGGATTTCTCAAGCATTGCTCGGACACTTATGATAAACAGCCAATATATCACTACATTTTTTATCAAATGTGTCGTTTCTCACAGGGAGTGATAAACTTCAGGATGGCCACACGACGCAACAATGCTGAATTACTCAAAAGCGCAAAGTATATGAAAAAAGAACTTTTTCATGGGAGATCTCACCCAAAATATCAAATGATTGAGGTGTACGATACCATTCAAGACATCTTAATGCCAGACAAAGTAAGGGAGTTACATGATGCAGTTTCTTCAACCATAACATCAGGTAATTATTCTCTCGGAGAGGATTTTGACTTTGTTTTGGAAGAAAAAAACAGACAACTAAAATCTTGGATACCAAAAGGGATTCCATCTGATGAAATTTGGCAAACTGTTTGCAGAAACAACAAGACCCTAAAGAAAATAAGGGAAACTTCTCTTTCGATGTTTGAGATCAATCGACAACCAGGAAACACAATCAAGGAGCTTGGAATTGATGCTGCAATTACTGCCTTTTGGAAAGTATTGAGAAGATCTGAGTACTTGAGTAAAACGGATGATCATGTATCAATTGATGGGAAAGTCCTTGATGACAATTTAATAAATTTCATAGAGGAAGCAAACAAAAGGAGGATCCGTATACTACAAACTGAGTTTTTGGGTTTGCCTGTTCTTCCTGAGGATGCCTCTCTTCGACATTCTGTTCCAGTGACAGTTGATGAAAGAATCCAAAGTCAAAGTCACACAAGTATGACAGTATCAGAGATAAAGAAGAAAATTGAAGAACTTATAGAAAGTATTCCAGATCCTTTCATTAAAAGCTACTACATAGACACATACCAAAAAGAGGTCAAAAGAACAATTAAACTGATCAGTTTTATGGAGGAACTACAGAATGTTTTAGGAGAGTCACAGCAACGCCCTAGATTGGATAGCGAATGTGAAACGTCTGATTCAATAATCTAGGTGAGGAATCTTGCGATGTGATGTTTTTTTTTTGTGTTCTGCAGAGTCTGTTCTTTCTTAACTCATACATGGTGAATATATTTCAATTCAGTGTCTTTGAACATTTACTTTTGCATGGACAACTTGTCATGCTTCTTACAATGCACATTCAATTTATAACATGGATTGCATCCGTCCATCTGTCAAAAATGGTGTCCAGGCTATATCTCTGGAACGGTTTATAGACTTACATGTATTTCCATATTTTTGTATGTTGTTGCACGTGACCCACTGGACATAGTGATATTTCTGGTTAATTAATTTTCACACTTAGATTATGTAATTACTACGTATGTTTAATACTCGTGACCTAGAAACCATTACTTTTTTTTCAAATTATCTTATTTGTACCATATCTTGAATGTTCATTTTTTTCATAAATCACATTTCTTGATTGTAGCAAAAGCAAAATTATTTTTGTATGAATTGTTTCTCCTGAAAAGATTTAGGCTTTAACAATCAATTGTAAGTTTCTAATTTATTGCCTTTCCATTCCACAATGACATTTTGCATAAGGTGTCAACTTAGACACGTTTAAAAAACATCTTTAAATCCTGAATCATATTGTCAGTTAATTGTAGTAGTAATGTTTGTTTACCTTTTAACATTATGTATTGCACGTTCTTGTTAATTGTTGATTGCATGTTTATTTATTACAGATATACTCCTTTCAGTTGAGGGTATTTTGCTTCTGCTTGGTATAGTGAGCATGGCAGCGCTTGTAATCTGCATATTGCGGAAACTTCATTTAACTGTTGACATTAGGTATGCATCATACTACATGTTGGGCATTTCTGGACAAGTTACTCAAAGAAGCTGTCATCATTTGGATGTATCAATCTTACCTATATGAAATAAGATTGATTACTTTGAATTACAAATTACTTGTGGGGAAAATTTCTTTCAGGTTAAAAATGAAAATTAAGGGATTTTGAAACTCTGTAAAGAGTTCATTGGTTCCATTACTGGCTTGCTTGCATGTTATTTACTAATCTTAGCCAATAAAGGCACTATCTTTCTGCATGAAATTTATAAGCTCAGCCATTTTACATTTTGTATGCTTTACTCATGCTTAATATGTTAATGGCGGTACACTACAATTTTTGGCCATCAGTATATTTTTAGGCATCATAACTTTTTGAAAGTTAATTTGAGCATTGACCTCTACAAGTTATAACTAATTGAAGTTGGATTCTTTGGGCTATAGAAAGACGTAATTGTAACCTTCCGTTTATGCCCTATTTTCAAAATAGTTTTGATTGCAAAATGATGAAATCAAATTTACAGTCCTAGCCAAAAATAATTTTGATACTTATCATGTTAATTTTTAGGTTTTTATATGATCAAAATTATCATGGGATAGTTAACATGGTGTACTAGCAAACCATTGGGTCACCGCTTAGACACAGTTCACAAATTTCCGGGTAATGGAAAATAAGATTCAAATGATGTCAGCTTCCCTAAAATAAGTAAATAATATATGAAAACTGTTTCCATGGTTATACATGTATACTATTAGTTATGCAGTGTCAGAAATATATTGGGTCGATGAAAAAAGTTGTATTGGGAGAGGCGAAGCCGAGCCCAATACAACTTTTTCATCGACCCAATATATTTTTGTATCCCCCTGTAAAACACTGTATAACGAATTTATCCCACCGATGGCTTTTGGCTAGTGTATGTAACGTCAACATATTTTAAAGCATCTCGGTGACGTCAATATCGTAAAGCGTCTTAGTGGAAGCAGGATATAAAAATAATATCCTGTCAGTAAAATAATACAACATAATATTCGGTTCTTCTCGACCAATCAGATTGCAAGAAATTTGCCAGAGGTGGGATAAATTTTAATATCCTATTTATGTCGCCTGCAACTCAGAACAACATGTAGGGATCAATTTGTCCGGTATCTGTCTACAGGTCTGTATGTCCGTCTGTCGCACATATATGGCTATAACTTGCTTGATATACATCACAGATATTTCAAACTTGCATGGATGGTTTTACATGATGAGACTCAGCATACAATATAGGTAAAGGTCACTATCGGCAATAAGACCTTTCATTAAGACCTTGACTTTTGACCTAGTGATCTTGACCTTGATGTTTGACCTACTTTTCCGAAACACAAACCTTAGGCATATTCTTTAATTGTAATTGATAGCTCTGAGCTTCCATATTTCACTCATATATTCTTAGATCAACACCTTTTAATGAAACCCCGCCCTTTGACATAGTAGCCTTGACCCATACTTTGGTAAACTTGTAGAAATTTTAAACATGACTGTATCTCTTGGACATGTTAAACCAGAAGCAGAAAAACTTTCATCTTTTACATTAAGATTTCCTGTATAATTTCACAAGACCTTGCAAGTGAATCTGTGACAGATTTTCGTCAGGATCTTCTTTGACTCATAGACTTAAGATTAAGTATATCTTTTCAATAAGAAGGGCTAGAGCTTTATATTTCACTGGTAGACACCTTATACAGTAACAATATTGTAGATATAGGATATATCCACTAAAATTAGGCTCCGTAATTCGACCATGAAAGGTTTTATTTTCATTCATTTGAAATCAAATTGGTACAGCAAACATGAGAAATGTCAGCTGATACCTTAGAATATGTTTTCATGTATAGATGAAAAACTTGATTATATAATCATGAATTTCATTACATTTTCAAGATTCAACAGACATTGAAGATTCAAATTACGAGCGTTTGAAACCTGGTTAAAAAAACATTCTACGGACAAAGAGGAAATGAAGCTGAATCGTAGGCAGACACTTAGACAATCAAAAAGCAGAATGGTTAAACAACTGAAAAAAATGGCAGAGAAACTTGAAAAGGAACAGATATATGATCCGGTAGACACACTATTTATTGTGCGCGAGAAGCGGTCAAAGATTTCTTAATTTTTTGGATATGGGAAATTATATCAGAAATACAAGAACGGAGAAGCCTTGAGTAAAGTCCCGCCAAAATGTTCAAGAATATCTAAAATTATGCCACTTGTTGTGAAGGACACAGAATTTCTAACTCCAGAGAAGCATAATTTTTCATTCGTAAAATCAAAAAGTTTGACGGAGGAACAAGTGGAGGACCTTGACAACATGCAGATACATTCTGAGGAACACGAAATGTAAGTATTATACAGACTTTAGTTGTCTTCATGAGAAACAAGAACATGAAGGACTTGTTAATATTACAAAACCATAGATATTAATTAAAGGGAGAGGAAGGGGTGGCTATTGGGTCTAAATGGGGAAGCTCTGACTTAGTAAGAACCAATTCCAAGGGCATGAAAAACAGGGTTCATGATCATGATGATATTAAAGTTGAAGGAATGATCTTAAGAAATAATTTGATTCTAGTTAATGATATTGGTGCAATGATTTGAAGATATACTTTTATTCTAGTTAATCTACTAGTGATATTTTTCAGACGGCAACAGCTATCACATCTACCATGTCCACTCCTCAAAATAGGTATGACATACGTACATTTTTTATTTAAGTAAAATGTAAATTTGCAATTTGTTCAGTAGACCTTGGATCTCGCCATATGATAGTTCATTCTTTCATATGAAATACGCTTTTGTAACCTTAAAACTCAAGGGCATAAGAATTTCATACTTGGTAAGCTTAATATGTAGAATAAACCTATATTGATTTTAAGATCAAAAGAGAGCATAGTATTTTTCATTGATGATTGCAAAATACTAAATAAAATAATATAATCCATACATCAGTAATAGGCAATGTGATGTAAATTCTGTCTGTATGTCATCTATTTCAGTCCCAGATCAAAAACAAGAGGTGGGCAGAATAGAGGAAGGGGGAAGAGAGGGAGAAAGAGAGGCCAAGGCAATGAGAGAGGAAGTGTCGGAGAGGAAAGGTATTTTTAATTCTTCCTTGGGAAGTTTCAGTTATGACATATTTACAAACTGCTGCGATGCATTTATTTTCATCGTCTTCATAGATTTCAGACTTTCCTTCAAATATTGTATTATAGATTATCTGTCATAAGATACAATTCAGATATATAAATATATCTTGTAGCTATGAACCAAAACCTAAAGCACGTAGACTTGGTAGAGGAAGGATCAAAACCAGAGGTGGGAAGGGTGGAAGAGGGAGAAGGAGAGAAGAAGAGAGAGTAGATGAAGGTGGAAGAAGAGCAGAAGGTGCAGAAGAAGGGGAGAGAAGGTATGCTCAAATTAATATAGATAAGTTTAAAAAAAAGTTAAAGGAGATAGATTTATTGCATATTTCAAAATTTCAGAAATCTTTAACTCTTCTCTAAAACAGTTCATCTCTATTGTTAAATTTTACTGACATGCATTAAGTGTATAATCAGGTTTCTTCTTCAGTATGTTCAGACTCGTCACGTATGTCTTAAATAGTAGAAATTCGAGAATTTTTACATCATTTATTTTTAGTTCCACCCCTGTGCTTGGTGACCTCATGACTACCGATAAGGAGGATTCGGATATAGGGAATATGTCTCCAGTATACCCATTACCTTTACTAAGGTAAGTTGAAATTTTTGCCGGTCAAGCCATAATTAGATTTATACTGACTTGAGAAAATAAATATGTTAATCTACAAAAAGTTGACCCATTTGACATGTCAAAAACTTTTATTTTGAGAAAAGGGAAAATTTAGTAATTTTTTTGTTATTTGTTCATATTTTTACAATTTCAGAGAAGATGACTATGAGGCCCTAATGACACTAGATTTTAACTTAGAATCAAGGTAAGGAGACAGAATTTTTCAAAACATAGTGTTATCAAAGATTACATAGCTCGCCTATACAGATTTTTGTCAGAAACCAGGTTAAAGTTTTTGGAAAGTAGGTCAAAGTCCAAGGTCTAGGTCATGGTCTCAAATGAAAGGTCTCGTCACAAGGTATCTACATGTGACATGTCAAAGCCCTACCCCTTATAGTTCAAGAGATATAGCCCAGGTTAAAGTTTTGTCTACGGACGATGACGACAACAGCGCCCAGGGTATGGCATTAGCTCTCCGGACTTTTTTGTCCCGGAGAGCTAAAAATGAACTCGCAATATAAGTATTAGAGACAAATGGCAGAGAAAAATGAAGGTCCCTGTGTAGAAGCAACATGGAGAGAAGAGAAATAAAAAAGAATATCACCATGATAACAAACTGATATACCACATAAAAGAACTTCAAAATGGTATGAAAAAGGACATCAATAAGCCAGACTCATCCAAATATTTGTATGGTCCTCCTTGAGAATTTTCAGTTATGACGTACTTACAAACTGCTGAGATGCAATTACTTTCGTAGATTTCAGACTTTCTATTAAATTATCTGTCATTCAATACAATTCAGATATAAAAATATGTCTTGTAGTAATGAACCAAAACCTAGAGAACATGGAGAATGTAGAGAAAGGATAAATGCAAAAGATGTGAAGGAGGGAAGACAGGAAAGGGGAGAAGGCAGAGAAGAAGGGAGAGAAGATTGGGGAGAAGAAGGTGGAAGAAGAGAAGAAGGGGGAAGAGGAGAAGACAGGGAAGAAGAAGGGAGAGTAGATTGGGGAGAAGAAGGGGAAGAAAAGAAGAAGGGGGAAGAAGAGAAGAAGGGGAGAAAAGGTATGCTCAAATTTATGTAGATTAGAAATAAACGTTGAAGGAGGTAGATTTATTGCATATTTTAACATTTCAGAAATCGTTGACTCTGCTCTCAAACAGTTCATCTCTATTGTTAAATTTTACTGACATGCATTAAGTGTATAATCAGGTTTCTTCTTCAGTATGTTCAGACTCGTCACGTATGTCTTAAATAGTAGAAATTCAAGAATTTTTAAATCTTTTTTTTTTAGTTCCACCCCTGTGCTTGGTGACCTCATGACTACCGATAAGGAGGATTCGGATATAGGGAATATGTCTCCAATATACCCATTACCTTAACAGATTTTTGTCAGAAACCAGGTTAAAGTTTTTGGAAACTGTTCTTTGATTTTATGTTGACAAGACTTTGATTAATCTCCATAGAAATAGCCCAATCGAGTTACCTTATTGTAATAATTATTCAAGTTACTAAGAATATTTTATGTATTTAACAGACAAGAAGACAAATATTCAACACTGAAGGTGTCTGACTGCATTAGTGTCAAACATGGCAAAAGTTTTCTACCTGCTATAGTAAGTATATAAACCTCATATAATCAGATCTATGAATAATTGTTTACCTTGAATACAGGAATTTTAGTTTTAATGATGCAGATTGAAATCCAAATTTTTTCTCAATGCATAAATTTACATTGGTCTTTATCATAATGATGCTTTCCTTCATTGTTTATTTTATTTCTCAGGAAACAATAATAGGTGGTTGTTACCAGTAAGGGGTCCAATTTCTACAAGTTATAACTTGTACAAGTAACTGATTTTAATATTTTAAACTTCAACAAGCAAGTTATAGCAGCAAATGTGAACCTCAATCATTATGAACTCAAAGTTTGTAACTTTATATACATATGCATGTTATAGATCGATGGACAATCTCCTGGTATATCGCACTATCAAGCACATGATTTATGAGGGAATATTTCTGTTATTAAATCCTATAGCAATAAACAAGCTCCTTTGTAAGAAAATTATGTTAGAAACGTAGTAAAAAGCTAGCTTCATCTTCTGAATGCGAATTGTAAAGATACTAAATGTGTTTAAGACTGTTATAACTTATTACAGTTATTGTTGTAATTCTAAAGAAAATATACTTCTTTATTCATAACTAATTTTAAGTTATGAATTTCTGAAAATAACTGGTTAAAGTTATAACTCATTCAAGTAGATACATTTTTATAATGTTACAAGCTATTATAGTTGGGCCCCTGACTGTACATATATTTATATACAAACAATATTAACATATGGTAGCTTTACTAGTTTGCTTTGCCTTTTGTTATACTTTTTTGGCTTTTGCCATTTTTTATACATTTTTTGCAATGTATAGTTAACATGTTTTATCTACAACAAAAATTGATCAATTTCCTTTTACAATGTATACTGAAGATGGAAACCTTTTACATTTGTATTGTTTTTTTGGTTTTTTTTTTGTTAAGAAGTGAATCAGAACTATCTCGTACTGTTAGGAATCCTAGTGAAGTGCTAGATGCATCTTGTAAGGATATTAAACATGTTTAAGACTGTTATAATTTGTTAAAGTTTCAAGTGTATTTCTAAAGCAAACATAACACAATTTAAGTTATAAATTTTTGAACATAACTGGTTTAAGTTATAACTCATTCAAGTAGATAAATTTATGTTACAAAATTAAGCTATTGAAGTTTGGCCCCTGACTGTACATATATACATATATAAACAATGTCAACATGGTTAATATATGGTAGCTTTACTACTTTGTTTTGCCTTTTGTTATACTTTTTGGCTTTTGCCATTTCTTTTCCATTTTTTTTGCAATGTATGATTAACATGTTTTATCAACAACAAAATTGCTCAATTTCCTTTTACAATGTGTACTGAAGATGGAAACCTATCTCATACTGTTAGGAATCCTAGTGAAGTGCTAGATGCATCTTGTAAGGATATTAAACATGTTTAAGACTGTTATAACTTGTTAAAGTTACAAGTGTATTTCTAAATCAAACATAACACAATTTATGTTATGAATTTCTGAACATAACTGGTTTAAGTTATAACTCATTCAAGTAGATAAATTTATGTTACAAGCTATTGAAGTTTGGCCCCTGACTGTACATATATGTATATGAGGGTGGACAGGGGGGTTCCTCTCTCCCCCCCTTCCCACCCCTTTACCTCCCTTCTCCCACCCCCTCCTTTTCACCCTTTCCTTATCTCCCCCTTCCCACCACCTTCTCCCACCCCTTCTCTCCCTCCTCCTGCCCCCCTTTCTCCCCCTTCCTCCATTTGTTGCCCCTTCCCTACCTCCTTGCCCCCCCTCTCTCCCTTCTCCTGCCTCCCTTTAACCCTGTTCACCCCCTCGTATATACAAACAATGTTAACATTTGGTAGCTTTAATTTGTTTTGCCTTTTGTTCTACTTTTTTTAGCTTTTGCCTACATTTTTTTGCAATGTATAATTAACATGTTTTATCAACAACAAAAATTGCTCAATTTCCCTTTTACAATGTGTACTGAAGATGGAAACCTTCTACATTTGTATCGTTGGATTTTTTTGTCAAATTTGTTTTTAGAAGTGAATCAGAACTGTCTCATACTGTTAAGAATCCTAGTGAAGTGCTAGATGCATCTTGTAAGGATATTAAACATGTTTAAGACTGTTATAACTTGTTAAAGTTACAAGTGTATTTCCAAAGCAAAGATAACACAATTTGTGTTATAAATTTCGGAACATAACTGGTTTAAGTTATAACTCATTTAAGTAGATAAATTTATGTTACAAGCTATTGAAGTTTGGCCCCTGACTGTACATATATACATGTACAAACAAGGTTAACATGTGGTAGCTTAACTAGTTTGTTTTCCCTTTAGGTATACTTTTTTGGCTTTTGCCATTTTTTTTTTTACATTTTTTTGCAATGTATAATTAACATGTTTTATCTACAACAAAAATTGCTCAATTTCCTTTTACAATGTGTACTGAAGATGGAAACCTACATTTGTATTGTTCTTTTTTTTTTTTTTTGTCATATTTGTTTTAAGGAGTGAATCAGAACTGTCTCATACTGTTAGGAATCCTCGTGAAGTGCTTGATGCATCTTGTAAGGATAATAAACATGTTTAAGACCGTGTTATAACTTGTTAAAGTTATAAGTGTATTTCTAAATCAAACATAACTCAACTTAAGTTATAAATTTCTGAACATAACTGGTTTAAGTTATAACTCATTCAAGTACATAAACTTTTATCATATTACAAGCTATTGAAGTTGGACCCCTGACTGTACATATATGTATATGGGGGTGGACTGGGAGGTATCTCTCTCCCCCTTCCCACCCCTTTCTGTACCTCCCCCTTCCTCCCTCCTCCCACCCCTTCTCTCCCTCCTCCAGCCCCCTTTCTCCCCCTCCCTCCATTTGTTGCCCCTTCCCTACCTCCTCCCCCTCCTCCTCGTATATACAAACAAAGTTAATATCTGGTAGCTAAATTACCCAAACGAAAAAAAATCTTAACAAACCACAAATAACTTTCATGTAACTCAT
The DNA here is from genome assembly GCA_028142955.1 of Pinctada fucata. Taxonomy (NCBI): domain Eukaryota; kingdom Metazoa; phylum Mollusca; class Bivalvia; order Pterioida; family Pteriidae; genus Pinctada; species Pinctada fucata. Next base: position 47,410,239 of record AP027110.1, on the reverse strand, counting down.
ACAAAACCATCAGATCCATGGGTTGTTAGTATGAGTTTAGTATGATCCATTTAACGAATCATAATTAAACCATTTGACTACAAATAAGGAATAATGGTCTAAATGCGAGTTCTTTCCTGAAGAAGGGTTGGATGAGAGTTCAGTATGATTTGTTCTTGGTTTGTTAACTCTGTCAACTAAGTATAGTGAGTTGTGTATGGGTTATTGACTTGTTTTGAAATGTTTCAATGGTTCATGTATGGTTTGTTTTCTTAGAACAAAAAGCGAGTTCAGTATGGTCTCTTAACTTCGTTCACACATCAGCTATGAGTTATATGAGGTTTGTTAACTTTGCCCCTGATGCTAAATGAGTTTGATGCAGTTTGTTAACCTGCCTTTATCGTTTAACGAGTTTGTTGCGATTTGCTAACTTTGTACAATAATGCATATTTTCTGTTATTTAGTATGATATGAACACAGCTGAATGTCTTAAAAATATTACACTAAAGGTCAGTATGAAAAGCTCACAATTCCTCAATTGCTGACTTATAGCTTATGGTAATGTGACCAATAATTACCTTGAACCGTCCTTCAACGCTCTTTCTAGATACAAAGGCATCCATAAAGAATAAGCTGCTACATGAATGTACTTGTTTATAGTATATTCAAATCCATTACATATGTTACATGTACATGTAAGAAACACAAAAAGTGCACAATAAAAAAAATCATCAAAAAGAGTTATCTCTCTTGTTTTAAATGAGTTGAAAAACATACAGAATTAATTGTATCAGCTATACAGAAATATGTACATTTCTAATAGAATCTCATATTAAATATACTGTAACAATATTCATACTGAAATGTGGTTTGATCTGATGCCAATTACATGCATTCAAAACCTTTACATATTATTTCGATCAATCACATGCACAGAGATCACTATATATGCTTTGTTTTATCTCTGGATAGGGATTCACACAGGGTATCACAGGACAATGAATATAGACTGAAACCCCATCCTGTTAAACATCAAAGATTTACTTCATGGTGGTTGGAATCATCACAAACTACATGAATACTGTCAAACTCAATGGCCAAACATAAATCAAGTATGTTTTCAACTGGCACAACATATCTGAGATCACTTTTTTCTACAAAATGAATATTTGGTAGAGATAAATTTAAGAAATTAGATTTTATGCAGTCATCAGCAGTAATGCCAGAGTGATGTCTATCAAACACATTTATACTTTTTTCTCTTAGTACTGAAATGCATACAAAAAGACTCTGCAAATAAGTATCCTCGCATCTCACAAACCAGCAAACCTGTCCATACTCTACAAAACCTCTTTTGTTTTTGAACTTGACTGTGTAAGAGTCCCTGGATGTTGTCCTGGTGTAGTCCAAGGAGTGGTACATTATACCTCTCAGCTTTGCCTTACTGTGAAATAAAAACTTGCAACCTGGAACTTTGAAAACCCCTAACAGCATTCCCAAGTCTTGCTCACACAGTGATTTTTCATATCCCTTTCCACAAAGCTGAAATGCTAGATGATCCACATTTCGTTTCTTTAAGAGCGAACGAATCAAATCGTGAGCTCTAGATGTACTTGGAACGATAGTTGATAAAGACAGTAACATTTGAAAAACATGAACAGCATTGATAATTTGAACATCTATAAATTGAGTTCCATGAAAAAGTTTAAGAAGATCTCCATTTGCAGACTCGAAGGCAAAGCAAGATGTACTCCACAGGGGTCCAATTTTACGAACTGTATCTGGAAGATGTAACAATGAATGCATATTTATAGTCATGAATCGCTCTCCATATAGATATGGAAACATGTAAACAAAATAGTTTAACAGGCGCTCACTTTTAACAATATCATCGATGGATATGCTTGACTGATTTAGGAGGAAAATGCCTTTCAGTAATGAAGAGTAGTGGTAAAGATATCTTGGATGCATTAATTCTCCTATGCATGGTACAGAGTAAAAAACGAACCATGATCTATATTCTGCAGCTTTCCAAAATTTTAAATTTTCCACAATTGATCTTGGCACCCTTGATATCAAATGAAATGGCTTTATATGCAGTAATTGAGAGTCTATGATATCAACGTAACGGTACAAAGACAAGGGTTCCAGGCTGTGTGAAATGTTGAACCGCAGTTTCATAATAAGACGAATGACTCCAAGGTAGAGAAGATGCATCACATCAATGGCAACATTTTCCACGCAATCATATCGAGGACAAAACATCAGGAAAGATGGGCCCTTAATACCATTAACATGTGCAGCTTTTTGTAAGGAAGTTGCTTTCTGGGAATCTTCTATCATATTAATAGATTCCCTTTTTGGTCCACAAGGATCATTTTGCTGATATGGGAAAACCCTTACATTGCCACCAGTCGGAGTTCTCAGATTACATCCAGTTTGGAGGCACTTTGGACAGCAGCACTCACCATTATGTTGATTCATGTTCATGACACTGCTTCTGGCAGGAATGTCACAGGAAACTGAATATAGATATCCATGTACCTTAAATGTTTCAGATTTGCAATTTGTTTTTATGTTAATTCCATGTTCTAGGGAGATGAACGCTTTATGAAGTGGTCCAACAAAACATATTCATATCAGGTTTAGTTTTACCAAACCATAATCCACACATGATCATATTTTCCCTGGCCTTCCTCATGCGAAAAGGTAACTCGTTAATCATCAAAAAGATTGGCCATATTGACGTTTTACTGCTTTTGAATATGGGAATGCCGTCGGTATTAAAAATGAAAGAAATATGACTTTCCTTGTCTCCACAAAGAGGTTCTGTTTTTCCCATAAGTTTCCTATAGTTTGAACTGTCATACACATCTTCAATATTTCTTTCATTCTTCTTGACCCTCTGTGATCGATGTTTTAATCCTTGAATGAAATCATTCTGAGAATAAAGAGCACTTAATTGAGATACGATTGGAAGTTCCAAGAAATATTCTCTTGAGTTAGATGTGTCTTTCTGACAGGAACTATTCGGACACTTTTTATGATCTGCTTGGAGTTCAGTCAGGCAGAATGAACAGTAGAAATGCTTAACAAATGATGATTTCAAATTGTTAAAAAATCGCTTAAAGTGGTAGACACTTTTCAAAGCAGGATATCCAATAAGCAGGTGGAGATTTATCACAGTCAAAGTATCAGATAACATTCTGGATGTAAAGGAATGGGTGATAGCTAGAAGCCAAATCAAAGTACTCTGGTTTTTATTGATAAAAAATGACCTGCTTGGATTGGCTCATCTTCATCCGTATTTCCGTCAATTTCTTCGTGTTCCTCATCTTCATCAATGAAATCATCATCAATATCACTTTCTGCAGTCCACCTATTATCAGTCTCAAGAACTTTGATTAGATCATCCAAACTAGTTTCATTTTTCTCCTTCCGAAAATTGATAAATTCTGTGTCATTATCAGTGACATCATCAGATTCATCCATATGTAGCATGTAAATATCTTCATTTTCTCTGTGACCATGGCTCTGGCATTCCTGAGCTGTGAATTCAAGAATGTATGTTAAATTACTTTTATTTTTCAATTTAGTGCTTTCTCCAATGTAACTAAAAGGTATAAAATGTTATTTCATTTACAGTCAAACCTGTCTTTAATGACTCTTTAAGGGTGTGGGAAACAGGAAAAGGGTAACATAAAACAGCTGGTTACTAAACACAGGTTCATATTCAATGCAAATAAGGTTGGGATGGGAAAATTATGGTCACTGAGACATACAGATGGACTTTATGTAAAAACTAAGGAACCCCCATAGAGGTGGTCGCTAAGAGTACGTCAGGTTTGACTGTATGTATATCTCGAGAAAAAATCATAAAAAGAATTGAATATGCCAGCAAAACCCAACAGTGCCTAAAATTAGAATATCCATTTTAAACTTTCTAAGAAATTTAAGGATCTAACTGGGAAAAAAGGCAATAAAATTGGGGATAAAAAGAAACTTTATTTTACACTTGAAATGATGCCAAATAACAGCCACAAATTAGGCTGAATTAGAGCCGTTATATATATGTAACACCTAAATGTGCAAAAAATTCATAACGTTTCTACACTTCATGCATCTTTGAAACTGTAGAACTTAATACCTTTGTCATCCTTATCTGGTGCAATAACTTCTTCAGCTTCCTGATATGCTGTTGGTTTTCCACTGCTTGAACCTACATTGCACCCACTCTCTGCCCGGATTTTTTTGTATTTACTGTTGTACTTAACTGGACGAACTTGACCACGTTTGTTGATGGCAACCACATCTATGAAACAAAAGATATACACACATGGAAATGAATATGCATGCCTTATAAAAAAAATGTACATGTTACTATAGTAAATTGCAGTTATCTTGAAGGTTCCATATTAATAGTATACACTGTAAATCAGAATATTTCAGTACAAAATTATACATTATAAATGCATGTAATACATTATGTACATATGGTAAAAAGACAAAAAAGTTATGTACAGTAACATCGGTTGCATTTCACATTAGATTAGATCAATGTTGGTAAATATTAAACATACATGCAACATAAACATTTTTTTATGTATATGTTTAGATCTGATCATTCGTGTGTTATTGAACATGTTTTAAAATTAAACATTACATGTATGTAACATTAATAAAGCATTTATCTAAGCATGCATACATGCTTGTATCATGTATGTTTAAATCTTTATAGGATTAATTATCATTAGTGTGATTTCACAAGCATCATTATCAAAAATAGTTTGCTTTTTCATTTTTTTTCTAACTACATTGTAATTATTTCAAATACATGTATATCTTTTTTTTATTTACCTTCTCTTTCAGAGCCATCACATGACATGTTCCTATTCAATATGCAATTCTGTCTTCATACAGTTGAAACCACCTTATTGTTATCTGTTCATCTCTCTAGGAGCATGTAGTGAATCCCTGAAATTCAATGAAAATTTGGTAAAATAAACATATTTTATTAGCAAAAAATGAAAATAAAGCCGTCACTCAGATACAACTCAAGTAAGCATAGAGGTCCAGGTATCGAACCCAAGACATTCTGCTTACAGGGCAGACGCTCTTACAGACTGAGCACCTGGATGATTTAGACTAGCTAATCTGGCAATGGAGGTTCAAGACAGAGAGTAGAAAACAGTCCAACTTTGGTAGACGATTAGGCTATGTTATCTGGTGAGATCTTTTTGGGTGAATTATTCATGTTTTTAGGATTAAGTATACAAATCAATCTTTATGGTCATACCCCGGTTTACCCTTCAAATGCAAAAAAAATTGCAGAAATGCTACTTCTAGCTGAAAATTCATCGGAAGCCTTGTCTTTCTAAAGATACCAGTATTCTCTTATGACCATGCAGGATATCGACACTCTTTCTACATGTGCCTGTGAGCTATGCAAAACAAAAAGGTCAGGGCATTTTCTGTTTCGACTAAGAGAGTTCTGCATGGGCATGCATTTATAATAAAAAAAGGGCTCTGGTTTTTAATTGAAAAGAAAAGTAGCAAAGATACCCACTCTCTCGTCCTCTAAGTACAATGAATTATAATTTGGAAAGTTTTTAATTTCTTCACATGCAAGTACTGAAGTGAAGTAGAGGAAGATTTTTTTTTTGAAAAATTTCCTGAACAATCACCAACAAATTTTTTTTTTGCAAGATAGAGGTTCTGTCGAATTGGGAATATATACTATACCTTTCTTTCCACATGACACGACACACCATCACTACTGTAGGAGAGTTGTCTTCTCTTCACTAAGGCATGAGGCTCCAAAAATATGTTCTGGTATTCAATGACATTCTTTACATATACGGAATAATTAAATGTATAATGATACCGTTAACGTTGCAACATTAATTTATAAATGCATGTCACATGAATTGTTTACCAATACTTTACTTTTTATCTGTTAATGTCTGGACATTCGGAGCACGTCTTCTCGGTGGGAAAACGCATGCGCTCTGTACGCGCGAATATTCATTTCGGGACTCATCGGATTAGGCGCGCACTTTGATTGGGCGGTTCATCTTGCTGTTTGAAACGTGATGGCATCAAAGCGTAAAATAAAGTTCACAATAAGTGATGATATCGGTAAGTCGAGTATGTTGCTACTCGTAATTAGTAGGCTAAGTAATATTACACTCGGCCCATACTGGTCGAGGACAGTTGGTCGCCCAGGACCAGTTACCACCTACTGCATTTTGGAGGGACTTGGGGTTGAAATAATGATCGACACATGAAAATTTGTCAGAAGGCTTTTCATTATAGGAAAAAAGAAGCAAAGGTATAATAATAATCAGGTACGGGATTACTCCCGAAATGGCTATAATAGCTAAATATGGCTATAATAGCTATAAATGGCTATATTGGAGAAATAATTTTAAGTACTAAAAAATAAAATTTTTGAATTTTTCTTTCAAACTCAAAATCGCGAATCTTTACGACCATCTGATCAAAGTTTACAAAAGAAGTTGGTATGCAAAACTTACAATTTTCAAGTTTTGACCAGGATAAGTTACATTTTACATGTCAACTTCTTTAGTAAACATTGTTCAGGTGGTCATAAACAATTGCGATTTTGAGTATTAGCTCAAAATTCCAAAATTTACTTTTTTAGTCCTTAAAATTATTTCCCCAATATAGCCATTTATAGCTATTATAGCCATATTTAGCTATTATAGCCATTTCTGGAGTAATCCCGGACCTGATAATATAACCTCGCTGCGAGATGCAAGATCATTATATCTGTCGTCTCTCCAATGGCAATAAGAGGGATTTCGCTCTGTATACATGAAAATCATATTTATTTACTGGACATTAAACCATGGATAGCTCTTCTTCTTCTTCAGGATATGGCAAAACTTCAATACACTGAAGATTACTTGCCGGCTAGCTATAGGTGTTATTTCTTAAACTATTATAGAAATAGAGGCCGAAATGTAGCGAACATATTACCAAAATATTAGAATATAATTATTTAATAGATCAAAATTGCATGTGGGCCAAAACGTCTAATATACATTGCTTCAGCCCGAAATGTCAGTAAAGGTCGGCAGAGGTTGCAAAAGATTGAATATTCAAAACTTAAAGGTCTAGATCTACATGTACATGATTCAAGGTCGAACTGTAAAAAGATCGAAGTGACTGTCAACCCTTTTTAATGCTAGACAGATGAAATGTCGACTAAAAAATTTGGAGTTGAATCCCACTAATTAAGTGCTGTAAAACCTGATTAAACAGTGCAGTCTTTCCGAAAACTATTTTCAGCCAGTAGCCCAAAGATAACTTTAACTGAGTTTTTTGTATAGTCTTTAAGAATTTCTACTAGCCCAGCAAGAATTTTTACTAGCCCAGCAAAAATTTTGGTAGCCTCGGGCGTCGGGCTTGTGAGTTTGTGGAAAGACTGTTCAATGTTTTACATTATGCACTCCCTGTGTGGTGAACAATGTGAGAATAGAGTGAGGAGCAAGAGAAGATTATAAATTAGGCAGCTAGTGTCTCCGGATACGAACGTTCGTATCTTTAGACCTATGTCTCGGCGTACGAACACAAATCGTAGTGAGCTTCTGCATATATATTTCAAATTGGTTCGTTTTTTTTTCCAAGGCATCTTGTGTACAAATTGTATCTTTTTTGTGACATATTCTGAAAAGTTAATTAAGTAAAACGCACGGAGTTGCATCTACATGTACGTATTTGTTATCGTCTCAAAAATTTCAAAAACTTAACTTCCACTGGAGCGACGAAATGTCAGTACGTGCACACAACAGCCGACAAGTGCGCGTCTATTACTGATCAGTGATCACTATAATGATTGAGAGCATTGAAAATAGCTTCTTGTCCAGATTGCTAATTTATAGATTATGCAGAATTAACTCGTATACCTTGATATGGTTACAAAAATCAACTTTGTATTGTTATGGACACATGGTTCGAGTCACGTGACAGTTACAGACCAATCAGAAACATGTTCGTACGCCGAGACATAGGTCTTGTATCCAGAGCCACTGCCTATAAATTTATGTCTTGTTTGATATGTTGTGCTCTATGTGATCCCTTTTCTATAGTTGTAGAGTGCTCTGAAAAGTGAGGATCATACCATCAATTAGAAAAGTTTGGTTTTACACACAAGTAGGGCTGTAACGATTCCCTCGCGATACGATACGTGGTCAATGAAACAATGTTTGACCAATTAAAGAGCGTTTTAAGTGCAAAAGTAAAAAAAAAATTCTGAAGAGATTGAACCGCAAAATACGGATGCACCGTGATTCATCGAAACAAAGGGTTTTATCACGGTGCTCCTCTGTGAATCGTTACTCCCCTATTTACAAGTCTTCGTGAAAACTCACTAGCCCGATCGCCCTGGCTACCAAATATTTCCTCGGGCTACCAAAATTTGATGCTGAACAAGCCAAACTGGCCAGTGACTTTTAATGTAATGCAGTGTTCTCATTAAGGGCCGACGGCTTGCGATTTCTCATCTTATACTTGGGGTAAAATCGCTGCCTACTTTCCGTAAAAAGTACCCGTTAGTCTCAACTTTTATCGCTGGTTAAGTATGAAATGTTATTTTATTGAACATGTTTAAAATGATATATTAGAACGTTTCCCTGTAAAATCTGTTCCTTAAAGTATTAATGTCCTAATATACAAGATAAATATTTCAGTAACCACAATGCATCGTTCTCTGTGCGGCGTGATAGGTTATTTTACGGTACCGACTAATATATAAGTACAACATGTTCAATTAATTATCTTACAATTTCAAAAATCTCGACTGAACAGTGATATGAGAAAGAAATTCTTACTAAAATTTTATAACTACCGTATATTGGCCAAGTGCCGCAATCAACGGCCGGCTTTTCTTATATGTTTCTTTCTCGGTCGATTTTCTGCAGGCAAAAAGCGTATATGAAGATATATTTGTACATGACGTTATGATGTGAAATATAGCTACAAGTTATGGACGTGTAAACGATGCTCTACACGTAACTACAGAACGGGTAAAGTCTTTGAAAATTTCCACACTTATCAATGATCGAACTTCCAGTTTTCAGTGTTATAAAGCATATTTAGGATTATAGCTTTCCTTATGTTGAGCATGTTTAGGTTTTAGGAATCTCGATAAACATTTCTCGCAGATTAAACTGATTGAAAACATGCTAGCTGCACGTACACCTTCCAACATAGCTATACTTAGACCTTCGCAGGTTCGTTCGTGTAACTAAACGCCGTCTTCGGATTGTGACGTCAGACGGTGACATGTACTTGTACATCATACATACACGTTGAAAGCACTTGTAACTAAACCTCTCTAATATCATGCAATCATTGTAAAATTAAGTCTATTGATAATGACTTAGCTGACATCCGCCAGAGAAATGATTGGGTGGTAGTTTAATTAACTCTGTTCGATTTTTATGTATTCTCTATATATGTGTGAATTTTTGCCTACTCAACGGACCTAGCTGAGGAAATGATATGTCTATATATAGCTGTTTGATTTTTCTTCAATGGCTAGTGAAAAATTTGGAAGGCTAGTAGGTTTTGGCACTCAACTAGCCCGGCTGGCTAGTGGTCAAAAAAAGTTTTCATGAAGACTGATTTACAAGTCTTGAACAGACTTGGGCTAATCAACTGAATAAGGATAAATTTCATTTAAAAAATTAACAACCACATGACCTTATTTATTAAATTGTTCAAAATAATGTGCTATGTGCATTATTTCTCTTGGTTTGTAGTTGAATGGACTGTTGTGAAGTTCAAAGAAGATGGAATTCTACATATAAGTAAATATCATGAGCTTAGAATCGAAGACTCCGACAGAAATGCAGAGGATGCCGGTTTGGAAGAAGGAGATACTTGCCTGGCGAGATATATAGACGGGAAATTTTACGATGCCAAAATTCTGCTTAAAACAGGTAGAAATGATAATTATGACATACATGTACTTAACAGAAAATAGTGTTCATACTAACAAAGATGTCACCGGGGGCATTCGTGTTTCACAAACACAGGCTTTATTTTTGTATTGTATTGTATCGTATCGAAAGTTTGGTTTCGATACCAAGCCAATTGAGATGCACGGATTCATATACACCTTTTTGTCTTAATTAGTTCAAGTAACATTAAAAATGTTTCTATACATGTTTTTAATTTCAGATGACAAGGAAAAGGCAATGAAACAGAAACAATATTTGAAAAAGTAGAAAATGGTATGTACATGTATACATTTATATCATGCTCTTCGGGAAAACTCAAAATTGACCGCAACGTTGTCAGATTCAACCATGCACTCATTGCTAAAGGAGCAGATTCTTTTACATGGAAAATCAGCCCTTAAATATTAGAATGTTTTAGATTTCAATTGTAATTTGTATCAAGGAAGTTAAATGTATGTTTGTTTGAAATACCAAATAAATATTTTAATTTACGTGCAATACACCGAAAGATATGGTTTCAAAATCGGCTTTAAGTCATAAAATGCTGAAAAATCGTAAGAAATGGGCATAATTCTGGTTAAAATTTATGAAAATAAGTAAGACGCCAGCCCTAACCCAAAATAATTTTCATATAAAAAGTTTAATTTGCAATTTATCTTTCAATCTACATAAAATTTATGTTGGGTGAGAGTTGGCACCTATACTAATTTTAAAGATTTATTCAGAAAATATGGCAATTTTCCTTCATTTTTTCGTCATGCAGAGCAAATGACGTCACAATGTGAGGTCATAACTGATGCACGTGACGTTTAAACTAGCTGACAATGAAAAATATTTACTTTCTACTTAGGCAGGTATTTGAGATAAATATAAGAGATGCTGAATCATAATTTTCATTGAGGCCATTGCTCAAACAATGCAAGAAAGGGCTAGCATGCTTTTTTGCATCCCCTGTAAAAACTAAAGCCCCTCAGTCTATACCTGTGATCTCCTACATGTACCAGCTCCTCTCAGCCTCCTTTACCTGCAGTTTACTTACCACATCCTACTGTACCTACCAGTTCCTCTCATCCTCCTGTACCTACATGTACTAGCTCCTCGCAGCCTTCTTTACCTGCAGTTTTCTCACCTCACCCTCCTGTGCCTACTACCTCCTTTCAGCCTCCTTTACCTGCAGGTTACTCACCTCACCCTCCTGTACCTACATGTACTAGCTCCTCTCAGCCTCCTTTACCTGCAGTTTTCTCACCTCACCCTCCTGTGCCTACTACCTCCTTTCAGCCTCCTTTACCTGCAGGTTACTCACCTCACCCTCCTGTACCTACATGTACTAGCTCCTCTCAGCCTCCTTTACCTGCAGTTTTCTCACCTCACCCTCCTGTGCCTACTACCTCCTTTCAGCCTCCTTTACCTGCAGGTTACTCACCTCACCCTCCTGTACCTACATGTACTAGCTCCTCTCAGCCTCCTTTACCTGCAGTTAACTCATCTCACCCTCTTGTACCTACCAGCTCCTCTCAGCCTCCTTTACCTGCAGTTAACTCGCCTCACCCTCATGTACCTACTACCTCCTTTCAGCCTCCTTTATCTACATCGAGCTACATTCAATCATCTATTCATACTTGTAACAATTTTCAGTCACCTTTATAAACTGCTAGCTCCCTGGAGCCTATTGTATCCTCTAGCACCCCTTTAAAGCCCCTAATGCAGGTTGCTACTCCACATTATTCTCCTATTTCTTCTGTTTGCAATAGTGCTTTTCAGCCTTTTTTGTCTTCTGTTCCTCTCCAGCCTTCTATGCCCCCTAATAGCTCTTCACTAAATACCACTAGCTCTACTTCTAGCACTTTCCCGTCCCCACACTTAGTGAACTCATATCAGGCCTCTTATCCCATGGATATTAATCAGCCTAGTAGAAGTATTTATCAACCTCTCTTACCTTTGCTATCAAATCAGACTGCCACTGAAGACGATCCCACTGAACAAGAGAAATCAAATTTAGGGCCTCTAAGCGAGGCATTGTACTATTCGATAGGATATGAAGACACATATGAATCAAGTTCCCAGTGTCCTTCCTGTGAAGGGAACTTGATCATAATAAAGGATTTGAGAAAAGAAAATCATTCATTGAGAGATCAATTAGAAGGTACATGCATGCCTGCATGCACCTGATCGATGCAAAAGTTATAAAATGTGACTTTTTTATATATTTATTTTTTAATTTATAATTTTTGTCAGATGCCAACAGGCATATGGATGTCAGTCTGTCTTTTGCCTATACTTTAGTTTTACAAGCTTCTTTTCACAATTTGAAACTGCCAAAGCATGCCAACAGGCATATGGATGTCAGTCTGTCTTTTGCCTATACTTAAGTTTTACAAGCTTCTTTTCACAATTTGAAACCGACACTTGTTTATACATTTTGTATATTTTGCAGAAGAACGAAACTGTACTAATCAGAGGATCGAAGAACAACATTTTGCTAGTGCACTTCAGTCAAGATCATACTATGCCAAAACTAGACCCAGGCTTAGGTTTGAGGACTATGTAAGTAAATAAAGATAAATATATAAGTTTCACAAATGTAGTATTTTCTTTTGTACAATAAATAAAGTACATCTACTTATAAATGATCATAAATTTCATTGGTTATAGAGAAATATATGTATTCATATACAGGGATCACTCAGGAACTTTCCCACAAGGGGCTTTAATAAACATTTGTGGGTTACATAATTATTGCAGGTCCATTAATACAATGTATATGAACAACATGTGTACATGTGTGTGATGACATTTGTACATAACATGTCTTAAATCAATAGAACATGTACTTTGGAAAGTTAGGGGAAGTTGAATCTATGGTTTTTCTGTCAATTTCTGGTCAGGAATATGAAAAATAAAACTGAGCCTTGGGATAACTTTTAGTGATATGTATATATATAGCTTTCATACATGCAATTGAATTTCGTTTTGTTTGTATTGTCCAGTATCTCACAGATCCAAAAAGACCAGAACTAAAAGAAGGATACCAACAGTTAGCTCCTGGAGCCTCCATAGCAGTTGAGGCCCTGTGGCTCCATGAGGCCCTTTCATCGGTGAGAGGAAAGGACACTGGTTAGTTAATATTTTTACTGTCAGATGAATCGTTGGATAATCCCTAAAATTTTGCTCTTGTTATTAACAATTAATGCATAAATTTCGTTCTCCAACCAAATTGAAATTTTGGAATTTTTGATCACACAAAAATATCAAATTGTATTGTGAAACCTCTATCAGGAAAAAAAGATTTTTTAATGTGAAAATGTTAAAAGAAATATTTACTGAAACCTTTGATAAAAAAATTATTCTTATACTTTCACAGGAAAAAAGAAACCAAAGGGGAGGCCATTATCAAAAAATTAATTGATGGCTTTTTTGATATGAAGGATTTAATAGTAAAAGGAGGGACAAAATCATTTCTCGAAAGCCCAGTTTTTACATCAATAAAATGTAAGTAGTAATTCCAGTTACTTAAAAATTCTAGCTTTTGTCATTATGCACTGACCACTGTCATTTCTTGATTGTCAAGGAGGATCCCTATTGATTTTAAGGGTTTTTTTTTAGTTTTTCTAAAGATTCACTAGATTAATAAAGGTGATAATATGCATTAGAATTTTCTCTTTTTTTGTATTTTCAGTATATGCAGAACACCAATTAAAACTTAGCACCACAAAATTTAATATGGCATGGAATGAAAAGCTGTCTTCAGCTAGAAAAACTGTTAAACGTTTGACTACGAAAGAAGAAGTCAACACAAAGGAACATGCATAAATCCATATAGGATTTTTTTGTGTGATTGCCTGATTTTTTCACACAGTGGTGCCCTGATTACTTATCACACTCAGTACCTTCAGTCATTTGAATTTAGCTCACCTAAACCAATGGTTCTGTCATAACTTTATTTGTTTTTGTTACTGTTTTTGTTACTTTTTTCATTACTTCATAATTTGTTGTTGTTTTTGTTTTCTTTTTCATTACTTTATAATTTGTTGTTGTTTTCGTTTTCTTTTTCATTACTTCATAATTTGTTTTTGTTACTGGTTTTTTTTCCATCATACAAAAGAATATTAAAAGTTTTAATTATGGTTTTACCATTTACTGTATTTACACTCTTTTCAAATTTGTACAATGCTATTTACAAATGAGTTAAAGAAGATCCTGACGATAATCTCAACAGCACTAACAATAGAGCGCAAAATTAAACATCGACGGACCCCTAGCAAGCTAGAGGTGGGACCAGGTGCCCGGGAGGAGTAAGCATCCCCTGTTGGCTAGCCGCACCCGCCGTCGATGTTTATGAAGTATTGAAATGAAAATATAAAAACTTCATGTACTGTCTGACGTTATGTCTATATAGAAAGTGCTATGGCGACAATGTCAGGGAAGTATATTCAAAACACTTACTGTCAAACCCCTCGCGGGGAACTTTTTTACGAGCTCCACACGGCAAAGGGCATAAGTGTGACACAAATGAGTTAAAGCAATGTATGTGAATTTTACACTTTTTTTATGTCTGTTTTACACCTATTTTTTACACCTTTTGTACCTTTTTTAGTATTTTTTTTTTAGCTCGCCGGGACGAAAAAGTCTGGAGAGCTAATGCCATATGCCATACCCTTGGCGTTGTTGTTGTTGTCCGCACGGCTAAATCTCTTGAACTATAAGGGGTAGGGCTTTGATATTCCACATGTGGATACCTTGTGACAAGACCTTTCATTTGAAACCATGACCTTTGACCTAGTGACCTTGGACATTGACCTACTTTTCAAAAACTTTAAACTTTGCTATATCTCTTGAACTATAAGGGGTAGGGCTTTGATATTTCATATGTAGACCTTGTGATAAGACCATTCATTTGAGACCATGACCTTTGACTTAGTGACCTTGACCTTAGATGTTGACTTACTTTTCAAAAAGTTTAACCTGGGCTTTATCTCTTGAACTTTAAGGGTTAGGGCTCTGGTATTTCACATGTAGATTCATTTTGATGGGACCTTTCATTTTAGACCATGACCTTTGACCCAGTGACCTTGACCTTGGACTTTGACCATAATGTTAATTACTCATACCTTGGCAATATCTTTAGCTCTTTTTGTATTTTGAAGTTATTTGATTTTTTTTACAAAAACCTGCTACGGCGAGCCATGTAATCTTTGATTACCCTGTTTTATTTTACATTTGTATGTCAAATTCTGACATTACATTTATTGATATTATTTACAACTGATTTATTTTATTTGTCTACAATTTAGTTTACAAATATGTCTGGTTGTTTATATACTTGTTTGTATACTTCACAATTTTTTCAGATACATAAACTTTTTATTTCATATGCAAGGCTTCGTTACACATGTACTTTTTTCAATATAGTATCTTGTTATACATAATTTCGTTGTTGAAGTGTCAGACTATTGGTATGCATATACATGTACTTAAAGTAATTTTTATATTTAGTTAAGTTGTCTGTATGCATGCAAAACAAGGGCAGCTTACATGTACTAGTATATAGAAACCACTTTGTTCTGTCAGTCTGTCTATCCATCTATTTGGTATAAACTTTCACATAATTAGCTACAACTTACTTCATATGCATCATACATACATCTTTTCAACTTTTTCGAATGGTGCTCGTTCCCAAATGAGGGTCAACCTCACTTTCTAGGCCACATATCGTGGCAGGCATTGTTGAAAGTTTTATGCACCCATTGCATTGCAACAACAAAAACATATGTATATGTTAATACTGTTGTTTTTCTGTATAAACTTTATAAAGTGCGAATATTTTTATATTGTTTACTTTTTGTATTTGACCATGTTTTGGTGTTTTTTATCACTTATTCAAATATCAAGTTTACCTTACTTGTATACGTGTACATTTCATTTGCTTGTCCCAAAAACATGCAGCATTCATTTTAAGTTTTAACTTATATGTTCATGATATCCTTGATATTGTGTCTGTGAGAAGTCACATTTAATTTCAGAAATACTCCTAGCAATATTTCTTCCACATTTTAAGATAGCTATCTAGGTTGTTTATATTTATACAAAAGACAAGAATTCCCATATATGTTTATGATAAAAGGCGTAAAATTGTTGTTGAATTGAAATAAAATGGACATAGTATGAATTGAAAACAATTTCTTATTATATTTAGATTTTTTTATGAAAGCAGTAAAAGTGTGAATTTATGTAGAAATGAATCTTCCATATTTGGATTAATATAAGTTGACCATACCTGAATCTCTAGGTTTTGATGTGAGTTGTTTGCATTCAAATGGATTGTATTTGAATGGTTTTTATATGATCTGTTTTATCCATTTGATTATGGTTTTGATATGAGTTGTTTTTATTTCTAATGGAATGTACTTGAATCATTATGGTTCTGGTACGAGTTGTTTAATATTGGATTGTATGGAGATCATTATGATTTTGATGTGAGTTGATAAAAATGGTAAAACACCATTGGATTGTATTTGGATCATGGTTTCGATATGGGTTGTTCTCTTTTGTAAAATTATGGTTTTTAGACGAGTTGTTAAGATGCGATCCGTTAGCTCATTTGCATGTGAAATTTCAACCGGGAAACTCGCATCAAAACCATAGTTCTTGAACGAGTTGTTTAATCAAAGACAACTCATAGCAGGATCATATGAGTTATATATGAGCTGTTTTTTAATGGACCATACTTGGATCATTATACATCTCTCACTATTGTGATGGTTTTCTTATGATTTGCAAATATGCAAATTTTAAGTTGCGATCAGTTAGCTCATTTGCATGTGAAATTTCAACCGGGAAAAACCGCATGAAAACCATGGTTTGTGTATGGTCTGTTTATGCGAGTTGTTAGGTTTTTTTTTCATTTGGGTAGTTTGTTTTGCTTTTTGTTGTACTTTTTTTGGCTTCTGCCTACATTTTTTTGCAATGTATAATTAACATGTTTTATCAACAACAAAAATTGCTCAATTTCCCTTTTTTAGCGTGTACTTAAGATGGAAACCTTCAACATTTGTTTTGGGGTTTTTTTTTTTGGGTCATATTTGTTTTAAGAAGTGAGTCAGAACTACCTCTTACTGTTTATTTACTATGGCTGTAACGATTCAGAAATTTTTCGGTTCGGTTCGATTTGAATTATGAACCTCGGTTCTTCGGTTTTCGATTCGGTTTAAAGACGAGTACATTTTTAAGGTATTATTACCAGTTTGTTAGGAGTTTTCCACTATTGTGCTAATGTGACAAAGTAATCTTGATATCAAAATGATACAAAATCATATTCTAACTCAATTAGAATTTTCGTGATCAAATAAAGTGCACTGAAATTGCTATCAAATTACATTTATTGCTCTTTGAATTTAGATACACTCAAAATATGAGGCAAGTTTAAAACTGTTTAGTCTTATATAAGCACTGGTAAGATTTCATGAATCATATAGCATAACCAAATTTTTAATAGTGTACCAGCAGCCAATTTCACGAAAATTCGTAAGTATTTTCTTACGTAAACGTACTTACGTATTTCTTACGAAAATACTTATGACAATTTCACGAACGCGTTCGTAACTCTCTAAGAAAATTCTTAAAATTATTTTCGTAATATTTTTCGTAAGTATTTTTAATGCATAGCAACGGAAGCTTCCTGTGCTCATGCGCATGCGCGCTTTGTGGACCTTGGAAATCTTTAATTTAAACATGTTTTATTTCCAATAAATTCAGTTGCGTAGCTACTATGCATGTTGTATGCATGCCTTATCATCCGCAATAAATTTTATTTTTCAATCTCTCGAAAAAGTACATTTGAATTTCATTTAAAAATTAATTCTTGTAATATAGTGATATGTGTCGACCATTTAGCATGGATTTAAAGGGACGGTGTCCCTAATTTAATTAATTTTACAAAATTTTGGAATACAAAATCTTTCGTTTCATATGAAAGTATGCATTCTCATTTGTATAAATTCAAATTTTCAGGCGAATCTAATGAGTTAAAGAACATACATTCGCAGTAATAGACCTTTAAAAACGTAATTTTGAATTTGGGGTGCGCAACTCTAATTCATTTCACTGGCGCCACCTACAATGTATTGAGTTTTTACAATAGAGATATGTGGAGATTTCATTATTAAAAAATCGACTAAATTAGGGTCGGTACTGCATATTTTCAAATAAAAGTTTTTATGACTCATTTTTTCCTCTTTCTAGACCCTTTGGAATAAATTTTACGTTTTCAATATAATTTATTTTCAGGGACACTGTATCTTTAAAAAATGAGACCTACGTGTACATATGTGATTGACTGGTTTCATAAGGTCATTTTGAAACAAGACATAAAAAGTCATTCTCTCTAAATATGTTGTCTAGATATCATTGACAATATGTATAAACCGACGCCATTTTGTTTCTTATGCTGTACTTAAGAATTTTCGTAAAATAACTTACGAAATTTGCAAGTATTTGAAGGGTTCTTAATGACTTGCGACAACCCTGAGGCAGTCGCAAAGTTACGAACAATTTCAATCGTAGCTTTATACTTACGAACTTTGGTGAAATCGAGTTAAGGAAATTTTTTATACTTACGTATGAAAATCGTTCGTAAGAATTTTCGTGAAATTGGCTGCTGTTCTGTAATCTGAGTCGCCTGTTGGCTAACTTGTTTAATTTAGCGAAGTTTCTGAATGCAAGTAGATCAGGTCATACTCGGCCTGCTTCTCTTCAGAACGATGCCATGCACGTTTTCTGTTAATTTGTGCCGACGTTGCCGAAGTTGAACAAGTCGAATACTTTAATTTAGTTTTGCAAATCCTGCAAACGGTAATAGACTACCCTTCGACTTTAAAACAATCAAAATGATCGATTGGGACCTCTGTTTTGATGTCTGGGTCGCCATTACTAAGATCTCAAAAGTCTACCGAAGAAAACGCCTATGATTGGTCGTGCCGTCGAAGGTGACCAATCAAAACGTTCGTTATTTCAGAGAAAATCAAGGGATAAAAAAAGAAAAAAAAAACCGAATCGAAATCTGGAAATTCCGAACCGAATCGAACCGTGAGATGTTGAACCGCGGTTAACCGATTTTTCGGTTAATCGTTTCAGCCCTATTATTTACTTGTTAGAAATTATGTTGATAGTTTTCTTTTTGTTCAAGACAGTGCCAACTTGCAAACAATACTCATGTTTTATATGGCTTATTTTAAAATAAACATTCCTTAATATTATGTGTTCAGTGTCAATACAAAAGCATTTATGCCTAAAACATTAATAGAATAAAAGTGTTCATTGTTTTATCATGTCTTTGTTATAATTCTTTGACACCATGAAAATAGAAAAATAGAAATAACTTGTTTGAGTTACAAACAATTGTAAAATTTCTAAGGAAGCTAACTCTAGTTACAAAATAGGCACTGAATAAAAAATTGAAGTGGAAAAAGTTATAACTTGTTCAAGTTACATGGTATCTTTTGATTAAAGAGGGATAACTCTTATAAATCTTTTATTAACTTATAGAAGTTATAACTCATTTAAGTTATAAATAACTTGTTTAAGTTATCTCTTCTACAAGTTGCACCCCTGACTGTTTACAAAATGGTAGTCACGCAGCAGGGTTTTTTTTCCTTGTTTTGGGGCCGAATTTCGGCCCCTTCCCAATGCCAAATTTCCTCTATTTTTCCCAAAAAAAAACCTGCGCAGCTATGTGTAAAAGGCTTATTGTGATGAAAATTCTCCTATATGATATAGGGAATGCAACGCCTACCACTTCAATAGTTTCATATCAGGGAATAAAATTGGTTGTGCAAAATTACTCTATAATGTATGAAAAGAAATAACTCAATCATGTTTCAAATGACACAAGTTCGTGTTTATACCATTCAACTTTCTTGTCTTCTTTTACTCCTACATACTCCTTGAAATTGATGGTAATACCAGTGTTCCAGAAAATGAAGTGAAACTCCTGGGTGTGACCTTTGATTATGAGTTGAAATTTAAGACCCAGGTTAGTAACATGTGCAAGAATGCTTCCAGACAATTAACTGTATTAAAAAGAATAGGAAGATTTTTACATAGATTAGGAAGGCTTACTGTTTATTATACTTTTATAATGTCAAATTTTAATTATTGTCCACTTGTTTGGCATTTTTGTGGGGAGAAGGAGACCCAAAAAATGGAAAAGATCCAAGAGAGAGCACTCCGTTTTATATATACAGATTACAAAAGCAATTATGAAACTCTTTTAGATAGGTCAAAGCTTCCAACTCTTAGACTTCGTAGATTAAGATCTGTTGTGTTAAATTTTAAAAACAATCATTCTTTTAGATACGCAAATACAGCTACAGTACCTCAGGTAAGACAACTGCTTATGGTACAAATTCTTTTAGTTTCTTGGCACCAAAGCTATGGAATAGCCTGCCAAATTCTTTGCGAGAAATGTCATCTTTGAACGAGTTTAAGCATAACGTCAACAGCTGGTCTGGTTCTAGTTGTAAATGTAGCTCTTGTTCATTTTCAGTTCCTTAGTTTGCGCTTGATATATGCTTTTTATGTGCTTTTACTGCCTGCATTACATGTTTACGCTTATGCTTTGCTGTGATATTGAGTATGCGTTATGTAGCCTAGTCATTATGTGTTATGTCTTGTCTGCTTTTATGTTGATTCCGTTGTTGCATGATTATCCTTTGAGTTGCATTTTTAGTTCATTTTAGTTTTACTTGATCTGCTTTAATACATTATGCTGCATGCCTTTTATTACTCTGATATTAGTTAGTTTTTAGTCCTGCTTATGTATATGCTGCATGTTTTAGTATGTAGATATTATAGCTAGATGCACTATAGTTCTAATTGGCTGCATGAATCTTGTAATATGATTATAATTTTGGTTGTGATACTTGATATGAAATGTCGGTAAATAGCTCCTAAGAGCTAATGTTTGTTGTTCACATGTGCAAACCGACTTTAAATAAATATTAGTTGAGTTGAGTTGAGTTTACTATAAAATTCATTTTTTAATTAATTCATATGTTGAAGTCGAAATAAACGTTAAGTTTGTAATATCGTGTATAGTCCGTGAGCCAGACCCCCAAATCTGGGGTCATTGGTACCATCCGAGGTGAATAAACGAGACCCATATATTCTGATAGATGGATATCTCTAGTATTTGAAAATGTATGATAGCAACGAATAATAGGTAGCTAAGACAGTTTTTTTTGGGAAAAACCTAGTTTTTTAGTCGAAAATCAATGAAAATAGGGAAAAAATTATAACTTTTAGATGATTAATGATTTGAAAAATTGAAAAGTGTAAATATGTAGTATTTTTGGTGTTCTTTCAGATGAAATAAGTTTCAATTTCCCATTCCTATTTTTACTGTGTGTTTTGGGGTAAAAAAGTCGAATTTTTGCAAAATTTCAAAGAAACTCGAGAACATTTTAAGTTATTCCTGTTACTCAGTTCCTCAATATTGCATATAATCGTCTAATGATGATTTAAAAAACATATTTTAAGTCTCCTCTTTCAAATGCCATATATTTTATATTCTTATTTTTTGCGAAATCTTCGAAATTGAGTTTTAATACAGAAAACTGTATTTTCAATTAGAAATCTTCGATTTCTGTATATCAATTTAAAGAGCCTTATCTAATTATGCAAGCAATGACTGAAAGCTATTTTCTAATTTAACTTTTCAGATTATATATGTTTTACTGATATTTCATTCAAAAGTAAAGTGTTTTGGGGAAAAAACGTATTTTTCATCCAAAAATCGCTGATTTCTGGAGAATGTTTATTGAATCTAAAGAATTTCTTGAAATGATAGCAGGAATGTATTGTCAACTGTAATTATTTAAGTTCATTCATGAACTACATATTTGAAACATAAAAGTTATATTTTCTCCTTAATTTTGGGACAAAATGCCGGTTTTTTGTCTGAGAATAACAGATTTCTGGGAAAATTCTATTAATTTATTATCTTATCTAGAATTATAGATTTATAGCAATTATCATTTAAAAAGTAATCATCTTGTCAGATGATTGTGAACTTAAATGTAATTATTCATTTAAACCCACATTTTTGGATAAAATATGTATTTTTATACAAAAACCACTTATTTTGAGAAAATAAGTACTAGCTCTTTTAATCTGCCTTAATTGATATATTTTAGCTTTGATATTATACTGTTTCTTATTATAAATGGATAGGAATGAAAGTTAATTTATAACTTATTTTGGGACAAGAAACCTAATTAATGTGCAAAAATCACTTATTTCTGTG
This sequence comes from Pinctada fucata, assembly GCA_028142955.1. NCBI lineage: Eukaryota > Metazoa > Mollusca > Bivalvia > Pterioida > Pteriidae > Pinctada > Pinctada fucata. Next base: position 47,387,970 of record AP027110.1, on the reverse strand, counting down.
TACATTTTATGAAATCTATATTTTTTTATCTTATGAAAGCAGGAGAGGTTTCATATAATTTGATGGCATAAAAGTGATCAAGTTTAATGAGTTAGAGGAAATTTCTTTGATTATATTGCTATTTTGGGAGGAAAATCTCAATTCTTATTAAAAAATCGCTGATTTCTGGAAAATCTTTATTACTATGCAAAGTGTCATTATTATATATATTCAGAAGTGTTCCTGTGTATATCATAGTTTGTCCTTGTAAGTCATATGCATTTCAAGTATCCTCTGTTAATAATTCATTTGGTATTTTGGGGCAAAAAATATTTTTTTTTATATAAATATATATCCTAAATCAAGAAAATTACTATAGAAAGTCTCATATTTCAAACGATGACTATTATCTGCTGTAGCTCCTATTTAACTGTTTATACTTTCTAAACTTGTCATTTATATAAATGTCAATAATATGTATTTTACCCCAAATATAACAATATAACACAAAATTGAAGAGAAAATACATATTATTAAATATTAGGTCACAAAGAAACCTGTTACCTATCTCCTTCGTGCCTTGTGGCACATTTATATAAGGTCATCACAGGCCACAAAGAAAAACAACCGTACGTTTATTCTCAAAACTCTAGCAATATATATATAACCTCCAAATATGTTTATCACATTTTGTTTATTAAGTGCTTGCTTTTCCATCTTTTTTTTTTACCCCAAACATACTAATAGTAACACTTTACAAGATAAGAATTAAATGATGAGTAATATTAAACGTCTTCAAATTCAAAAGCATCATTTAAGAACACATAAATTTGCAGCATGGACCGGACAAACTAAAAAGTTAAATAGGAAATACAGAAGATAATAGTCATAGTTTGAAATATGAGACGTACTAATTTTCTTGATTTAACCTATATATTTATATTAAACATATTTTTTTGCCCCAAAATACCAATTAAATTAACAGAGGATACTTGAAATGCATATGACTTATAAGGACAAACTATGATATACCCAGGATCACTTTTGTATATAAATAATAATGACACATTTCATAGTAATAAAGATTTTCCAGAAATCAGCGATTTTTAAATAAAAATTGAGATTTTCCCCCCAAAATAGCAAGATAATCAAATAAATCTCCTCTAACTCATTAAACGTGATCATCTTTATGCCATCAAATTATATGAAACCTCTCCTGCTTTGATAAGTTAAAAAATATAAATTTCAAAAAATGTACACAGAAATAAGTGATTTTTGCATATTAATAAGGGGTTTTTGCCCCAAAATAAGATATAAATTAACTTTCAGTTATAAAATGACATTCCTATCAATTTATAATCAGATACAGCATAATATCAAAGCTTAAATATAGCACTTTAGGCAGATTAAAAGAGCTAGATCTTATTTTCTCAAAATAGGTGGTTTTTGCATAAAAAATACATACTTTATCCAAAAATATGGGTCTTAATGAATAATTGCATTTAAGTTCACAATCATCTGACAAGATGATTACTTTCTAAATGATAAAAGCTTAAAATCCATAGTTCAAGCAAAGATAATGAATTAATAGAATTTTCCCAGAAATCTGTTATTTTTAGACAAAAAAACCAGGCATTTTCCCCTAAAATTAAGTAGAAAATATACCTTTAATGTTCAAACATGTCATTCATGAGTGAACCTAAATAATTACAGTTGAAAATACATTCCTGCTATCATTTTAAGAATTTCTATCGATTCAATAAATATTCTCCAATAATCAGCGATTTTTAAATGAAAAATACGTTTTTTCCACAAAAACACTATGATTTTGAACGAAATGTTAGTAAAACATACATAATTTGAAAGAGTGTGAAAAGTTACACTAGAAAATAGCTTTCAGTCATTGCTGTCATAATTAATAAGGGTTCTTTAAATTGATATACAGAAATCTGAGATTTCTAATTGAAAATCAGTTTTCTGTATGTAAAACATCAATTTCGATGGTTTTGCAAATAAAATAAGAATATAAGATATATGTCATTTGAAAGAGGAGACTTTAAATATGTTTTAAAATCATCATTGGACGATCATATGAAATACTGAGGAACTGAGAAGCAGGAATAAATTAAAATTCCTCGAATTTCTGTGAAATTTTGCAAAAATTCGAATTTTTTACCCCAAAAGACACAATAAAAAAAGGAATTGGAGCATGCAACTTATTTCATCTGAAAGAGAACAAAAAATACTACTTATTTACACTTTTGAATTTTTAAAATCACCATCCAAATTTAAGTTATAATTTATTTTCCAGAAAAAAATCATTATTTGGCAAGTACGCAAGGGCAATAATTCTTGTTTACCCCTTTAGCTACCTTTGATCAAATGCTATCATGCATTTTCTGAAACCTCTTGGGTATATCTATCATAATATCAACATCAGATTTATTCACCCGAGATGGTACCGACCAACCCCTCTGGCTCACGGACTAGTAATATTAAATGGAAATAAAACTGAAAATGTATACTTGTATTTCATTGTTTAGACTGAGGATCACTGACGAGGGTTTAGTACCCGAAACGTGCATGTCTGGTCCATGCTGTAAATTTATCACGTTTTAAATGATGCTATTGAATTGAAAGACGTTTAACATTCAATTAACTAAACAAAAACATTATACATTATGATAATGAAACATTGAGATCATAATATACTTTCATTTCTCATTATTGTATGGACAAACATTGGCGATAACGTTTAAATATGAAATTTTGAACAAAAAAAAGAAAATAGAGAAAAAAAAACTAGGTCACACTTTGCAAAGTACAATCGGTGTATAGAAAGTTCTAAATAGTTTGAAAAAAGTGTTTCAAAATCCAAAATTTTGAACGAAAAGAAAAAAAAATAGAGAAAAAAATTCTAGAAAGGAAAAGAGGGGATCTCCAACAACACTAGGTTGCAGCACCCACAGCAAAATCCTAAAACATCCATGCAAAAACACAGAACAGATACCCACAGAAAGAGACGCAAAAGGGACAAGGAACACCAACTCACAACATAGAAACATAAAAGACTACACATAAACCAACGAGACCAATGGGCAACCGGTGCCGACTTAGGACGGCCATCTGCCAAGTAAATAGCAGACGGTGTGGTTATCCTGGATTACGTGCGCACAACCCTCTCACTTCTCCAGTTACCTAGAGGTCTCGAAGAACGTACAAATGTGGTGTAAAACAACCTCCTCACTGTAAGATGACGTCACACAAACAAGACCGCGAAACGCAGAGGCCCCAGAGACACAGATGAATATGTAAATGGATATAAAAAGAGGGCATGCGTAATACAGTCCGTGCTCTGCCGGCTGTAGCGAGCTCATGTATGTAATAACCCGAGGAGTCCGACTGACATTCAGAGAGGACAGGTGGTCGGGGCCCTGTCTTCTCTAAAGAGGTTTGGACAGGGCCCGTCATGGAGTCCCGTCGTCACAGTCAGTCAGAGTGCAAGTCTTAAGAATGCGCTCGTACAAGACTGTATATTGTCTAGGTCACACTTTGCAGAGTACAATCGGTGTATAGAAAGTTCTAAATAGTTTGAAAAAAGTGTTTCAAAATCCAAAGTTGTCTTTCAGTGCTGGCTTTCGTCGGTATATTGTACCATAACACACATTTTTCTTTTTATTCTTTCAGTTTGCGGAAACCTTCATCCAAGAAGGCTTTTACAGAGGAGATGTCTGGGTAGGGGACCGTAGACACTTGGTGTTTGCTACGGCGGATCAACTAAAATGTCTCGCCAAGGCCAAGACCTGGTACTTGGACGGTACATTTAAGCTGGTGCGTCCACCCTTTACCCAGCTCTTCTCTGTTCATGCATTCTTGCGATCAGGGGACAGCATGAAGCAGGTACCACTGGCCTTCTGTGTCATGTCCTGGAAGCGAAGTAAGATCTACTCCAAGGTAAGCAGAACCGATATTATCTATCTGGTTACACTTTCGCATATTTCGATGTCACATACTTGATACATGTACATGTAAATGATTCCATTAGTTTCTTCAAAAATACTATAATATATCATATAATCGAAAATACTTTAATATATCATATAATCGAAAATACTATAATATATCATATAATCTTCTAATGATACACTATTTTTTTTTTGGCAAAATGATATTTTTCAATGAATGAGGTTTTGTTTTTAGGTTCTTCGCCATCTCCTCCATGTCTTGGGTGAGGCTCCAGCCGTTATCTCCTTCATGGCTGACTTTGAGGCGGGAATATGGAAGGGCCTTCGACGTGTCTTCACCGATCCCACCATCCATGGCTGTGCTTTCCACTGGTCCAAGGCGGTCTACACCAAGGTCCAGAAGCTTGGCCTGCAGGTGATCATAACTTAAGGGTTTACTAAACACAAAGTTAGCGTGTCAGGAATATCTCGATTATTACAAAAACTGTAGAATTATTCGGCAAAACATCTCCAAGAACGAATTAACTGATAAAAAAATATTTGGCTTTCATTAAAATAAAAGTTTATACTGTACTATTTTGTGAGTACAAGCATCAATCGAGTTGCTGATTTTCAAAAAAAATAGAACAGACCGTAAAAGTCATTAAACAATATGATTTACGCATAAATACCTTCTTTGATTCCTTCCCGAGGGCAAGCTAGCATTCAATTTCGGATACTGATTTCCAAATCTATATTTTCCCTATTCAAATAAACCTACCCCTCTCTCACACCTTCACTTGATCATCGAACACTCTACCCATTGTGTATTATAATGAAAAGTAATCGCTGTGCATGCTTTGTACAGGTATCTACACAGGTGTATACAAAATGTATATACAAATTGTAGGGTTACACATTTAGGATGTAAACGTCTTCAAATTGATTAGCATCATTTAAGAACAGATAAATTGGCAACATGGACCAGACATGCACGTTTCGGGTACTTAACCCTCGTCAGTGATCCTCAAATCTAAACAATGTAATATGCCAAAAAAGTATGAAAGTTACTATGTCGAAAAAGCGCACCGAAAGACGTAGCAGGATGAGTGGGATATCATGCTACAGGACCCACGTTTTAGAAATTTCAAAATATTTTGATAACAGAAATTTAGAATACGTTGAAGAAACGATCAACCGAAATTGATCGAACATGGCTACATGTGTCCTCGGGGACTCCTGGTCCACCAGCAGTGACACCCACCAAGTGGTATAAATGTAAACGTCTTCAAATTGATTAGCATCATTTAAGAACAGATAAATTGGCAACATGGACCAGACATGCACGTTTCGGGTACTTAACCCTCGTCAGTGATCCTCAAATCTAAACAATGTTATATGCCAAAAAAGTATGAAATGACAAATATGGATAATGACCATATCCCTGTATACAGCACAAAATCGATAATTCAAAAATCAGAAACCGAAGGCATACAAAATCAGGACAAAACAGGAACCAAAGCAAACAAACAAAAACCTCCACCATATGAAAAGAAGCGAACTCCCGATATGGGAGTGAGACCAGGTGCCCAGGAAGAGTAAGCATCTCCTGCTTGCATGCAACACCCGTCGCTTCAATTCGGTAGAACTGTCACATCCGGTTACTTCCATTTTGGAAGATATAGAGTACAATCTTTGGTTGGATGGTTCAAATGGTCTATGACAGAATATCATCCACCATTCTTGAGAGTGGAACATCATAGTGTATGACGAGTTCCCCATATCGACCGTAGAACTTCCTCAGTGACGATGTTAGTCGGTCACAAACATATCCCTGACTGAGAAGCTTATCTGAAAGACGCCTAGCTCTCAGAACAAAATCCGTATATTTGGTACTTGCTCTGGCATAGCGTATCAACTGAGATATGAACACGCCATAAGCAGGCGATGAAGGGATGTTGCTACTCAGAAAAGGAAAGTTTGTAATGCTGAAATTGAAGTCGTCACGTTTGTCATAGAGTGAGGTGTTCATGTGACCATCAGTGTCGTAGGACAACATTATGTCCAAATATGATGCTGAATTATTTGTCTCTGTGGTTTCTTTGACCTCAAGCTCCGAAGGATAGATACTGCTCAGGTAATCCGCGAATTTTGGATTATTGATGGACAACACATCGTCTATGTATCTGTAAGTGAAGTTAAAGTCAGAAGCTAAGTTACTATGTCGAAAAAGCGCACCGAAAGACGTAGCAGGATGAGTGGGATATGATGCTACAGGACCCACGTTTTAGAAATTTCAAGAAATTTTGATAACAGAAATTTAGAATGCGTTGAAGAAACGATCAACCGAAATTGATCGAACATGGCTACATGTGTCCTCGGGGAATCCTGGTCCACCAGCAGTGACACCCACCAAGTGGTATAAATGTAAACGTCTTCAAATTGATTAGCATCATTTAAGAACAGATAAATTGGCAACATGGACCAGACATGCACGTTTCGGGTACTTAACCCTCGTCAGTGATCCTCAAATCTAAACAATGTAATATGCCAAAAAAGTATGAAAGTTACTATGTCGAAAAAGCGCACCGAAAGACGTAGCAGGATGAGTGGGATATCATGCTACAGGACCCACGTTTTAGAAATTTCAAGAAATTTTGATAACAGAAATTTAGAATGCGTTGAAGAAACGATCAACCGAAATTGATCGAACATGGCTACATGTGTCCTCGGGGACTCCTGGTCCACCAGCAGTGACACCCACCAAGTGGTATAAATGTAAACGTCTTCAAATTGATTAGCATCATTTAAGAACAGATAAATTGGCAACATGGACCAGACATGCACGTTTCGGGTACTTAACCATCGTCAGTGATCCTCAAATCTAAACAATGTAATAAACCAAAAAAGTATGAAATGACAAATATGAATAATGACCATATCCCTGTATACAGCACAAAATCGATAATTCAAAAATCAGAAACCGAAGGCATACAAAATCAGGACAAAACAGGAACCAAAGCAAACAAACAAAAACCTCCACCATATGAAAAGAAGCGAACTCCCGATATGGGAGTGAGACCAGGTGCCCAGGAAGAGTAAGCATCTCCTGCTTGCATGCAACACCCATCGCTTCAATTCGGTAGAACTGTCACATCCGGTTACTTCCATTTTGGAAGATATAGAGTACAATCGTTGGTTGGATGGTTCAAATGGTCTATGACAGAATATCATCCACCATTCTTGAGAGTGGAACATCATAGTGTATGACGAGTTCCCCATATCGACCGTAGAACTTCCTCAGTGACGATGTTAGTCGGTCACAAACATATCCCTGACTGAGAAGCTTATCTGAAAGACGCCTAGCTCTCAGAACAAAATCCGTATATTTGGTACTTGCTCTGGCATAGCGTATCAACTGAGATATGAACACGCCATAAGCAGGCGATGAAGGGATGTTGCTACTCAGAAAAGGAAAGTTTGTAATGCTGAAATTGAAGTCGTCACGTTTGTCATAGAGTGAGGTGTTCATGTGACCATCAGTGTCGTAGGACAACATTATGTCCAAATATGATGCTGAATTATTTGTCTCTGTGGTTTCTTTGACCTCAAGCTCCGAAGGATAGATACTGCTCAGGTAATCCGCGAATTTTGGATTATTGATGGACAACACATCGTCTATGTATCTGTAAGTGAAGTTAAAGTCAGAAGCTAAGTGACTATGTCGAAAAAGCGCACCGAAAGACGTAGCAGGATGAGTGGGATATGATGCTACAGGACCCACGTTTTAGAAATTTCAAGAAATTTTGATAACAGAAATTTAGAATGCGTTGAAGAAACGATCAACCGAAATTGATCGAACATGGCTACATGTGTCCTCGGGGACTCCTGGTCCACCAGCAGTGACACCCACCAAGTGGTATAAATGTAAACGTCTTCAAATTGATTAGCATCATTTAAGAACAGATAAATTGGCAACATGGACCAGACATGCACGTTTCGGGTACTTAACCCTCGTCAGTGATCCTCAAATCTAAACAATGTAATATGCCAAAAAAGTATGAAAGTTACTATGTCGAAAAAGCGCACCGAAAGACGTAGCAGGATGAGTGGGATATGATGCTACAGGACCCACGTTTTAGAAATTTCAAGAAATTTTGATAACAGAAATTTAGAATGCATAGAAGAAACGATCAACCGAAATTGATCGAACATGGCTACATGTGTCCTCGGGGACTCCTGGTCCACCAGCAGTGACACCCACCAAGTGGTATAAATGTAAACGTCTTCAAATTGATTAGCATCATTTAAGAACAGATAAATTGGCAACATGGACCAGACATGCACGTTTCGGGTACTTAACCCTCGTCAGTGATCCTCAAATCTAAACAATGTAATATGCCAAAAAAGTATGAAATGACAAATATGGATAATGACCATATCCCTGTATACAGCACAAAATCGATAATTCAAAAATCAGAAACCAAAGGCATACAAAATCAGGACAAAACAGGAACCAAAGCAAACAAACAAAAACCTCCACCATATGAAAAGAAGCGAACTCCCGATATGGGAGTGAGACCAGGTGCCCAGGAAGAGTAAGCATCTCCTGCTTGCATGCAACACCCGTCGCTTCAATTCGGTAGAACTTCACATCCGGTTACTTGCATTTTGGAAGATATAGAGTACAATCTTTGGTTGGATGGTTCAAATGGTCTATGACAGAATATCATCCACCATTCTTGAGAGTGGAACATCATAGTGTATGACGAGTTCCCCATATCGACCGTAGAACTTCCTCAGTGACGATGTTAGTCGGTCACAAACATATCCCTGACTGAGAAGCTTATCTGAAAGACGCCTAGCTCTCAGAACAAAATCCGTATATTTGGTACTTGCTCTGGCATAGCGTATCAACTGAGATATGAACACGCCATAAGCAGGCGATGAAGGGATGTTGCTACTCAGAAAAGGAAAGTTTGTAATGCTGAAATTGAAGTCGTCACGTTTGTCATAGAGTGAGGTGTTCATGTGACCATCAGTGTCGTAAGACAACATTATGTCCAAATATGATGCTGAATTATTTGTCTCTGTGGTTTCTTTGACCTCAAGCTCCAAAGGATAGATACTGCTCAGGTAATCCGCGAATTTTGGATTATTGATGGACAACACATCGTCTATGTATCTGTAAGTGAAGTTAAAGTCAGAAGCTAAGTGACTATGTCGAAAAAGCGCACCGAAAGACGTAGCAGGATGAGTGGGATATGATGCTACAGGACCCACGTTTTAGAAATTTCAAGAAATTTTGATAACAGAAATTTAGAATGCGTTGAAGAAACGATCAACCGAAATTGATCGAACATGGCTACATGTGTCCTCGGGGACTCCTGGTCCACCAGCAGTGACACCCACCAAGTGGTATAAATGTAAACGTCTTCAAATTGATTAGCATCATTTAAGAACAGATAAATTGGCAACATGGACCAGACATGCACGTTTCGGGTACTTAACCCTCGTCAGTGATCCTCAAATCTAAACAATGTAATATGCCAAAAAAGTATGAAAGTTACTATGTCGAAAAAGCGCACCGAAAGACGTAGCAGGATGAGTGGGATATGATGCTACAGGACCCACGTTTTAGAAATTTCAAGAAATTTTGATAACAGAAATTTAGAATGCGTTGAAGAAACGATCAACCGAAATTGATCGAACATGGCTACATGTGTCCTCGGGGACTCCTGGTCCACCAGCAGTGACACCCACCAAGTGGTATAAATGTAAACGTCTTCAAATTGATTAGCATCATTTAAGAACAGATAAATTGGCAACATGGACCAGACATGCACGTTTCGGGTACTTAACCCTCGTCAGTGATCCTCAAATCTAAACAATGTAATATGCCAAAAAAGTATGAAAGTTACTATGTCGAAAAAGCGCACCGAAAGACGTAGCAGGATGAGTGGGATATGATGGTACAGGACCCACGTTTTAGAAATTTCAAGAAATTTTGATAACAGAAATTTAGAATGCGTTGAAGAAACGATCAACCGAAATTGATCGAACATGGCTACATGTGTCCTCGGGGACTCCTGGTCCACCAGCAGTGACACCCACCAAGTGGTATAAATGTAAACGTCTTCAAATTGATTAGCATCATTTAAGAACAGATAAATTGGCAACATGGACCAGACATGCACGTTTCGGGTACTTAACCCTCGTCAGTGATCCTCAAATCTAAACAATGTAATATGCCAAAAAAGTATGAAAGTTACTATGTCGAAAAAGCGCACCGAAAGACGTAGCAGGATGAGTGGGATATCATGCTACAGGACCCACGTTTTAGAAATTTCAAGAAATTTTGATAACAGAAATTTAGAATGCGTTGAAGAAACGATCAACCGAAATTGATCGAACATGGCTACATGTGTCCTCGGGGACTCCTGGTCCACCAGCAGTGACACCCACCAAGTGGTATAAATGTAAACGTCTTCAAATTGATTAGCATCATTTAAGAACAGATAAATTGGCAACATGGACCAGACATGCACGTTTCGGGTCCTTAACCCTCGTCAGTGATTCTCAAATCTAAACAATGTAATATGCCAAAAAAGTATGAAATGACAAATATGGATAATGACCATATCCCTGTATACAGCACAAAATCGTTATTTCAAAATTAGAAACCGAAGGCATACAAAATCAGGACAAAACAGGAACCAAAGCAAACAAACAAAAACCTCCACCATATGAAAAGAAGCGAACTCCCGATATGGGAGTGAGACCAGGTGCCCAGGAAGAGTAAGCATCTCCTGCTTGCATGCAACACCCGTCGCTTCAATTCGGTAGAACTGTCACATCCGGTTACTTCCATTTTGGAAGATATAGAGTACAATCTTTGGTTGGATGGTTCAAATGGTCTATGACAGAATATCATCCACCATTCTTGAGAGTGGAACATCATAGTGTATGACGAGTTCCCCATATCGACCGTAGAACTTCCTCAGTGACGATGTTAGTCGGTCACAAACATATCCGTGACTGAGAAGCTTATCTGAAAGACGCCTAGCTCTCAGAACAAAATCCGTATATTTGGTACTTGCTCTGGCATAGCGTATCAACTGAGATATGAACACGCCATAAGCAGGCGATGAAGGGATGTTGCTACTCAGAAAAGGAAAGTTTGTAATGCTGAAATTGAAGTCGTCACGTTTGTCATAGAGTGAGGTGTTCATGTGACCATCAGTGTCGTAGGACAACATTATGACCAAATATGATGCTGAATTATTTGTCTCTGTGGTTTCTTTGACCTCAAGCTCCGAAGGATAGATACTGCTCAGGTAATCCGCGAATTTTGGATTATTGATGGACAACACATCGTCTATGTATCTGTAAGTGAAGTTAAATTCAGAAGCTAAGTTACTATGTCGAAAAAGCGCACCGAAAGACGTAGCAGGATGAGTGGGATATCATGCTACAGGACCCACGTTTTAGAAATTTCAAGAAATTTTGATAACAGAAATTTAGAATGCGTTGAAGAAACGATCAACCGAAATTGATCGAACATGGCTACATGTGTCCTCGGGGACTCCTGGTCCACCAGCAGTGACACCCACCAAGTGGTATAAATGTAAACGTCTTCAAATTGATTAGCATCATTTAAGAACAGATAAATTGGCAACATGGACCAGACATGCACGTTTCGGGTACTTAACCCTCGTCAGTGATCCTCAAATCTAAACAATGTAATATGCCAAAAAAGTATGAAAGTTACTATGTCGAAAAAGCGCACCGAAAGACGTAGCAGGATGAGTGGGATATGATGCTACAGGACCCACGTTTTAGAAATTTCAAGAAATTTTGATAACAGAAATTTAGAATGCGTTGAAGAAACGATCAACCGAAATTGATCGAACATGGCTACATGTGTCCTCGGGGACTCCTGGTCCACCAGCAGTGACACCCACCAAGTGGTATAAATGTAAACGTCTTCAAATTGATTAGCATCATTTAAGAACAGATTAATTGGCAACATGGACCAGACATGCACGTTTCGGGTACTTAACCCTCGTCAGTGATCCTCAAATCTAAACAATGTAATACGCCAAAAAAGTATGAAAGTTACTATGTCGAAAAAGCGCACCGAAAGACGTAGCAGGATGAGTGGGATATCATGCTACAGGACCCACGTTTTAGAAATTTCAAGAAATTTTGATAACAGAAATTTAGAATGCGTTGAAGAAACGATCAACCGAAATTGATCGAACATGGCTACATGTGTCCTCGGGGACTCCTGGTCCACCAGCAGTGACACCCACCAAGTGGTATAAATGTAAACGTCTTCAAATCGATTAGCATCATTTAAGAACAGATAAATTGGCAACATGGACCAGACATGCACGTTTCGGGTACTTAACCCTCGTCAGTGATCCTCAAATCTAAACAATGTAATATGCCAAAAAAGTATGAAAGTTACTATGTCGAAAAAGCGCACCGAAAGACGTAGCAGGATGAGTGGGATATCATGCTACAGGACCCACGTTTTAGAAATTTCAAGAAATTTTGATAACAGAAATTTAGAATGCGTTGAAGAAACGATCAACCGAAATTGATCGAACATGGCTACATGTGTCCTCGGGGACTCCTGGTCCACCAGCAGTGACACCCACCAAGTGGTATAAATGTAAACGTCTTCAAATTGATTAGCATCATTTAAGAACAGATAAATTGGCAACATGGACCAGACATGCACGTTTCGGGTACTTAACCCTCGTCAGTGATTCTCAAATCTAAACAATGTAATATGCCAAAAAAGTATGAAATGACAAATATGGATAATGACCATATCCCTGTATACAGCACAAAATCGTTATTTCAAAATTAGAAACCGAAGGCATACAAAATCAGGACAAAACAGGAACCAAAGCAAACAAACAAAAACCTCCACCATATGAAAAGAAGCGAACTCCCGATATGGGAGTGAGACCAGGTGCCCAGGAAGAGTAAGCATCTCCTGCTTGCATGCAACACCCGTCGCTTCAATTCGGTAGAACTGTCACATCCGGTTACTTCCATTTTGGAAGATATAGAGTACAATCTTTGGTTGGATGGTTCAAATGGTCTATGACAGAATATCATCCACCATTCTTGAGAGTGGAACATCATAGTGTATGACGAGTTCCCCATATCGACCGTAGAACTTCCTCAGTGACGATGTTAGTCGGTCACAAACATATCCGTGACTGAGAAGCTTATCTGAAAGACGCCTAGCTCTCAGAACAAAATCCGTATATTTGGTACTTGCTCTGGCATAGCGTATCAACTGAGATATGAACACGCCATAAGCAGGCGATGAAGGGATGTTGCTACTCAGAAAAGGAAAGTTTGTAATGCTGAAATTGAAGTCGTCACGTTTGTCATAGAGTGAGGTGTTCATGTGACCATCAGTGTCGTAGGACAACATTATGACCAAATATGATGCTGAATTATTTGTCTCTGTGGTTTCTTTGACCTCAAGCTCCGAAGGATAGATACTGCTCAGGTAATCCGCGAATTTTGGATTATTGATGGACAACACATCGTCTATGTATCTGTAAGTGAAGTTAAATTCAGAAGCTAAGTTACTATGTCGAAAAAGCGCACCGAAAGACGTAGCAGGATGAGTGGGATATCATGCTACAGGACCCACGTTTTAGAAATTTCAAGAAATTTTGATAACAGAAATTTAGAATGCGTTGAAGAAACGATCAACCGAAATTGATCGAACATGGCTACATGTGTCCTCGGGGACTCCTGGTCCACCAGCAGTGACACCCACCAAGTGGTATAAATGTAAACGTCTTCAAATTGATTAGCATCATTTAAGAACAGATAAATTGGCAACATGGACCAGACATGCACGTTTCGGGTACTTAACCCTCGTCAGTGATCCTCAAATCTAAACAATGTAATATGCCAAAAAAGTATGAAAGTTACTATGTCGAAAAAGCGCACCGAAAGACGTAGCAGGATGAGTGGGATATGATGCTACAGGACCCACGTTTTAGAAATTTCAAGAAATTTTGATAACAGAAATTTAGAATGCGTTGAAGAAACGATCAACCGAAATTGATCGAACATGGCTACATGTGTCCTCGGGGACTCCTGGTCCACCAGCAGTGACACCCACCAAGTGGTATAAATGTAAACGTCTTCAAATTGATTAGCATCATTTAAGAACAGATTAATTGGCAACATGGACCAGACATGCACGTTTCGGGTACTTAACCCTCGTCAGTGATCCTCAAATCTAAACAATGTAATACGCCAAAAAAGTATGAAAGTTACTATGTCGAAAAAGCGCACCGAAAGACGTAGCAGGATGAGTGGGATATCATGCTACAGGACCCACGTTTTAGAAATTTCAAGAAATTTTGATAACAGAAATTTAGAATGCGTTGAAGAAACGATCAACCGAAATTGATCGAACATGGCTACATGTGTCCTCGGGGACTCCTGGTCCACCAGCAGTGACACCCACCAAGTGGTATAAATGTAAACGTCTTCAAATCGATTAGCATCATTTAAGAACAGATAAATTGGCAACATGGACCAGACATGCACGTTTCGGGTACTTAACCCTCGTCAGTGATCCTCAAATCTAAACAATGTAATATGCCAAAAAAGTATGAAAGTTACTATGTCGAAAAAGCGCACCGAAAGACGTAGCAGGATGAGTGGGATATCATGCTACAGGACCCACGTTTTAGAAATTTCAAGAAATTTTGATAACAGAAATTTAGAATGCGTTGAAGAAACGATCAACCGAAATTGATCGAACATGGCTACATGTGTCCTCGGGGACTCCTGGTCCACCAGCAGTGACACCCACCAAGTGGTATAAATGTAAACGTCTTCAAATTGATTAGCATCATTTAAGAACAGATAAATTGGCAACATGGACCAGACATGCACGTTTCGGGTACTTAACCCTCGTCAGTGATTCTCAAATCTAAACAATGTAATATGCCAAAAAAGTATGAAATGACAAATATGGATAATGACCATATCCCTGTATACAGCACAAAATCGTTATTTCAAAATTAGAAACCGAAGGCATACAAAATCAGGACAAAACAGGAACCAAAGCAAACAAACAAAAACCTCCACCATATGAAAAGAAGCGAACTCCCGATATGGGAGTGAGACCAGGTGCCCAGGAAGAGTAAGCATCTCCTGCTTGCATGCAACACCCGTCGCTTCAATTCGGTAGAACTGTCACATCCGGTTACTTCCATTTTGGAAGATATAGAGTACAATCTTTGGTTGGATGGTTCAAATGGTCTATGACAGAATATCATCCACCATTCTTGAGAGTGGAACATCATAGTGTATGACGAGTTCCCCATATCGACCGTAGAACTTCCTCAGTGACGATGTTAGTCGGTCACAAACATATCCCTGACTGAGAAGCTTATCTGAAAGACGCCTAGCTCTCAGAACAAAATCCGTATATTTGGTACTTGCTCTGGCATAGCGTATCAACTGAGATATGAACACGCCATAAGCAGGCGATGAAGGGATGTTGCTACTCAGAAAAGGAAAGTTTGTAATGCTGAAATTGAAGTCGTCACGTTTGTCATAGAGTGAGGTGTTCATGTGACCATCAGTGTCGTAGGACAACATTATGTCCAAATATGATGCTGAATTATTTGTCTCTGTGGTTTCTTTGACCTCAAGCTCCGAAGGATAGATACTGCTCAGGTAATCCGCGAATTTTGGATTATTGATGGACAACACATCGTCTATGTATCTGTAAGTGAAGTTAAATTCAGAAGCTAAGTTACTTTGTCGAAAAAGCGCACCGAAAGACGTAGCAGGATGAGTGGGATATGATGCTACAGGACCCACGTTTTAGAAATTTCAAGAAATTTTGATAACAGAAATTTAGAATGCGTTGAAGAAACGATCAACCGAAATTGATCGAACATGGCTACATGTGTCCTCGGGGACTCCTGGTCCACCAGCAGTGACACCCACCAAGTGGTATAAATGTAAACGTCTTCAAATTGATTAGCATCATTTAAGAACAGATAAATTGGCAACATGGACCAGACATGCACGTTTCGGGTACTTAACCCTCGTCAGTGATCCTCAAATCTAAACAATGTAATATGCCAAAAAAGTATGAAAGTTACTATGTCGAAAAAGCGCACCGAAAGACGTAGCAGGATGAGTGGGATATCATGCTACAGGACCCACGTTTTAGAAATTTCAAGAAATTTTGATAACAGAAATTTAGAATGCGTTGAAGAAACGATCAACCGAAATTGATCGAACATGGCTACATGTGTCCTCGGGGACTCCTGGTTCACCAGCAGTGACACCCACCAAGTGGTATAAATGTAAACGTCTTCAAATTGATTAGCATCATTTAAGAACAGATAAATTGGCAACATGGACCAGACATGCACGTTTCGGGTACTTAACCCTCGTCAGTGATCCTCAAATCTAAACAATGTAATACGCCAAAAAAGTATGAAAGTTACTATGTCGAAAAAGCGCACCGAAAGACGTAGCAGGATGAGTGGGATATCATGCTACAGGACCCACGTTTTAGAAATTTCAAGAAATTTTGATAACAGAAATTTAGAATGCGTTGAAGAAACGATCAACCGAAATTGATCGAACATGGCTACATGTGTCCTCGGGGACTCCTGGTCCACCAGCAGTGACACCCACCAAGTGGTATAAATGTAAACGTCTTCAAATCGATTAGCATCATTTAAGAACAGATAAATTGGCAACATGGACCAGACATGCACGTTTCGGGTACTTAACCCTCGTCAGTGATCCTCAAATCTAAACAATGTAATATGCCAAAAAAGTATGAAAGTTACTATGTCGAAAAAGCGCACCGAAAGACGTAGCAGGATGAGTGGGATATCATGCTACAGGACCCACGTTTTAGAAATTTCAAGAAATTTTGATAACAGAAATTTAGAATGCGTTGAAGAAACGATCAACCGAAATTGATCGAACATGGCTACATGTGTCCTCGGGGACTCCTGGTCCACCAGCAGTGACACCCACCAAGTGGTATAAATGTAAACATCTTCAAATTGATTAGCATCATTTAAGAACAGATAAATTGGCAACATGGACCAGACATGCACGTTTCGGGTACTTAACCCTCGTCAGTGATTCTCAAATCTAAACAATGTAATATGCCAAAAAAGTATGAAATGACAAATATGGATAATGACCATATCCCTGTATACAGCACAAAATCGATAATTCAAAAATCAGAAACCGAAGGCATACAAAATCAGGACAAAACAGGAACCAAAGCAAACAAACAAAAACCTCCACCATATGAAAAGAAGCGAACTCCCGATATGGGAGTGAGACCAGGTGCCCAGGAAGAGTAAGCATCTCCTGCTTGCATGCAACACCCGTCGCTTCAATTCGGTAGAACTGTCACATCCGGTTACTTCCATTTTGGAAGATATAGAGTACAATCTTTGGTTGGATGGTTCAAATGGTCTATGACAGAATATCATCCACCATTCTTGAGAGTGGAACATCATAGTGTATGACGAGTTCCCCATATCGACCGTAGAACTTCCTCAGTGACGATGTTAGTCGGTCACAAACATATCCCTGACTGAGAAGCTTATCTGAAAGACGCCTAGCTCTCAGAACAAAATCCGTATATTTGGTACTTGCTCTGGCATAGCGTATCAACTGAGATATGAACACGCCATAAGCAGGCGATGAAGGGATGTTGCTACTCGGAAAAGGAAAGTTTGTAGTGCTGAAATTGAAGTCGTCACGTTTGTCATAGAGTGAGGTGTTCATGTGACCATCAGTGTCGTAGGACAACATTATGTCCAAATATGATGCTGAATTATTTGTCTCTGTGGTTTCTTTGACCTCAAGCTCCGAAGGATAGATACTGCTCAGGTAATCCTCGAATTTTGGATTATTGATGGACAACACATCGTCTATGTATCTGTAAGTGAAGTTAAATTCAGAAGCTAAGTTACTATGTCGAAAAAGCGCACCGAAAGACGTAGCAGGATGAGTGGGATATGATGCTACAGGACCCACGTTTTAGAAATTTCAAGAAATTTTGATAACAGAAATTTAGAATGCGTTGAAGAAACGATCAACCGAAATTGATCGAACATGGCTACATGTGTCCTCGGGGACTCCTGGTTCACCAGCAGTGACACCCACCAAGTGGTATAAATGTAAACGTCTTCAAATTGATTAGCATCATTTAAGAACAGATAAATTGGCAACATGGACCAGACATGCACGTTTCGGGTACTTAACCCTCGTCAGTGATCCTCAAATCTAAACAATGTAATATGCCAAATAAGTATGAAAGTTACTATGTCGAAAAAGCGCACCGAAAGACGTAGCAGGATGAGTGGGATATCATGCTACAGGACCCACGTTTTAGAAATTTCAAGAAATTTTGATAACAGAAATTTAGAATGCGTTGAAGAAACGATCAACCGAAATTGATCGAACATGGCTACATGTGTCCTCGGGGACTCCTGGTTCACCAGCAGTGACACCCACCAAGTGGTATAAATGTAAACGTCTTCAAATTGATTAGCATCATTTAAGAACAGATAAATTGGCAACATGGACCAGACATGCACGTTTCGGGTACTTAACCCTCGTCAGTGATCCTCAAATCTAAACAATGTAATATGCCAAAAAAGTATGAAAGTTACTATGTCGAAAAAGCGCACCGAAAGACGTAGCAGGATGAGTGGGATATCATGCTACAGGACCCACGTTTTAGAAATTTCAAGAAATTTTGATAACAGAAATTTAGAATGCGTTGAAGAAACGATCAACCGAAATTGATCGAACATGGCTACATGTGTCCTCGGGGACTCCTGGTCCACCAGCAGTGACACCCACCAAGTGGTATAAATGTAAACGTCTTCAAATTGATTAGCATCATTTAAGAACAGATAAATTGGCAACATGGACCAGACATGCACGTTTCGGGTACTTAACCCTCGTCAGTGATCCTCAAATCTAAACAATGTAATATGCCAAAAAAGTATGAAAGTTACTATGTCGAAAAAGCGCACCGAAAGACGTAGCAGGAGTTGGACTACACCTTGTAGAAATATTTTCAAACAATTTGAAAAGTAGCTTGACCTCGGGAAGAAATTAGAGATGGTAACTATTCACAAATTATATTGTTTTACGACGTTTAAAACGAGTTTAATTTTTTGAAAAATTGACAACTTGTTTAAGACTATGCTAACGAAATATCAACGTACAAGCTAAAATTTTAATGAGAAACATTTAGTTACATGAAGATTCACTCACAAATGTGGCTGATTTGCTAAATTAAAAACGTCATTTTGAATTTGGGGTGCGCAGCTCTTATTTATTTCACTGGCGCCACCTACAATGTATTGAGTTTTTACTATAGAGGAATACGGAGATTTGATTATTACAAAATCGACAATATTAGAGTGGTTACTGCATATTTTCAAATAAATTTTTTTCTGGCTCATTTTTTCCTCTATCTAGACCGTTTGGAGTAAGATTTACATTTTCAATAAAAAATTATTTTCAGGGACACTGCATCTTTAAATACTGTGAAAATATACTGAAATAGTTAAAAATTCTTTAAAACTCTATTTTGGGTGAAGAAGAAAGGATGCTCTTTATTACGAACAGAAATCATTTTTAACTGTGACGAGACCGGTCTCTTTATCCGAGCATGTCCAGACAAAACGTTAGCGAGCAAAGGCGAACAGTGTAAAGGGGGGGGGGGGACTCGCAAAAGAAAGACTTACTGTTATGTTAGCCTGCAGCGCCGAAGGCGAGAAATTAAAGCCGTTAGTTATTGGAAAAGCAGAAAATGCAAGATGTTATAAAAATGTAGACAAATCGAAACTCCCTGTTTCCTGGTATTTAAACAAGCGTTCTTGGATGACTATGGATATATTCAAGGCTTGGGTATTTGGCATAAATTCAGATATGAAAAAAGCAAATCGGAACATTTTGATATTCTTGGACAATGCGACGTCCCATTCACATGACCTGATGCTCAGTAACGTCAAATTACAGTTTTTACCTGACGGTACAACCTCAGTCTTGCAACCTCTTGACTTAAAATAATCAGGGCTTTCAAATATCGCTACATAAAACGTTTGATTAAACATCTCTTGTTGAAAGTCGACGAATGTAACAAAGTTTCCGAATTAACGGAATCAGTATCAGTTCTTGATTGCATTTATTGGATAAAATCATCCTGGAACGAGACCCAGACATCTACAATTGAAAAATGTTTTCCAAATGCATGTCTTCTAGCAGAGAGTGAACACGCGGACGATTACTGAGAGTCGGATTCCGCCGATGACGTTCCGCTAGCGCAGCTTGTACGCATCGACATGGGGTTCACGACAGATCAATTAAATGAACTTGATCGCATTGAAAATGGCATTCCGACCGAGGAAACTTATGATGGCGATTGGGAGCGGAATCTCATTGACGGTGTAAAATTGAATCAGAAAACGATGAGGTCGAGGAAATCGTGACGTCAGATCTATCTTACATCGATGTGTTAGACATGTTAGACAAAATACACGATTTTTCCGTGACTAGGGATGTTACGTTTCTTGAAAAAACTATCGAACTCAAACAAGTGGCACAAGACATAATTTTGAAACAGAAATGTATCAGACGACAGACAGAGATAACGGATTTTTTTGCACGGTGAATGAATTTAACTGTGACTGTATTAATAGTCGGGTGACCAAGAGCCTAAAAAATAAGATTTAATTTCCATTCTTAGTGCAAGGCTAAATTGTATACCAAATGAAACTATAGAGTCTCAACTTTCAAAATTGAGATGTCGTCAAAATATTCTGGGGTGCCTTCATTGTTTATTTAGAGGTCAAAGGTCATAGGGGTCAAATTGCGTTTATCTTACTTTATGCCTCTTAGAGACTTTAAAAGTGTTTAATTCAATTGAAATAAGCAAGCAAAAACATTTTTTTTGACAAAATCGCATGAAATCAAAGAATCTTAATTTTTAGAAAAATATTTGATGACTTTTAGTGTATCAGTGACGTCATAAAATCTATTTTTAGACGCGTTCTATTTCTTTAATGAATTTTCATTAAAATTCCACAATTTTCTTGTATAAATATGTTACTAAGGTACTTAAAACAAAACCCTGTATACGCAAAATACATAAATGCACAAATCTGGAAGATTTGCAAATCAATTACCGGTCTGTTGATAACCTATTTTGTCCATTTGCCACTGTATCTGCCATAGACATGCGTTAAATATTGTCTTTAAAACTATAATTAGACATCAATATTGATTGCCAACGGAAACATATTAATATTCCAGAATCCTTGAAACAATACCTTTCTGAACACCGACTTAATTTTGTTGCCGTAGGCAGATAGATAGTTTTTAAAAGGAGGTATTTTAAGATGTTTAAAATATTTTAAGAAAGGGGGGGGGGGTCGATAGGGCTAATGTATTATTTTTTTTTAATTAACTTTAAGAATTTTGTCTTTTTGGATACTTTCTTGCGATGGGCGCAGCAAGCAGGGAATTTTGAAGAAATGAAGTGTACATTTGTACAATATATTTGTATGATACATTTGGTACCATTCAGTCATTTCTAGTAGAACAATAGTAATCAAAATTCAATGCTATGTGATCCGTCGGGCAAAGCGAGGCTGGAGATTTTTTTTGGAACATATAGTAATATTTTTTCTAAATGAGAAAAAAATTAAATGAATGAGCAAGAAATTATTATTCAAACTTTACGTCGGAAACACAGGTTTGCTGAGGACATCCTGCAGTCTCTGAACACATGTTCAAAACTCAGTGGACATAGGCGGATCCAGAATGTTTAAATGGGTCGGGATGGGATTTAGAGGATTAGAAAAGCTAACGCATAATGTGTGTTTTCTTCTTAAAATTTTAAATATATATGCTAGTATATGCTGGCGAGCGAAGTTCAAGAATTTAGGAGTACATAGTGTCTAGAATTTATTCCCTCTATAGGAGATGAAATAAATGAAATGAAAACCAGAGATTTATCTTATATTTTGCGAGCGAAAGGAGCCGGAAATATTGTTGAGTATACGTTAAATTGAGTTATTTCCTGCCATTACTTTTGTGGGTAATACCTTCCCATCATATCTGTTTCTCCCCTCCCGTTCCTTTACATATGATCGACCTACTTATCTAAAATCTAAGATGTACCAAATCTAAGTGATATGTTGTTGAAATTTCACACTTATTTCTTATGTAATTCGGGCATCATATGTTGATTCATATTGGAACAAAAAAAAATTCTTGGGGGCACAAAATGTTGATTTTTCATGCAATTTTTTTTTGTCTGTTATATGGATGTTACAAGTTTTGCAGTTCTTTATGCCGCACTTAGAAATTGAGCAATCGCTTGGTGAAAATTGGTGCTCTTTTAGTATATCGACCACTTCAATCTTACAGGGCTTGATTTTAATATACCCATCTGCATGTTTATACAAAGCACGTAGCGCGTTGATGCAAAAGTTTTCTGTCCAATTTTTCGGGTGATACCTGCATAAACAGAAAAAAATATAAGATTCATTTCTTATCATTTAATTTTGAAAAACAGACTGTTTTCTTGGATCTAAAAACAATCAATCACCGCACTATATTTCGTGAGTCGGAAGGTTTCGCAGTGATACGTCTGCCAAAACAAGTTATGGCAGCCGCCATGATTCAAACAGCGAAAGATCGTCTCTCTATATCTTTGGAATAAGGACTAGTTTGAGCAAATTCTACATGCACTGTCAATTTTTGAGTAAGTAGAAAAGAAATGGTTCCCTTGAAATGATAAGCAAGCATCTACAAATTGTATTTTCAGCAACGAGTTCATTCGTGTTTGAGGGAACCCCCAGTTCTAAAAATAGTTCTATTAATAGACTTCCGTGAAAAATTGTGTTGATCGACGTATCAAGAAAATTGCTCAGCCAATCAGAATCTTCGTTTCTTGAAAATGACAATGGAAATTAAATGATTTATATATGCACAGCCAATGTAAGTCCCTTGGATGTTTCTATTGAAAGGAACGTGCTGCAATTCGTGTATTAACACTCGTGACGTCACAATGCATAAGATCTAAAGAAACATGCCGCGACGGCTGTTCTAACCTGCAAACTGAACCCGCGGCGAGATGAATTTTGACGTCACCCTTTTACCAAGAAAAAACAATTTCAGAAAACAAGAATGAAACAGACAACTATGGTGCATATATATATAGAATAAATGTCATAATTTGTGTTTTGTTACGGGTATGCAACACACATCAAGTGCATTTATCGCTTGAAATGCGCTAACGCGCATTACATGTACGATCAATGCACTTGCTGTGTGTTGCATACCCGTAACAAAACACAAATTAAGACACTTATTCTCTGTATATTGCAATAAGGTTGTGTTATGTCGCAATGATATTGCGTTATAGCGCAATTTTATGACCTAATTACGCATTTTAATCGCAATGAAATTGCAATAAAGTTGCAATAATATTTTGTATATAGCAAGGACATTGCGTCATATCGCAATAAAATTGCGTAATATAGTAATAATATTGCGCTATTTCACAATAGTATTGTGTTATATATAGCAATAATATTGCGTGATATCGCAAAAGAATATCATAGATTCGCAAAACATAGTGATCTTATGCAATACGTCTGAACAATTTCGAGATAGTATTGCGAAATAGCGCGCTATTCTTGCAATATCACGCAATATAATTGTAATAAACATTTAAGAAGTACTCATCAGTTTTTTTCAGTCTCAGTCGAGAAGGCAAGGCAACGTCATTAGAATTCCCATAGTAACGGTTGCAAACTTCGGAATGAATAACATTCCGAAGTGAGATCAGGCGCCCGGGGAGGGGGGGGGGAGTCAGCGTCCTGATTGCATGTAACACTTGTCGCAACAGCTCCATGGAAACTTGTCAAATTCGGTAATTGATATTGATGTACACATCAGGTAAGTATTTCCTGTTTGTTTATGATGACAACCATTCATAAACCGCATAGCTATAATGCATATCTATTGCAATTTAGCGATAAAATGCAATACCTCCGAGAAATAACGTAAAAGAATTGCGAAATAACGCATTATCTTAGCGGAATGACACATCATTATAGCAAAATGACGCAATATTATTAAGATAATAACGCAATTATATTGCAAAATATAACGGAATATTACTGCAAAATAACGCAATGCTTCCGAAATAATATGCAATATTATTGCGATATAAGGCAAACTGATACATTTTGCGTATAATATGAAATCATCTTCCCTCTTCCAAAAATATCTTAAGTCTTCAAACACCTCTTCAACCTTTGAAAAAATCCTGGATCCGCCCAATGTATTTGTTTATTCTCTCAACTGCTAGTGGTTTATAGCGCCCTTTCAACCTGATTTGAATCAAATCTGATACGACATGTCGACAAAACGTAACAGACGTCAAGTCGACTGTGCATAAGTGAATGCATATAGTTCTGCATCTATGTAGATTTTTTGAACATGCTTTAATTCTTCAAACAAATAAATATTTCACTCACTTCCTGAATGTAGCAATATGTATTTTTATTTCTTTTGGTAAATTGATACTGATCAACGCACTGTACTTTCACAAACGACGGCAGAATGCAGTGCCTTACGTAAATAATGACGTCAAATGACGTCGCAAACAATAAACCATACTCCACTTAACATGAATGTATTTTGCTTTATCACGGCGTCATCTAAGATTAAGAAATTTAGTATTACATTATCAAAGTAAAAATCAAGGATAAGCGTTATGGCAAAATAAGTCAATTTTGCCGTTCATGGCTCTTGTCCTTTTGACAGATTTATGCATTGCCAATTTTTCACAAAAATCAAACTTTTTGAGACCAAATTGCAACTTTACCTAGGAGTTAGAATGTTAATTTTTTATAATTCGAAAGAGCATTCAGATCTTTTTTAATTCGCGTCTTTCATTTTTTTTTTATTTTACGATGAATACAAATGATATATTCATTGCTTCCTATTTTCTGTGATATTTCCTTTAAAACCATGTTTTTCACCCAAAAAGGCCTTTTATGCAACAAAATAAACCCTCATTTTTGCTATGGAAATTTCTTTAAAACATTTTTTTGTCTGGAAAGGCGATTTATGCTGAACACAAGATAGGTTTCGAAGGATCAAGAGGTATGCACAAACTGACATCATACATGAAGACGTATTAACAATGAAAGAACGCATGACAAGCATACACTACTTATCTCTATTGGTCGCTATTGCAGGTGGATTGAAAGGACCAATTAAGCGTTTTCTCATAACTGGAAGAAATATTTGTTGGTATATTGATAAAATTGATAAAAAAAGTACCATCGAAACAGATCAATATTAAAAAATGAACATTAAAAATACTCAAGAACATAAAGTATTCGAAATCAAAATTCAGAAGTAAAGTGCTGTCAAAAGATGCTTGTTAAAATTGCAGTATTGTTCAGAAATTGTCTTCGAGTGTGAATGAAAATTACTTTAAACGACTTCTAAATTACGAATCGGTAGGATGTTTCGATTCTGCAGGCAAAATTGTCTCATGTCAGCAAATTTGAAGAAAGACTTACATTAGCGTTCAAAATATGAGAATTTTCCACCATTTTTTATTACGTCATTTCAACGTCAAAATTGACGTAGTAGGCACCCGTAAAAGTTTTGACGACATTTCAAATCGTAAACCTCAGACCATAATCTTTCATTTGATACCAAATATAGCCTTGCACTAGGAGTGGACATTAAACTCCTAAAATAGAGCACTTTTTTAGGCTTGGTCACCGTACTATAATGTTTGATCATATTTTTTTATAAATACGATCTGGAATATATACGTTGTTTTCGGACATAAAGTTAAATACTCTATATGTATCATAGTGTATATAAAGTTGTTGAATGAAATATAATTGAATTGATTAAACAACATGTTTTCAGTGTGTATTATTGCATGGTAGAGTAATATTGATAAAATCGTCATACGTAGAGTCATGTCAGGGGCACTTTGTCAGTTGTCTGGCCTATCAATGAGTTAAAGAAGATCCTGACGAGAATCTCAATAGCACTCACAATAGAGTACCAAACTGAGTATCGACGGACCCCTAGCAAGCTAGAGGTGGGATCAGGTGCCCGGGAGGAGTAAGCATCCCCTGTTGGCTAGCCGCACCCGCTGTCGATGTTCACGCACAAAAATGAAAAGAATATATAAAATGCATGCACTGTCTGAGGTTAAGTCTACATAGAAAGTGCTATGGCGACCATGTCAGGGAAAATATTCAAAACATTACTGTCAAACCCCTCGCGGGGAACTTTTTTACGAGTTCCACACGGCAAAGGGCATAAGTGTGACACAAATGAGTTAAAGAAGATCCTGACGAGAATCTCAATAGCACTCACAATAGAGTACCAAACTGAGTATCGACGGACCATGTAGCTCAAAATGAAGAAATTAGAGAAAAAAAACCTACCATCCTAAAACAAGACCAAGAATTAATTTTGCAAGATATGTAAGTTCAACTTTTTGTTTTATATTTAACAGAGGAGTATATATGGTTTATATAGTAAAGTGGCCCCCTAAAATCAAATTCCCCATTATCAAATTTTGCTGTAATTTTAAGAGAGTTAAATATCTATATTTTAAGAAATATAGTCATAAACACTACCTCTCGCATTCTAAGACATTGTATATGTTGTCAAATATCATGAAAACCGGTGATTTTGTCTATTTTCACGACAAATAGCATAATTCTTGATTATTTTCATTGAGATAACATCGAGCGAGATCTTGAACAACCTTTTCCTTTTATATGCACGAAAAGGCACATCGAAAAATGGCCCCAAAATGACGTTTTTCCAGAAATTTGGCTAAATATACAATTTTTGATGCTCTAATTCTAAGAAATCGAGAGAGGAAATTTAAGGATATGTATCATTTTAAAAGTAGCCTACATTGTAGAATAAATATTAGCACAAATTCATTTCTTTATGTAAATTTAAGATTTTGCCCCAAAAGGGGGTCACTTTTCTATGTAAACCATATGTTATATAAGTATACTGTACATGTAGGTTAAATTGAATAAGCAAATCTTCTCAAATGCAGGCCTTTAAGGAATATCATCTGTCTTGGATATACATTTAGTGGTTTAAGGAGGTGGTAATAGATGAAACAACATCTTTTTTACTTCTCAACTATATATGTTTGTATGGTCTTATCAGTCACTTTCCTTAAATTGCAGTACGAGGTAAATCCAGAAGCGCCATCAATAAGGGAGGGTTAAACACATTTGGACCCAGGATCTCGTATAGCTGTAGAGGCTCAGTCCAAGGAAAAGGTAAAGCATATTCAGATACAAAAGTAATGTTCCTTTTCAACTATGCCCCTATTTCTGTGATTGATGATATTTCTTCAACAATTATTTATTCAGGCAGATGCCTTTTGAGGCATATGTATATATATATATATATAGTATATAGTGAGATTAATCTTATTGTACAAATTAACCTGTTTCTATGATTCAGACATTTATTTGAAGCGTACATCCTTTAAGTGATCACATAACTTGGGTCAAAGCAATCGGGCTTTTTTTTATTTTGAGTCATTTGTTGTTGTTATTACACTCATTTTTGATAAATTAACAAAACAAAAATTCTTACTGTTTTTAAAATCAATGTTTCTTGTTTTGTGCAAATGTAATCCCTTTTAGAGTTACAAGGTCAGACGTCCACAGTGAAAAAAATGTTGCAAAAACCCTTTGTCTTTTTAAGGATTGCTATTTGTCATAAAGGAGGGGATCTCCAACAACACCAGGTTGTAGCACCCACAGCAAAACCCCAAAACACCCAATGCAAAAACACAAAGCAGACAAGCACAAAGAGACGCGTAAGGGACAAGGAACATCAACGCACAACACAGAAACATCAAACACAAAGGACTACACATAAATCAACGAGACCAATGGGCAACCGGTGCCGACTTAGGACGGCCATCTGCCACGGAAATAGCAGAAGGTATGGTTATCCTGGATTACGTGCGCACAACCCTCCCACTTTTCCGATTACCCAGAGGTCTCGAAGAACGTACAATTGTGGTGTAAAACAACCTCCTCACTGTGAGATGACCACACACAAACAAGACCGCAAAACGCAGGGGCCCAGGCAACACAGATGAATATGTAAAAGGATATAAAAAGAGGGGGGACGTAATACAATCCGTGCTCTGCCGCCGCGAGCTCATGTATGTTATCACCCGAGGAGTCCGACTGACATTCAGAGAGGACAGGTGGTCGGGGCCCTGTCTTCTCTAAAGAGGTTTGGACAGGGCCCGTCATGGAGTCCCGTCGTCACAGTCAGAGTGCAAGTTTTAAGAATGCGCTTGTACAAGACTGTAGATTGGTCAAGTACCAAGCCTAGTGTCCGTCTAGTGACATAAGGATCATACCCACGGTATAAAAGGCGTTTGATGATTCTGACGCATTTTCGATAGTGATGTTGTCTATCTTTGATCCTTCTTATCTTGTTAATAATGTCACCATAAAATGCAGGTTGTGAAATACCCAAAGTAATATACTCTGTTGCCTGTAGTGGTCCGAATTTCAAAAGAAGTTGACAATAATTTTTGTAAAATTTCCAGAAAGTCTTTACTAGTTTGTGAAAGCGAAAACCTTGTCCTAAAAGTTTCTTGGTAATTTGTAAATTTCTACTATGAAAATCCAAAACATCAGTGCATGATCTAGCATACCGGATGAGTTGTGAAATATAGATACCATAGGACGGTAATCAATGGAGCTAATTAAAGAAACTAGGAAGTATGTGTACATGTGAAACAATATTCATTGTTTTTACAGTATTACATTTTTATACTAAAACTTTTACATGGAAACATATCTTCTATGTAACACTACTAAATTTACATTTATTTTTAAGTATTTCTATTTATTTTAGGCAAGAAGGATAAGAAGGACGTTACCGCCTCCGCCACATTAAAACGACTTATTGATGGCTTTTTTATATAATGGAATTAGCTGTGGATGGTGGAACAAAAACGTTCATGGAGAATCCAATATACACTTCTTTGATGTGTAAGTAGTTGAGACTTTCTTAGTACTTTAATGGTATTGCTTACATGTTCAACAGAATAAATATTTTCCTGTATGTTTCATGTTATTTGGAATAGCAGGACATTATTATAAGTTACATAGTGTGTAGTTGGCCTGATATAGGATATATGGGGCTCGTAAATGTCACATGGGACGAGAGTTTTTGCTGGTCACTTTTATGCCTCAAATATTTTTTGAAGCAGACTTACCTTTTCAGTTTTTATTCAAACACACAGACTCATGTACACTTATTCTTTTTCAGTAGAGCGTTTGAATGATTATCTAAGACTTTCATTTTTAATTAATTAATTTTTGAAGAGTTACTATTTGTAATAATGTTGTTGAATGGAAAGGATAATGATATTTTCAATGATACAATGAATTTTGTGTTGCCTGCGAAGCATAGCAACACTTAGGGATCATGCATATTACACTCTTCGCCCCTAAATGAGTTAAAGAAGATCCTGACGATAATCTCAACAGCACTCACAATAGAGCACGAATTTAAACATCAATGATTTTTCATGTTTAAAGTAAATTTGAGCAATTGACAATAATATGAATAAAAATTAATTAAAAAAAACTATTAATTGATAGAATATGTGACTTGATTATGTTTTTATATGGGCATGCATACCGGTAAAAAAAACGTAATTTTGTTCTGTAACGAAAGATTTTACAATGTAGTTTGCTGCAGGTCTAGTTTGCAGTGTGCATTTTGATGTCATGAAGGTTAACATTCATACGAAATGCAGCAAGTTTTTTATTCAATGATTTCATCTCAGGGATTCATATATGGAGAGTGATTGTGATTCTTTCAGATGTAATGTACTTGTACGTATTTTCAATGATGAACAGAAATGGTTTTATCCGTTATATTTGTTTTATAATTGTTTTACAATGATACTTCTGTAATTAATGACATGTACCTGTTTCCAATGTGATCTTAATGATTGATGTATAACTGCAACTCGTAAGACGATTTTTATTCTAGTCAATGTCTGGAAAGGATTTTCTCTGGTTATTTACGATCGAATTTATAAGAATTATTTGATTTTCTTTTTAAACGTTTTATTTTTAAGTTAAATCACTCCAGAGAAAAAGGGCACAAACAAAATATTGAATGACAAATATGGATAATGACCATATCCCTGTCTACAGTACAAAATCGACAATCCAGAAAATCAGAAACCGAAGGCATACAAAACCAGGATAAAACAGGAACCAAAGCAAACAAAAACAAAAACCTCCACCATATGAAAAGAAGCGAACTCCCGATATAAGAGTGAGACCAGGTGCCCAGGAAGAGTAAGCATCTCCTGCTTGCATGCAACAAAATATTGAATGCTACTTTGTGTTGTTTACACGCAATCTGAAAGTAATTTAGGCAGTATAAGGATAAGAGTACTAGCTGTGTTCAATTTTCACATTATTAGGCACTACTATATTTTAACCCATTTGTGTCACACTTATGCCCTTCGCCGTGTGGAGCTCGTAAAAAAGTTCCCCGCGAGGGGTTTGACAGTAAGTGTTTTGAATATATTTCCATGACATGGTCGCCATTAAACTTTCTATATAGACAAAACCTCAGACAGTCCATGCAATGGACCTGCGCATTATGGACAAGTGCACCCACAACCACCACATCAGCAACACCAGGCGCGACAAGTCGCCCAAGGACAAAGTGACCTATGCTATAGATGCGGTAAGCGATTTAGGTGCGAGTTCAAAAATAAAATTTGTGAATCGAATATTGTCAAACAATAGGTCATGCTAGGGTGATGTGCAGAAAGGAATACTTTGAGAAAATTAATGGCTTCGGGATATATGCTCCACGCTAGGGATGAGCGCCTGTTCTATGGCCAATTTCTAGGGATGCGCACCATGGTAAATCAGACCGGACTGCGGCTGTTTATTTTGCTCAAGCACTGTAGCAAAATAAAATTGAAGTTTCGGTCAGAGGCAAGAAAGTTCATGCACTCTTAGATACAGGGGCAAGCATTTGTGTCACTAAAAAAGCCTTTCTTGATAAACTTACTACAGGGAAGTGCAATTTCAACAGGCATTTCATCCTCACATTAAAGGCGTCATAGGAAATTTCTTGAAAGTGCTAGGCATGTTAAAAATAGATATTTCGATAGGAGATCGATCTTTTCCTTTCCAGGTGCATGTTATCGATAGTTAAGACATATCTTTTGTGATTGGGTTAGATTTCTGCAAGTAGTAGGTTTTTATTTATTTCAAGACTAATCAAGCACACCTTCCATACCCTTGCAACCCTGTCACTATATTTTTTGAGAAGTACTTTGGTAAGACCAGAATGAGTTAAAGAAGATCCTGACGATTATCTCAACAGCACTCACAACAGAGCACCAAATTGAGCATCAACGGACCCCTAGCAAGCTAGAGGTGGGATCAGGTGCCCGAGAGGAGTAAGCATCCCCTGTTGGCTAGCCCACCCGCAGTCGATGTTCATGCACGAATTCAAAATGAAAATATATAAAATACATGCGCTGTCTGAGGCCGTCTAAATAGAAAGTGCTATGGCGATAATGTCAGGGAAAATATTCAAAACACTTACTGTCAAACCCCTCGCGGGGAACTTTTTTACGAGCTCCACACGGCAAAGGGCATAAGTGTGACACAAATGAGAACAAACAAAAAGGTCGGAAACAGATGTTATAGTATCTTTGGTTCGCCAGCATGAAGGTAAAGAAGTTCTACCTTAAAGCTCCAAGGGTCTAATCGAGCATGAGCTTGTAAGTACCTCTTGTCTTCAAACTTTCATTCTTGCCGATGTTTTTGACTGTAATAGCAGCTCTATCTGTACTCTCAATACTGTACCCTCAGGCGATTCTCCGTCATTTCCCCAAAATTCGAACTCTGACTAAAAACTCTCATCCTCACATCGTCAGGCAATCACGACCCTCTCTTCAGTTTGATTTTCCAAAGTCTGATATCGACTGATATCGACGAACAGCGAAAGAAGAAAGGACCTCGCACGAATTGACGGGAAATCCGCCCAGATAATAGAATCTCCAGGGTATAATACTAAAGCTATTTTAAGGTATAAGATATATATCTATGGATAGAAAAACTTATAATCTATAATATTAACTCAAATGTTTATCATTTATATTACCTACTTGGCATTTATTCGAAATCGACGCAAAGCGGGGTCCAACATTTAGAGTTCGTAGTATTACGTTATAAAATTCAATAATATTAATATATGAGATGAAATTGAGAAAATCGTTTTACTCTGAGTTATATTAGGCTATCATACATTTAGTGATTTAATAAACGGTAGAACTATTGTCCTCCTTCAAAACCTAGTATTTCTTTTCCGTATTCAGAACTTCATTTTTGCTTCATCACTATACTCCCAATAGTTCACAATGGATGAATGCGCTTAGTGCGTTTACATTACGAAAAGATACTATGTGATGTCCCACTCTCCAGAATGGTGGATGATATTCTGTCATAGACCATTTGCACCATCCAACCAAAAATTGTACTCTATGTCTTCCGAAATGGAAGTAACCGGATGTGACATTTCTACCGAATTGAAGCGGCGGATGTTGCATGCAAACAGGAGATGCTTACTCTTCCTGGGCACCTGGTCTCACTCCCATATCGGGAGTTCGCTTCTTTTCATATGGTGGAGGTTTTTGTTTGTTTGCTTTGGTTCCTTTTTATCCTGATTTTGTATGCCTTCGGTTTCTGATTTTCTGAATTATCGATTTTTTGCTGTATACAGGGATATGGTCATTATCCATATTTGTCATGAGAAAAATAGAAGAAAATAAAATATAAACGAGAACAGTATTCATGTTGGAAGTGTTTGAATGAATATCTCATAATAAAAAATGTAGTCGCAAATGGTTACTACTCACCCAAATCATAAAAATAATTAACATATTAGATATAATTGCAAAGTATCATCACTCTAAACCCATCGAAAGAAAACGTGATAGATTTATGTATAATTACTCAAGATTTTTAGCCTTCTCACCCCCCCCCCCCCCTTCTATATTTCGATCGCCTGGTTGACATCGTTCCCAACCTTGCTATATGATCTTACTCGCCATGCTGGAAGATCTTGTCAAACTAAAGTTTTTATTAAAAGGAAATCCTGTAGCAAGGTGGGGAACAGTACTCTTATAAACGTTTCCAGTTTCCATAGGCTTTAGTGTTAAAATCGACTGTTTTAACCCAAATTATACACAAAATTATAGGTCGCATTTTTGAAATATTACTATGTTCATAAAATTCACGCAAAAATCTTACCGAATTCAGAGTTTTAATTTCTTTTAATGAGAAATTTTTTCCATCGGTCCCAACTGGGCGGAATTCCATACTTATCGTTCGAGCTCCTTTGTGAACTTTTTAAATGCACATAGGCATACATTTGTCATTTGCATCAGATTTAAACGAACGTGGTAAGAAAAAAAGGACAAAGGATCATATTAAAACTGTAACGGCAACTAAAGTACTAACAGGTTTTTAAGAAAAAGGAAATTTCACTTCTATTTGCAAACGGTAGAATAGAATCATTGGAAAATTGAAATGGTAATACAGATGGAAAAGCACTACTCAAAAACCTAGCTTTTTAAACCTTACAAGACATCATTTTTGGTGTACTCATTGGAAAAAAGCAATGACAAATATGGATAATGACCATATCCCTGTATACAGCACAAAATCGATAATTCAGAAAATCAGAAACCGAAGGCATACAAAATCAGGACAAAAAAGGAACCAAAGCAAACAAACAAAAACCTCCACCACATGAAAAGAAGCGAACCCCCGATATGGGAGTAAGATCAGGTGCCCAGGAAGAGTAAGCATCTCCTGCTTGCATGCAACACCCGCCGCTTCAATTCGGTAGAACTGTCACATCCGGTAACTTCCATTTCGGAAGACATAGAGTACAATCTTGGCTTGGATGGTTCAAATGGTCTATGACAGAATATCACCCACCATTCTGGAGAGTGGGATATCATAGTGTATGACGAGTTCCCCATATCGACCGTAGAACTTCCTCAGTGACGATGTTAGTCGGTCACAAACATATCCCTGACTGAGAAGCTTATCTGAAAGACGCCTAGCTCTCAGAACAAAATCCGTATATTTCGTACTTGCTCTGGCATAGCGTATCAACTGAGATATGAACACGCCATAAGCAGGCGATGAAGGGATGTTGCTACTCAGAAAAGGAAAGTTTGTAATGCTGAAATTGAAGTCGTCACGTTTGTCATAGAGTGAGGTAATCATGTGACCATCAGTGTCGTAGGACAACATTATGTCCAAATAGGATGCTGAATTATTTGTCTCTGTAGTTTCTTTGACTTCAAGCTCTGAAGGATAGATTCTGCTCAGGTAATCTGCGAATTTCGGATTATTGATGGACAAAACATCGTCTATGTATCTATAAGTGAAGTTGAAGTCAGAAGCTAAGTATCTTTTCCCTTCAGAGACCAAAGATTGAATGAATTCAGCTTCGTACGAGTAAAGGAAAATGTCGGCAAGGAGTGGGGCACAATTGGTCCCCATTGGAATTCCGACAATTTGCTGAAAGACCTTTCCTCCAAACACCACAAAAATGTTGTCGATCAAAAAGTTTAACATCTGAATAATATCTGTTTCAGTGTACTTATTTTCAGAATCGGACTTTTCTTTTACAAAGTAGGTTTTGTCATAGTTCACAACAATAAATTTGTATTTGCGATTACCGTTCTTACTTGTAAACGCATTACTTATAATTTTTGCGAGTCTTTCTTTCAATTTAGAATGTGGAATTGTAGTGTAAAGTGTCGAAAAATCAAAGGCTTTGATCGAATGAACTTTACTAAAATGAGTGGATTTCAGATGTTCTAAAAGTTCCTTCGAATTCTTTAAAATCCACATCTGGTTGATACCACTGCGAGAATATACTGTCGAACAATATTTTTGAAGCCCAGATTTGATTTCAGATAAAACTTTGGTGAGTAAGATCGATACAGATTTGGTAGAACATTTTGAGGAACCAGCGATGAAACGTTGTTTGTACGGATTCTTATGCATTTTAGGTATGCAGTATAAGTATGGTAAATCTAAATCTAAATTGTTAGTTTGGAAGCCAAAGGAAGAAAGAGCTGATTTGTGGTTATCTATTATTTCAGAGGCAGAAAGGTTTGTTGGGGTGTAAGTGGGATTTCCAGGTGTCGAATTTAAACCCAACTCTTTAACTAGACTTTCGAAATAGAACTTTTTGCAAGTAAATGTGTAATTATTTGAGGCTTTGTCCGCTGGTGTGATGACATAATGTTCTTGGAGGTAGGTAAGCTCTGTGATAACATCAGGGTCTTTAAATATAGACTCGAATCTGGTGCTCACAGTTGATTTTAATCGGTTAATTTTAGATAAAAGTAACCCTCTGATGGATTTTATCCATTCGGATAGTGTGTCGAGCTGTACATCCTCTTTCTTTGCCCAACGTCTTGCATATTCCTCACAAGAGTCCATGATAATTTTGAAATTTTGGTTCCATGTAAAGGACATACTTTCTCGCTTACAAATTGACCAAGTCATTTTTTTACAACAAGGGTCGAGTATGTTAAAAGTAACATCAACTCCTATTCATATAGGTGGATTTTCATGATCATTGAGGCATAAATCTATTGTGTCGCAATTAGATTATGGCTATTGTATCATTCAAACTTGACCAGTTTAGGTTTTACGGACTTTGTGCATGAAAATGATTATTTAACGTGTTATATCCTATGTGTACAAAGGAAACGCAATAATAATAATTTTTAAAATTTTCATTTTCAAACAGTGCTCTAATAGTTGAACATTTCCCTCGATATCCATATGGATCAATTTTAAAGCGTTTTCACGTAAAATCAAAATTTCCGTTTTCTTAAAAACCTGTTAGTACTTTAGGTGTTTTTATTCTTTGAATGGTATAAGAGAGGAATATTTACTTTAGTGTATACATTGTCTTTGTGATTGATATATGACCTTGAATTCAAAATGACAGCTTGATTTTCAAATCAACGTGACCTTGATCCATTTAGGGCATAATATAACTATAAAAACTATTATTTGATTAATTATTGTATGTGTGACCTTGATCTTGAAACATAATTCGTTATCTGTACAATTTATTATATAAATGTATGTACTTCTATTTTTTCGGTTAAGGTAGAGACAATCAAATTATACAGATAGCGACGAGGACAAATTTGACCAGTACATTATTCCAAAATCAAAAATATTCACAACAACAGCAGCCGTGGTCGCCATAGCACTTTCCACATAGACATAACCTCAGACAGTGCATGCATTTTATATATTGTTTTCATTTTCGTGCATGAACATCGACGGCGGGTGCGGCTAGCCAACAGGGGATGCTTACTCCTCCGTGCACCTGGTCCCACCTCTAGCTTGCTAGGGGTCCGTCGATGCTCGATTTGGTGCTCTATTGTGAGTGCTGTTGAGATTATCGTCAGGATCTTCTTTAACTCATTTGTATATTCATTTTGAGGTGTAATTACAACTTTATCATCAACACATTATTATTAGTTATTAGGTTTGTTACTGACCGTCTACAGAGATTTGTCGGGTTGATCAAGTCCATAAAAGATTACGCGAAGTGAAGCCGTCTATGGGCTTGATTAACAAGACGAACTTATATGGACGGTCAGTAAGAAACCTAAGAACTGTTTTATTTTGTCAAGGACCAAAATCTCAGTTCAATTCTTTGTTTTATGAAATATAGTTTTCATATGCTTGTTTAAATGCAGCGTGACGTCACGAACCTTTTTTCTCGAAATGCAAGACATCCCTTTGAAAAGTTACATCCTAGCGAATTTAATTGGTTGTTCATTTATTCATTTCTCGTTTATACAAGTCATGTAAATTGTTTTCAAAATGTTTTTTCTTTTCTTATATTTTGGTGTTCAATGATGACGTCATAGCATCAATCATGACGTCATAGCATGCTCATTTATCTAATGCGAATATAATTCGAATTAGAATATTGACATCAACAGTCGTTTGAATGAGGCATATTCCTTTTCCTTCGTTTATTTTTCATATGTCTCATTAATTGTGAAACCTTTGTGGAAAATTTTAGTAAATGCCAAGATGAGAGCAAATGTAGAATTTAAGGGGAGGGTGAACTAATGAGCAGATCGCTCTGGGTGGGTTGCGGATATACAAAACATGACGGAGGGAGTGTTTATGCATGTAATGTATGGAGCCATACATTGTGTATGGGTTTGAAAAACAAAACAATGGCTTCTTTGTCCAAAACCAACTTATGTGTATAAAACATCGTTTCCTCTGAATAAATGTGAAACAATTAAATGATTATTAGTTTTGTAATGTATTATTTTATATACTTTCTCAAGTCACCGTTCCTGAACGACTTTATCCAATTCTGGTGACATTTGTTTATTGCTCCAAGGACAAAATCGCCCCTGTCACCCTTGCATTTATTACCAGATATGCTGTAAGATCATTCATGGTTTGTGTATAGAGTATGTAAATCACTGTGTAGCATCACGTGACTTTAGTTGGTGAAACCACGAATAGGTAAAATGCTCAGTTGGAGGAAAGGAAACAGGAACTGCAATAATTGCTTTCATTAGATTCTATCTTTTCATAGCCTATATCCTTGTCTAAACTGATACTTTTACAATCGTTGACTCGTTAGAAAATAAAACGCCGTTCATTTTACAAACATTGTGACAAAAGCTGTTGATATATGCGTGGAAACCACCACAACATTGTGATTAACGTATTTCGACCACGACATTCTTTCGTCAGAATGTTTGTAAAAGCTACTATGATTTCTTGATGACAAACAAAGAATCGTCAAAATATCCTTTTCTACTAGGACATCGACTATGAAAAGATAAAATTGAATCAAAACAATCATAACAGTACCTGCTTTCTTTCCCCCAAACGAGCGGTATGCCTCCATTTTGTGTTCGTGGTTTCACCACGTGATGCTACACAGTGTAAATACCATCTTTAAAATGAAAGCAGAAGCATCCGGCTACCATTGATAAAATCAGAGAAAGATAAATCTGACTATGTGAAACAATTCCGAGTGCTGATGAAGATCCCCTCCTTTCTGTTCAATGACAGAGAGGATATTGATGACAAATATGGACAATGACCATATCCCAAACACAGTAAAAAATCGATAACAAAGGATATCAAAAACCGAAAGCATACACAATTAGATTAAACAAGAACCAAAGCAAACAAACAAAAACCTCCGCCACTCGAAAAGAAGCGAACTTCCAATATAGGAGTGAGACAGACTTAGGCCCAAATAGCATTAAGTTTAAACCAGGACTTAGAACACTAGCTACACTCATATTAAGCAGTTTTGGGGTAGATTTGGAATGAATGGGGACTACAGCAAGACGTCAGAATTGAATCATCCTATTTGTGGCGAAAATTAGCAGACGACTCAAAAGTTCCAAAGGACTTTCATTTACTCGATGATGATTGTTGGTGTTATAGAACTATAAAAAAAAGAATATATAAATCCAACTTAAAGGTACATGCGAACATTTTTATTGCTGTATCTACATGTACCACTTCGCACGCAAGACTGAAATGGTACGAAGAACTTGGAAAAATTTGGGAGAAAGAGGCTTATACTTTGACACGGACTCTATCATGTTACGGATGTAACAAAACAAGAATATGTGCTAGTCACTAGGGACTTTTAGGTGACTTAAGAAATGAAAAGAGCTGATAAGATAAGGCGTAAAATCTGCCCTGAAAAAGTGGAATTTTCAAAATGGGAACTTCAAGAAAATTCTTTCACAAAATTGATGCCAGCTCTTGGTTTCATCATAATAAGCAGTTGGAAAAGATCAATCGTGCATAGTTTTCCTAAATTTTGGGGCAAAATATGTCTTTTTTCTATAGAAATCAATGGAAAATGGAAAAGTTTTTTAAAACATTGTTCCCCCCTCAGCTACAGAACGCCACTTTTACAGAAGATGTATATCACTAATACACATCTTTTGACAAAGTGGGGTTCTGTAGCTAAGGGGGGAACGATACCCCAGAGACGAAAAACTTAAAATGGGAGGGTGGGGGGCTTTTTACAAATCTGTGTTTTAGGCCATAATATTAGCAAAGTTTCATTTTTTCCCTTTTAAAGTCATTCATTTATATATTCTAAACATGTTCACATGAACTGCACAAGATTTTGGAATGAAATAAACAAGAGTGTGCTGTTTATTTCTGCACATGTGTATTTTGCAGTAAAATGCCTACTTTGTAGCCAATGAAATCAAAAAATAACTGTATTTCAGACTCAAGATTTTAAAATTTATGGATAAAGTTGAGACCAGTCTTTTATATTTGATTTCTAGTATCTTGATCAGACTATAACTATATTTTAAAGTTGATAGATATCCAAATTAGCTAGTATAAGTTCTTAATTTTCAACATTTTTATCGATATTAGCTTCTTTTCAACATGGCTACCCCCTACTCTTTGGACTGTAATTTAAGTATCTAGAAATAAGCTTACCAAAATAAAAGTTGTATGAGGAATCTCCAAATACATTACATTTTAGTTATGATCAAGTTTTTCTTGTGTATAGATCAAAGTGTAGAAGAAATACTTGATGAAATTCAGGGCTAAATACAGCCCTTATCTTATCAGCTCCTTACATGCAAAGAGACAAAGTGTAAAAACACAAATTGTTTAAATTATCATCCTATTACACATTTTGTGAGCGCAGGACCTAGGAACTATGCTATTCTAAATGACAACTGATTTCATTGTTGTAAAGTTAGAGGTTTTACGCTGAATTATGAAAACATTAGAAATAAGTCTAAAATTACAAGACGTAAGAAAATAATCAGAATCTTCAATAGGGAAGAACACAGAAAGTATGAAATTAATTCTGTGAAAAGAGTAACAAGGGAAGATAAAACAACAGTACTTCACGGATACCTATTTTCCTGGAAAGTGATAAGAGTTTCAATGTTTCTTATGCGCATGCCTCGTTGCAATCCCTTCCTACTGATAGCGTGATGATGACATCATGACTTATGTTAATTTCACGAAGCAAGGTATTCTTATGTAATTTTTTGGTTGTCGCTCAGGGGCATATTGTTTCATAAACACACTTATTAATGATATTTGTTTTCGGTTTTCATTGAGGTTTCATGGTCTGCTACGCATGCGAAAAATGCGAGTTGAGTATTGTATGCATGGAGAAGGCACTCGACAGTGTGAGAGAACTGTGGTACACATGTGGAGTCCTCTGTGTCCAAATATGGAAAACACAAATATGCTATTATTGTTCCACAAGGCATATCACGTGCTTCACAAATGGAAACCCAATATTATGCTGGTAAAATCTGTGCCTTGCTACATACGTTTTGTGCATCAAACTATGAAACTTATAAAAAAAGAGAGAGTGATTTTGTTAAGTACCCGAAACGTGCATGTCTGGTTTATGCCGCAAATGTATCTGTTCTTAAATGATGCTATTGAATTTGAAAACGTTGGTATGCTAACACCATCATTGTCGAAGTCATTTCCATTCTATTGAATTCTTAACTTTTGACTAGTTGTTTTGATTTATCGCTATCACAGTGTTTCACAAATGCATTTTCTCTCTTCAGGACAGACTCACCTGTTTGAAGAAGTGTGCTTCTACTGTGCAGACCTAGATGTCTTTGAAGATGATGAAATTAGAGGCTTACAGAGGTCTTATGCTATTGTGAGGCAAACGTGCGAGGTCTCTGATTAAGTTGCAAGCAAGTCCCAATTCGAAATGCAACCAAACGGCAAAAAAATAGTTAAACTTTAGCATTGTTTAGCCAGACCTCTTCATTTAGAGCATTATTAACGTTTTAACGTTTCATCTGTAAATTTTATAAAAACCTGTAAACCTCATCGTCCGTTCTGTAGTGTTCCAACTGCTGTGTAATCGAGCATTTTTGCGATGTCATCTTTGCAGTAACATGTGGAGTTATAAAGGTATCTGGTACAGCAAAGTAAATATATTGAAATAGTCATCAAACTCTGACTACTTTGCGCACGTAATCTGGATAACCAAATCAATTGCTACTGTCGTAGCAGCCGTTAGGTTTAATCCAGGATTTAGAACACTAGCCAAACTCATGTTAAACAGTTTTTGGGGTCGACTTGGAGTGAAGGGTGATTACAACAAAATTCCAATATTGAATTATTCCATTTGTGGGGAAAATTAGCCGACGACTCCATAGTTCCCAAGCATTTTCATTTATTCGATGATGATAGTTGGTGTTAAAGTGATGTAAGAAAACTGAATATAAGAAAAATGAATATATGAGTCCAACTCAAGATGCGAAGATTTTTATGTATCTACCACTGCGCACGCAAAATTTAAATTGTGCGAATGAGAGAAAAAGTCTAATACTTTGACACGGACTTTATAATGTAACTTACCGATGTAACAAAACAAGAATATCTGCTAGTGACTGGCGACTTTTTTTGGTGACTTCACAAATGAAGTTCAAAGTTACATGCAAAGAGACAAAGTGTAAAAAAAAACCCCACAAAGTGTACAAATTATCATCCTATTACAGTTTATGAAAGCAGGACCTAAGAACTATTTTTTTTTCTGACAATGGATTGCATTGTTGTAAACATCCGACTTTGATGATATCCGACTGACCGACAGCTGCTTTATATGTGTAGACGTGTGCGTATAGGACCACTCTGCTGTGTATTGAATATCTAAAATATACCGCTCTTCTTAAGGTAGGTCGTTTTTTAACTTTTCATTTGAACCTTATTTTCAAAAAATGTCATTTTCAGATGGAAACTGCTTTTAATTACACGTGACACTTTGTTTTACTTGGAGCGAATGTCCTTCAAAATGATGTTAAACTTCTTCAAATTCAATAGCATCATTTAAGAACAGATAAATTTGCAGCATTGACAAGACATGCACGTTTCGGGTACTTAACCCTCGTCAGTGAAGAAGCATTTTTTTTTTATAATCAATGTTAAATTTTACTAGATTATGTTTAATGATTGGATTTTTAAATCAGAAAATGATGCGATTTCTCCAGAAAATGATTAGATCAATGAATCATAAATATAATATATATCAAATGTATGTCAGGTTATTTCTGCACAGGACATAGAAGAAACTATGCAGATATTACAATAAGATGACGTAAGTAGCAATTGAAATTAAAACATGAACGTATTTTCAACTTATATTTAAAATCTAAGTCTGAATAATCTATAAACCCAAGTAACTTCCTTTTCATAGGATTATTGAGAAGATATGGAAGTGTTGGAGGAAGTTTTTCAAAGGGAAGAAATGGAATCAGAAGAATCTGAAAGCGAAGAAAGGATGGAAAAAGAAAATGAACCAGTATGAAGAGATACAGCTTTCAAATTCTTTGATACAATGATAATTTTTATCACCGGAGATGTTTTAATTAATACTAACTATAATTATATCGTTCTAATCAATTATGAATCACCAAAATGGAGACAGAAAAGGAACATGAAAAAATTGTTTACATTGATTTGAAAAAAATCCTTATTGCATTTTTATTTTTTTTAAAGAATAAAGAGAATATTTTCAAAAATCATTTATTTTCATAGGAGAAAGAAACGCGAGAAGAAATGATTGTGGAAAAATGTCTGCGTATGGATTGAAAAGGTGCCCTAAAGAAGCAGTAAGTAATAATCAAATTGAGAAAAATATGTAGATTCTAAGAGTCCGAGAGTTTAATCAAAATATTTTTTCGTTAAAATTCTTACCATGTTCTCTAAAGATTTAGAACATACGTACATCATTGGAGTATACCGTATTTTCATTATTTTCCAAGGTATCATAAAGAAATCAGAATACACATATTCTTATGTTATCATCTTATACTTTATTTAAAAGGAAAAAAGAAAAGTCAACAAGAACTTCTAGAATGTCCTGCTGCACAGCAACTGAGGACGGACAGCAAAATAATCAAAAGGGAGAGAAGTGGAGAAGAAACGTAAAAAGTAAGGGGACAAGGAAAAATAAAGGAAATGAAGAGGACAGAATGGCATGGGTGAGGAAGATCTTTCACAGGACCCAAGTGTCCGATCATGAAGTTCTCCAGTTCACAGAAATGACCAAAGTAACCTGGCAATGATAAAAAACAGACAGAAATGAAAGAAAAATTTGTTGCGAAAATTAATGGAAGGGAAGTAATATATAGCATTTCTTGGGCAAAAGATGTGATTGGAGTGCGGTGTGAAGATGCCCTAGTTCAAATATATTTCATACTAGAAGAATGTATTAAAAAGGCCACAGAGGGCTTACACTCTGAAGGCAAAATAAGAATTTATATTGACTAAGGTCAAATTGAAACCCCTATTGTCAAACATATGAGGTAAATATCTAGTCTGACGGTAAATGAGATAATGCTTGACATTTAGAGTTTTACAAAGTAAAATCGATTTACGATTAAATTCTTAATTTCAACTTCAAATCGCAGTACCAAGGAATGGGGGGGAGGGTGAAGGATGATGTAGATCAGATGAAAAGATTGATTTTTATTAGGAATAAAGATAGTCTGTGCTTGGCTAGATCGATTGTGTTTGCAAAATCTTATTTCGATGTACAAAACAGTAAAAACGCAGCAACCGTGGATCACGGAATGAAATAAATCGTATAGAAAAGGGAATCATTTTGACGCAATAATTAAAATTCATGCCTTCCTTAGAAAGAGCTATTTTGTGAAAATGTCTGTGGTTACATCGACAGAAAGATCCAAAAATGTTTACGCACAAGTTGCGATATTGGTTTTCTCCTTCTTGTCCTTTTCAATCTAGTAATTGCAACAGAATTTGACCTGTTAGGAAGCTCTTAATGGACACTTTTCAAGTTGACGTACTCCGGACTTTAGGGGTCATAGGAAAGATATAAAGTGCATTCAAAAACGTAAAATATGAGCACACAATAGACGAAATTACGCTTGAGGTCGTTAAATATGTATATTAATACATGAAATCAATTACATTCTCACATTAAGTATTCCAGGTTCATATGGATAACATCATCAATTGACGCTTGTGACATAGTCCCTTCCAAGTTCGGTGTCCGAAGTCCGCGAACATGAAAAATTTCCATTAAGAAAGGGTTAACGGAAACTACTCAAACTTCTGATTCGGTCTATAGATGTCTCTTATTTAACGTAATGGCAATTGTCTGAGAAATTCCAAGAAAAGTCCTTACCAAAATGAAAACTTTGCTGCAAACTTGCGAAAAACAAATCTTTGTGTTGCAACTGTGGACCAGAAGTGTGCGGCAAATGCCGCTAGCGGCACACACTTTTTAGGCAGTAAGAAACTGCGAACCGCTAGCAGCACATACATTCCTTCCTCCTGCCTCTTAATCATATTTTCCCTATACTATGTGCCAGTAGAGGACCAGAAATATGTCTTTATAATGAACACCTTCCTTTTACTTTAATGCATGTGCCAGAAGTGGACTAGAAATATCTCTTCAATATTTCTGGATGATACTATGTGCAACAGGTGTGCCACAAAATTTACTTCCCATTTCTTCATACAACCCATGTGCAAGCAGTTTGCCATAAATGCTTCTTGTATAAAGATACTCCATGGATTAGAAATTTGAGATTATATTTTTAAATTTAAATATTTTATGAATGAGTTCAAGAAGATCCTGACGATAATCTCAACAGCACTCACAATAGAGCACTATATTGAGCATCGACGGACCCCTAGCAAGCTAGAGGTGGGATCAGGTGCCCGGGAGGAGTAAGCATCCCTGCTGGCCAGCCGCACCC
Source organism: Pinctada fucata (assembly GCA_028142955.1). Classification (NCBI taxonomy): domain Eukaryota; kingdom Metazoa; phylum Mollusca; class Bivalvia; order Pterioida; family Pteriidae; genus Pinctada; species Pinctada fucata. The sequence continues at coordinate 47,343,018 of AP027110.1, read as the reverse complement.
GCCGTCGATGTTAATGCACGATGAAGAACACAGTGTATAAATTGCATGCACTGCCTGACCTTATGTCTATATAGAAAGTGCTATGGCGACCATGTCAGGGAAATACATTCAAAACACTTACTGTCAAACCCCTCGCGGGGAACTTCTTTACTAGCTCCACACGGCAAAGGGCATAAGTGTGACACAAATGAGTTCAAGAAGATCCTGACGATAATCTCAACAGCACTCACAATAGAGCACTATATTGAGCATCGACGGACCCCTAGCAAGCTAGAGGTGGGATCAGGTGCCCGGGAGGAGTAAACATCCCCTGTTGGCTAGCCGCAAGTTCATCTATCATATATACAAAGTCAGATCTTGATGAAAATTAAATATATTTTCATAAAGTTAATAAATAAACACGCCGAATGAATTTGAAGACGTTAAACATTTGTACCACTTGGTGAGTGTCACTGCTGTTGGACCAAGATTCCCCGAGGGCACATGTAGCCAAGTTCGATCAATTTCGGTTGGTCGTTTCTTCTAAGGCATTTGAAAATTTCTGTTTTCAAAATTTTCTCAAATTTCTAAAACCTGGGTCCAATGGCATCATATCCCATCTATTTTGCTTTGTCTTTCGGTATATTTAGGATATACTTTTTCAAAGATTTTGGTCATATTACATTTATTAGATTGAAGATCACTGACGAGGGTTAAATATCCGAAACGTGCATGTCTGGTCCGTGCCGTAAACGTGTCTGCTCTAAAATGATGCTAATGAATTTGAATCGTTAAACATTTGTACAACTTGGATAGTGTCACTGCTGGTGGACCAGGAGTCTCCGAGGGCACATGAAGCCAAGTTCCATTAATTTCGGTCGGTCATTTCTTAAAATAGCCATTAAATGTAAGGACCAAAATCGATCGGTACGGCATGTCATGGATTTTGATGATTTTCTGTATAATGGGTATACATTAAGTACTGACCATGAAAATAACACTTTTCTGCCGATGTGACCTCTGGTTGCCATGGTATTTATAGCACGTTTGGGGCCATGAAATAAGCTAGCTCCGGAGACTTTGTTGCCATGGATACCACTGTAACACCTTGTTCATCTTCATGTAATCTATTCTTCGTTACTTCCATTCTTACTGAGTACATTTAGTTATGTGATAATTATTACAGGAAGCTTATTGTATTAAGCCAAAATAAGTCAAAATGAAGCGAAAAAAAAAGAGGTGAAAATAAGGGCCAATATAGTGTGTTTTTTTTTACCATTTTCAAGCTTAAATATCACAAAAGGCACAAATAGGAGACCAGTGATTTTCATCATAGGAAATATATGTAAATTGACAAATAAAATTAACGAAAAATTGGAGTGGACTATTTAAGACTTTTACCTAAATTATGTCCCTAAAGACCGTTGCCATGGCAACATTAGACCTTTTTGCTTGTTTCATATTATATTTGAAGTTGATTTTATTCCTCTTTAGACTAACATAAGATTGTCAAAATGTATAGATATGACTTTAAATCTTTTACATAAGAAAAATTAAAATGTTCAAGGTCATTGGCTTGGTGTTCAAGGTCATTGGCTTGGTGTTCAAGGTCATTTACACTTTGAGACTCAAATGTTGCATAAAATATTGATTTTCAAAATTTTTTGTTACCGATTTTAATTATTTTTTTATTTGAATATTTTCATAGGTCATATTTATTATGAAAGCACATGAATATAAGGAAGAAAAATCTTAGAATTCATTGAAATGGAGCAATTTAATAGGAAAATATTTTTTCGTCAAAAAACAAGAAAATACAGATTTCGTCCCTTTTTTATTAAAAATACTCACCAAGAATTTAGATATTCGAAGATGTCAAGAAACGTTATCAATAGTTCTTAGAAATTAGCGATACATTTATCAATGTATGGCAAATAACTGTTAAGTTCAATATTTCAAGGTTTCTAAAATATTGGCACCTTCATTTTATGAAAAATCGGGAATTTTCGCACTTAAAGTTTAATGACCTTGGAAATTCAGTGGGTGACCTTGAAATATCTTTTTATATTAAAACGCCTCTGATAGATGTATACATGAACTTCTTTTCCAATATCATACGTAGATAGTTTGATAGAGGTTGTGTTTAAATTCATCGTATGGAAACCTTTCAGCCGATCGTTGCCATAGTATCACTTAGTGTCACTGAGGAAGTTCTACGGTCGATATGGGGAACTCGTCATACACTATGATGTCCAACTCTCAAGAATGGTGGATGATATTCTGTCATAGACCATTTGAACCATCCAACCAAAGATTGTACTCTATGTCATCCGAAATGGAAGTTACCGGATGTGACAGTTCTACCGCATTGAAGCGGCGGGTGTTGCATGTAAGCGGGAGATGCTTACTCTTCCTGGGCACGTGGTCTCACTCTCATACGGGAGTCCGCTTCTTTTTATGTGGTGGAGGTTTTTGTTTGTTTGCTTTGGTTTCTGTTTTATCCTGATTTTGTATGCCTTCGGTTTCTGATTTTCTGGATACCTGGATATTACCTATATTCGAATCGACAACTACCACAAAAATACTCATCTTTTTGAAAATCCAAGTGCTAAATCTGAAAGATATTTCAAATCCAAGTTACGTAATTTACATGAAAAATATGTCTTCGCGCCTGCAGACAAAGCAGCCAACAACACCATTATTATTTGAAAACGCTACTACATATCAACTTTGGTTTCGGAACTTTCCTATACTTATATCGAAAGCAATAAAAGTGTTCCCAATATTTTGAACAAACATAACAATGAAATTTCTTCTTTTAACGTTCTTATTTCTAAATTGGATCTCCCTTAAATATACTGTATACCAAAAACTTCATAAGTCTCCTTACAAGTTTCGATACATTGCTAATTCTAGCAACTGCTCGACTACAATTTTGTCTAGAAATCTGACGTCAGCACTCACGGCTATAATGGAACACATGGCAAAATACTGTGAAATTGTCAGGAATGGTGAAAACTTCTTTTGGTCTATTAAAAATTCAGGAGATGCGATTGACAAAATGAAATCAAGAAATTTTGAAGCAAATACGATATCTTCATACGACTTTTCTAATATGTACACCACGCTTCCTCACGACAAAATGAATGCTCGACTGTCAAAACTCATTAAATGATGTTTTGATCGAGAGGGGAAAACTTATATGTACATCTGAATCGAAGGGTGTCTTTTCCGCAACAGATTACAAATCATACAAATCATGGACATGTGGTGACCTGTATATTGCCTTGTCCTTCCTTTTGGACAATATTTATGAAAGAGTTGATGAGAAACTCTACAAGCACGTTGTAGGGATTCCTATCGGTACTAATTGTGCGCCTCTTGTTAAAGACATATATTTATACACGTATGAAAAGGAATTTATCCAACATCTTCAAATACGAAGAAAAAATGATGATGTGAAATGTTTCATTGGTACTTCTAGGTATCTGGATGATATTCTTACTATTGACAGTCCTGTTTTTGAAAAGTATAAAAATGTTATTTATCCACAAGAATTTATTCTAAACAAGGCAAACGCTTCAAACACAGAAACACCATTTTCGGACCTAAATATCAAAATTGTTAATGGAGAGATTCATACAAGTGTATATGACAAAAGAGATGATTTTGGATTTAACATGGTAAATTTCCCCTGGCTTGACGGTGATGTTCCTAGATTACTGTCCTATAGTATCTATATGACAAATATGGTTAATGACCATATCTCTGTATACAGCACAAAATCGATAAATTCAAAAAATCAGAAACATCTGGCATACAAAATCAGGATAAAACAGGAACCAAAGCAAACAAACAAAAACCTCCACCATATGAAAAGAATGTAAACGTCTTCAAATTGAATAGCATCATTTAAGAACAGATAAATCGGCAACATGGACCAGACATGCACGTTTCGGGTACTTAACCCTCGTCAGTGATCCTCAAATCAAAACAATGTAATATGCCAAAAATGGTATGAACGTTACTATGTCGAAAAAGTGAACCGAAAGACGTAGTAGAATGGATGGGATATGTTGCTACAGGATCCATGTTTTTGAAATTTCAAAAAAATCTTGATAACAGAAATTTTAACATGCGTTGAAGAAACGATCAACCGAAATTGATCGAACTTGGCTACATGTGCCTTCGGGGACTCCTGGTCCACCAGCAGTGACACTCATCAAGTCGTATTAATGTAAACGTCTTCAAATTGAATAGCATCATTTAAGAACAAATAAATTGGCAACATGGACCAGGCATGCACGTTTCGGGTACTTAACCCTCGTCAGTGATCCTCAAATTTAAACAATGTAATATGCCAAAAAAAGGTATGAACGTTTCTATGTCGAAAAGCGAATCGAAAGACGTAGCAGAATGGATGGGATATGATGCTACAGGACCCACGTTTTTGAAATTTCCAAAAAATTTTGATAACAGTAATTTTAGCATGCGTTGAAGTGTGAAACGTCTTTAAATTCAATAGCATCATTTAAAACTTGATAAATTTACAGCATGGACCAGACATGTACGTTTCGGGTACTAAACCCACGTCAGTGATCCTCAGTCTAAACAATGTAATATGGCCAAAAAAAGAATGAAAATTATTATGTCCAAAAATGTACCAAATGACGTAGCAGAATGGGTGGGGTATGATGCAACAAGACCCACGTTTTAGAAATTTCAAGAAATTTTGTAACAGAAAATTTCAAATGCGTTGAAGAGACAGACGATCAACCAAAGTTGATCGAACTTAGCTACATGTGCCCTCGGGGACTCTTGGTCCACCAGCAGTGACACCCACCAAGTAGTTCAAATGTTAAACGTCTTTAAATTCAATAACATAATTTAAAACCTGATAAATTTACAGCATGGACCAGACATGCACGTTTCGGGTACTAAACCCTCGTCAGTGATTCTTAGTCTTAACAATGTAATATTGCCAAAAAAAGTATGAAAACCGAAATTGATCGAACTTGGCTACATGTGCCCTCGGGGACTCCTGGTCCACCAGCAGTGACACTAACCAAGTCATATTAATGTAAACGTCTTCAAATTGAATAGCATCATTTAAGCGAACTCCCGATATGGGATATATTTCACAGCTCATTCGGTATGCTAGAACATGTTCTGATGTTTTGGATTTTCATAGTAGAAATTTACAAATTACCAAGAAACTTCCAGGACAAGGTTTTCCCTTTCACAAACTAGTAAAGCCCCTGTGTTTTGCGGTATTGTTTGCGTGTGGTCATCTGACAATGAGGAGGCTGTTTTACACCACAATTGTACGTTTTTCGAGACGTCTGGGTAATCGGAAAAGTTAGAGGGTTATGCGCACGTAATTCAGGATAACTACACCTTCTGCTATTTCCGTGACAAATGGCCGTCCCAAGTCGGCACCGGTTGCCCATTTGTCGACTTGGTTTATGTGTAGTCCTTTGCGTTTGATGTTTCTGTTTCGTGCGTTGACGTTCCTTGTGCGTCTCTTTCTGTGCTTGTCTTCTTTGTGTTTTTTGCTTTTTGCTTTGGGCGTTTTGCTGTGGGTGCTGCAACCTGGTGTTGGTGTTGGAGATCCCCTCCTTTGTTTTCTTTGTAGAGGCTGGCTTAAAGTTCCCGTAAATTGTTCATACACCACAAAATATCATGTTTTTGCTTTGTTTCCTTTGTTGAAAGATTATTCATTGATCATCAAGTAGATCTGCCAGATTGAAAATTTGGAACCTTTGAAAAGTTGAACACCATCTGTATTAAGAGTAAATGATATATTGTATGGATAAGAGTCTGACAGAGGTCCACCATCAACAAAAAAGTTCTTGTAAATTTTGCCATCATAGATATCGGCAATGTTTTGGTTTGGCTTCCTTCTAAACCGATGTTAAGTGATCAGTGAATCAAGGGCGATTGAAGAAATTTTATTGGAATTTCTAAAATGTATGACACAGATTTTGAACCACAAATGATGCTATTGAATTTAAAGACGTTTAACATTTAAGTCTACAACTCTGGTTTGGACATTCCTTCATTGTTTTCTCGACACACGTCAAGCAATGGTACGGAAATGATTTAAAGAAGATCCTGTCGATAATCTCAACAGCGCTTACAATAGAACACCAATTTGAGCATCGACGGACTCCTAGCAAGCTAAAGGTGGGACCAGGTGTCCGGGAGGAGTTAGCATCCCCTGTCGGTCAGTCGCACCCGCCGTCGATGTTCATGCACGAAAATAAAAACAATATATAAAATACATGCACTCTCTAGGGTTATGTCTATATAGAGAGCGCTATCGAAGGGATGTTTTACATTCGCTTCTTTTCATGTGGTGCAGGTGTTTGTTTGTTTGCTTTGGTTCCTGTTTTATCCTGATTTTGTTTGCCTTCGGTTTCTGAATTATCGATGTTGTGCTGTATACAGGGATATGGTCATTATCCATATTTGTCATTACATAAAATGTATTGAGGGATGTGAGAACTTCTTATTTAGAAGCTAATGGTGAACAACTAACACACACACCTCCTTCATCTTCATTTACTAATGTTCATGTATCTGTCACTCCTACTATTACCTTTTCTTCGATTAACACCTCTTCCCTATCATTACCAACTCACACTCTCTCTCCTACAGCATCAACAATTTGCACTGTTCCTTCCTCATCAGTAGCACGATCTTTTCCGCCCCAACCTTTGATGTATACTCCTCTTCCTCCCTTATTTTCAAACCACTTGCCTTCCTAATCTTCAGCTTTTACACCTTCACCTTTTTCATCTCATATTTTCCAGACTCCCACTCTGCATGCTCTCTCATCATCTTACACCCTGTCTTCTCCTTCTTCATATCATACTCTCCCTGCTCCCTCCTCATCTTATAACTCTCCCTGCTCCCTCTTCATCTTACACTCATCCTTCTTCATTTAACACAATCCCTCCTCCCTCAAACTCATTCTCTTCCTCCCTTCTACCTTATTCACATTCATCTATAACAAACACTCCTCTTCCTCCCTTATTTTTAAACTACACTACAACCTCACCCTACTCCCCTCAACTCTCTCCCTCTCCCTTCACAGATGAGATATGCCAGACTAATACTTCTAACACATCTGAAGTCTAACACATCTCTTCATGCTCTACAAAATGAGTGTTACGAGTGCTCTGTGAAACAATTACAAATTGAAAATTTGAAAAAAAAAGCACTGGAACAAAACACCCTGGACAATGAACAACTACTGATAAGGATTCATAAGCTTGAAAAATAAGCCTCTCTCAAGTTATTGTGATTTCATATTGGTGACAACTATATTATCTAATTTAAATATACAATATAACATCATATCTTACAATGATTAATTTTTCATTGCTAAATTGTTAATTGTTGCCTGCAATGAAATAATTTATTATGGAAAAAACTTTGCATCTGCAGATGGAGCCTGTCTGCTCAGTGCAGTGCTGTTGTATACATTGTACTTCTTTCAAACTTACAGATTAAGCAGATATATTCAAAGTTTGATGTTTACATGTCGTGTGTCTCTTTTCCGTCTCGTGCTGTACTCGTCTTTTGTGTTTTTGCATCGGGTGTTTTGGTGTTTTACTGTTGATGCTGCAACGGGGTCTTGTTGGAGATCTCCTCCCTTCTTTCAAAGAACCTCGAGGCCATATACTTTAGGGTCATACACGCAAAATGCAACATAACTACATGTATCTTGATCAATCTTGTTGCAAGTTATGTTTTCTAAATGTAATATTTCTGTGTTAATTTTGTTCTTAATTCCCCATGCAACATAGAATTATGAATTTTCTTGATTTGTTATATCTCAAGATGAAGCTCCATGCGAGGTCATTGTCAAAGACCATTAAACAACAAAACGGGGGATAGATGTGGACTGGTCCGACTATGCAAGTATCAATTATTAATCGGTCTTAATTTCTAAAATTTTCAGACAAATTTAACTACTCTTAACGTGGAAATTTCTTGTGTCGGTAATTTTCGCGAATCAAGGGACTTCACGAAAATTTCCTCAATGCAAAATTATCCACGCTGCATTCCTACAATGGGAAAGATATTTTTATCACGACCATGTACCCCACGCGTAATGTCTTGATGTTATAATCGCGAAACTTTACCCCAGCGAAAATAATCACGTTTACAGTATAATTCTGTTATAATCAATTCATTATTGTAATCTGTTTATTCTTGTCCTTCTGTTCATGTGGTGGAGGTTTTTGTTTGTTTGCTTTGGTTCCTGTTTTATCCTGATTTTGTATGCCTTCGGTTTTTGATTTTCTGAATTGCCGATTTTGTGCTGTATACAGGGATATGGTCATTATCCATATTTGTCATTATTATCACTCCATGTGAAAACAATGATCCCTATATTGAATTCTAAACTTGAAAATGTTTTTATTTAATTGCAACTCATTACCGTTGGAGAGGAGATAACAGAAAGTAGCCATGTCAGTCTTATTTGGGATGGGGAGGTAGCTGTCCCAAGGAGGCGGCTAACAGAGATCCTTGGGAAGTGCAAGGGGAAAGGGTCATCTCTTACGATAAAAAAATCGGTTTTTTGAGCCAGAGGACTATGCTGGAAAAACAGCGGCCAAGTGTAGAGTGGCACAGTCCATCAAAAGTAAGTTTTAAATTATTAATTATCAGTCATGATACATACATGTACATGTATACTTGTCCAACTTGCCATCAAAACGTTGGGGATGAAGGAATCGGAATTTAATGAGGCCTTCAACTCAAAAGTGCAAACGGCCAAAAGGGCATTAAAACTTCAACGGATACAGGAGGACAATATACATGAACGATAAAAAGAAGGGAGGAGATCTCCAACAAGACCCCTTTGCAGCATCAACAGTAAAACACCAAAACACCCGATGCAAAAACACAAAAGACGAGTATTGTCCACTGTACTTGTGTTTATGTTAAACACTCTTTCCATTGTGCTAATTTTGTACATTAATTCCTTCAGGCTTACATATATCTGTTGTTATGACTAATCACGGATATTTTTTTGTTCATTTATACTTGTTAAAGATGAAGGTTAGTGATTGCTTTGACATTTTTGTGTTGCTTCGAGTATTTGTTTCTTTAATTTTTGTAATGGTCAATTTTTCAATTTATGTGTAATTTTTACTGCATGTTATATAGAACACAGGAGGGGATGTCCAACAACATAAGGTTTTAGCACCAACAGCAAAACCCCAAAACACACAATGTAAAAACACATAGCAGACAAGCACCGTCAACGAACAACACAGAAACATTAAACACATAAACCAACGGGCAACCGGTGCCGACGGCTCCAAACATCAGCATACCTGATGAGCTGTGAAATAAAGATACCATAGGACGGTAATCTAGGAACATCACCGTCAAGCCAGGGGGAATTTACTATGTTAAATGCAAATTCATCTCTTGTCACACAAACTTGTATGGATCTCTCCATTAACAAATTTGATATTAAATTTTGATATATGGAAGTTACAAGGTTAAGTTTTGTAATTGTTTTGTATTAATTACTTATTCTTAGAGTAAATGCTTTTTTAAGTAAACAATACTTCGAAAACAATACTTTTAAAAACAATTTTGACATATGGAAGTCACAAGTTTAAGTTTTGTTATTGTTTTGTATTAATTCCTTATTCTTAGAGTAAATGCTATTTTTTGAAGTAAACAATATTTTTGAAACTTTCAGATTGAATGTTGTCTTTTTTATATAGAAAGTATGATTGTACTGTAAATAATAGTTTGTTACCATAACATGAAGATCAATTAAAGTAAGGAAGGAGGAGGGCAGGAATGTGAAGTGTCAATGTTTGATGAGGCACAAGTTTATAAACTCTGTTGATTTGATTTAGACTTTCGTTGAATCCGATAATTAGTATATGATTTAAAGGGACGGTGTCCCTGAAAATTAATTAATTTTACAAAATTTTGTAATGCAAAATCTTTCTTTTCATATGAAAGTATACATTTTCATCTGTATAAATTCAAATTTTCAGGCCAATCTAACGCACACTTTCGCAGTTATAGACCTTTAAAAACGTCATTTTGAATTTGGGGTGCGCAGCTCTAATTTATTTCACTGGCGCCACCTACAATGTATTGAGTTTTTACTATAGAGGAATACGGAGATTTGATTATTACAAAATCGACAATATTAGAGTGGTTACTGCATATTTTCAAATAAATTTTTTTCTGGCTCATTTTTTCCTCTATCTAGACCGTTTGGAGTAAGATTTACATTTTCAATAAAAAATTATTTTCAGGGACACTGCATCTTTAACTGATGAGCATGTTAATAAATGTAGCTTATTTCATGTTGTTGTGCTTTTATTTATTTATTATTTTTTGGTTCAAATAACTTTTTTTGTTAGTTCTGTATAATTATTATTCGTATACCATGTTATTAGCGTGAAATTATGTCTGTTTATGTCCCAGCTTTTGATGATTGAGGGTTATATACATGTGCATGCAGTTTGACCTTTCATAGATTCTTTGTGATATAAGCTTTCATTCAATAATACATCTTTACGCTGGTGACCTTGACCTAGTGATCTTCTACAATTTATGTTTTTATCCCATCTTTAAGTTTGGTCATGAAATATACTAGGCACATTATATCTCTGTTATTAATTTTAGCAATATAGGTTCAAACTTATTGGCATTTCTATAACTTTTAACGAACAAAAACTTACCTTTCAATCCAGCGATACCATCTTTAGCAGTGTTTTGTTCTTTTTTAAGTTAGTTTGTTATTTACATTAATTCCTATTATACTTTTATTTAACACGTTACTCATTTGATTTATCTTCTACATACACATTGTTAATGTAGACTTCAATATACATTTTTTTTTATTTCATCATGCATGGTTAATGTACACTAAGGAGTTTAACATCTTAGCACCATCCCTCCAATGCTCTTTTGAACATAGATTTTATTTGGATATGCTATTGAATCGACCCTACAGGAAATTTGGAGCCGCGCACTCTATGTAATACAAATGTACAACGCACTCTATGTAATATAAATGTACAAATCTTAATTCAAAAAATTAAAGAGGGCGCTACTGAAACGATTTTATGAGGCTCCGCTAGAAGCATCACTGATGAGAATTTAATATTCGAAACACGTGGGCGGATCCAGGAATTTTTTTCAGGGGGTTAAAACGTAAACTCAAGAGAATTCTTTTTGTTAGTTTTGTTTCTAATTATTAATAAAAGAGGTAAATGGAGAGCAATGGCGGGGAAAAAGCTTAAAATCTTATATTTTCACATTTTAGTAATTGATAATAGATTGTCAGCTTGCTAGGGGTCCGTCGATGCTTAATTTTGTGCTCTATTGTGCGTGCTGTTGAGATTATCGTCAGGATCTTCTTTAACTCATTCTAACATGTAAATGCAACAAATGGTGAGCGATGGCGAGCCAGCGAAATTGTATGTCCGAGAATTTGAATAAAATCCATAATTTTGTGTCATTTTCAGTATTTTTTCGTTTTCTTAGTGCCCTTGTTTATTGACCTAGGTGTAATGTATATGTGTTGTATATGGGAAAGTGCAGCATCATTTAAAAATAACGTACATGTAATAAATTTTGGGAAAGCTCGCCCGAGAAAAATTTTGAAATGCTGACGGCAAAATATTATCAAAATGAAAGATTTCCAATGCAAATTCATGATATATTTTTCAAAAGGGGAATTGGGACTTTATTTTATGAAACATGTAGATTCATAATAAATGTCCTACGCTGTAATGTCAGTGAGTCCAGCTACAAGCACTAACGTAAGTGCTATCGAGACATCGTCACCCGTACGCCCTTGAGCTAGGTTATCGTCCGATACAACATATACCTTTCATTCTGTACGAAATGAGCAACAGCATACGACCCTCCAGTCCATCAAATATCACGAGACATTGACACGAACACCGTCAAACTGGACAAGAAACTTGATCAAGTGATCAGCCGTCTTGGCATGTTAAGCAAGAGACAGTTTGAACTTCCATAGGTGTGCTCGCGGCCAGTGTAAGTCAGTCCGCTCGTAGCGCTATTGATTTTGATATAGACACTGTGTCCAGTGAGTTCGGCATATCTATGGAAGAACTACGTGACATTTACAAGTGTACCAATATGCCGGAAATGTGGCTAGTAACTTTGGTAAGATACTCTTTCCAAAATTGCTTGGTCCGGCACTGTTCCGTTTTCAACGATTGGTTGGCCAACGGGAAACGCAGGAAGGAACCCTTGGACACAATCCACAAGACCGTCATCGAAACGTGACTCACTTCTACCCAGAAGTGCGTACTGTCGATTCCCTGAAAGAGAGAGTGATGCATAAGGTAAACGAACTGTTGAGGCGTAGCCACAAGAGGTCCAGCAGCCATACAAGAGCGCTTCCTTCTTGAGATATTTTAAGGTTGTCTAACCATGCTTTAACTCTTGGTCTGATGTCATCTAAATGTCAGTGACCTGTTGACTGTTTTGACATTAACGTTGTATGATACATACATACTGTCACATAATGCGTACATTATATATGAAATACTTTGCATTCTTAAAATTAAAGTAATATTTATGCGTCATATTTTTTCTTTTTGTTTCATAGATTACGGCAGACAATATACTACTTTTTCTAATATACCAGTTAAACAGAGATTCTCGCGAATATCAAATTCCGCGATTTAATAGTAAAAAGGTATCTTTATTTTCGCGAATAGCATTTTTATAGATTAAAAATTACAAACAAATATGTACATATGATCTTACTGTTTTGTACCTTTCATCCTTGAAGTTTAAGTTAGTTTTTTCATTCGAATACGCTCAATTAACTTCTTTTATTTATATTTAATCGGGGGGAAGTCCAGAATAACACATGTATAATAAGAATAAAATTAACCTGTTGTACCACTTTAAGTTCTACCTCATCAATCACAATGTTTCGCGAGAATAATTTTTCGCGATTCTTAATCACACGCGAATATGCTGCACATTTCTTCTTTGCCGAGGGCATAATCTGCCAGGTCAGTGACAGTGCGGTTTTAAGAAATTATATATTCATTCGAGCCCTAGGTAGTCTTGACCAAATTTTTAGCTGCGAGTTTAATTAACAACAAACAGTATCAACTCTTAACGTTTCTCTTATGGAACACTCGTTCTTCCGACAGCTGCTTGATTTTATGGGGGGGGGGGTTCTTCCGACAGCTGCTTGATTTTATGTGGGTGGGAATTGAAGAAAACAACCTACGCTTGGATTAAGACATGTTCTTCGTTTCCTGCAATGACCGTGATTCCATGATGATAAGTGAAAAAGCCATGCTTTGAGGTAATCTTTTTTATCATGATTTTGTATGCCTTCGGTTTCTGAATTATTGAATTTTTTTGCTGTATACAGGGATATGGTCATTATCCATATTTGTCATTACATGAATCGGATACCCGAATTCTGCGGTATGCTTTATGGACAGATACAGTTAAATCAATGAGTCTGTGCAAAAAGGCACGCCCTGGGTTTACTACATGACATGCAGTTCAGCGAACCTATTAGCGACTGTAGATCATTCAATGTGGATTTCTTTTTAAGCAACATGCTGAAAATTGACCTGTTCTTAAATGATGCTATTGAATTTGAAGGCTTTTAACATTTGTACCACTTGGTGAGTGTCACTGCTGGTGGACAAGGAGTCCCCGAGGGCACATGTAGCCAAGTTCGATCAACTTCGGTTGATCGTTTCTTCAACTCGTTCAAAAATTTCTGTTAACAAATTTTCTTGAAATTTCTAAAAATTGGGTCCTGTAGCATCATATCCCAGCCATCCTGCAACGTCTTTCGGTACATTTTTGGACATAATAACGTTTACACTATTTGGCATATTACATTGTTTAGATTGAGGATCACTGACGAGGGTTTAGTACCCGAAACGTATATGTCTGGTCAATGCTGAAAGTTTACCTGTTCTTAAATGATGCTATTGAATTTGAAGACTTTTAACATTTGTACCACTTGGTGAGTGTCACTGCTGGTGGACCAGGAGTCCCCGAGGGCACATGTAGCCAAGTTCGATCAACTTCGGTTTTATTACATTGTTTAGATTGAGGATCACTGACGAGGGTTTAGTACCCGAAACGTGCGTGCATGTCTGGTCCATGCTGAAAGTTTACCTGTTCTTAAATGATGCTATTGAATTTGAAGACTTTTAACATTGACTGAATTTTTACCGTTATCACACGTACTTTATCTGCGGGAAGTTTCATTGTCATGTTTATTGTGTCAAATTCAATCCCAAAGAAAGTAAATCTAGTTGTAGGGCCCTCTGTTTTATCTTTAGCTATAGGCACTGAACAAACATTACAGTGAAATGTCTTCTTTTAACATCCCTATTTTTAAATTGGATCTCCCTACAATATACTGTAGACCAAAACTTCAGTCTCCATACAGGTTCCGATACATTACTTATTCTAGCAACTGCTCAACTACAATTTTGTCTAGAAATCTGACGTCAGCACTCAAGGCTAAGGAACACGTGGCAAAATACTGTGAAACTTTCATGAACCGGAATGATGTAAACTTCTTTTGGTCTGTTAGAAATTCAGGGGATGTGACTGACAAAATGAAATCAAGAAATTTTGAAGCAAACACGATATCTTCATACGACTTTTCTAATATGTACACCACGCTTCCTCACGACAAAATAAATGATCGACTGTCTAAACTCATTAAATGGTGTTTTGATCGAGAGGGGAAAACTAATATTTGTACATCTGAATCGAAGGGTTTCCTTTCCGCCAGAGATTACAAATCATACAAATCATGGACATGTGGTGACCTGTGTATTGCTTTGTCCTTCCTTTTGGGCAATATGTATGTAAGATTTGGTGAGAAACTGTACAAGCACGTTGTGGGGATTCCTATGGGTACTAAAAATGATGTGAAATGTTTCATTGGTACTTCTAGGTACCTGGATGATATTCTTACTATCGACAATCCTATTTTTGAAAAGTATAAAAATGATATTTATCCACAAGAATTGATTCTAAACAAGGCAAACGGTTCAAACACAGAAACACCTAAATATCAAAATTGGTATTGGAGAGATCCATACAAGTGTGTATGACAAAAGAGATGATTTGGGATTTAACATAGTAAATTTCCCCTGGCTTGACGGTGATGTTCCGAGATTACCGTCCTATGGTATCTATATTTCACAGCTCATTCGGTATGCTAGATATGTACTGATGTTTTGGATTTTCATAGTAGAAATTTAGAAATTACCAAGAAACTTTTGGGACAAGGTTTTCGCTTTCACAAACTAGTAAAGACTTTCTGGAAATTTTACAAAAATTATCGTCAACTTCCTCTGAAATTCGGACCAATGCAGGCAACATAGTATATTACTTTGGTTATTTCACAATCTGCAGTTTATGGTGACATAATTAACAAGATAAGAAGGGTCAAAGATAGACAACATCAGTATCAAAAAATGCGTCAGAATCATCAAACGCCTTTTATACCGTGGATATGACCCTATGTCACCAGACGGACACTAGGCTTGGAACTTGACCAATCTACAGTCTTGTACCAGCGCATTCTTAAACCTTGCACTCTGACTGACTGTGACGACGGGACTCCATGACGGGCCCTGTCCAAACCTCTTTGAGAAGACGGGGCCCCGACCACCTGTCTTCTCTGAATGTCATTCGGACTACTCGGGTGATAACATACACGAGCTCGCTATAGACGGCAGAGTACGGACTGTATTACGTACGCCCTCTTTTGATATCCATTTACATATTCATCTGTGTTGCTTTGGCCCCAGCGTTTTGCGGTCTTATTTGTGTGTGGTCATCTGACAGTGAGGAGGTTGTTTTACATCACAATTGTACGTTCTTCGAAATTGGAAAAGTGGGAGGGTTGTGCGCACGTAATCCAGGATAACCACACCTTCTGCTATTTCCTTGGCAAATGGCAGTCCTAAGTTGGCACCGGTTGCCCATTGGTCTCGTTGGTTTATGTGTAGTCTTTTGTGTTTAATGTTTCTGTGTTGTGCGTTGACGTTCCTTGCCCTTAATCGTCTCTTTCTGTGCTTGTCTGCTTTGTGTTTTTGCATTGGGTGTTTTGCTGTGGGTGATCCCTTCCTCTGTTTCCTAACTCTTGACATATCTAGTTGAATTTTCTCATAAGCTCGTGGCATTGCGTCGTTCCATGCTTTGCATAAAAAGGAAATCATCCAAATAATGTATTATTTGAGACGACGGGAGTGACATTGACCTATGTACAGCCCCAGTGTATGAATGTTTAAATTTTGTTCAAAGACCAGCTTTTTGACGAACCAATGGTAAACATTTGTCAAAATAAAATTGTTTCTTGAATAAAAAAAACCAAGTAATTCAGAATCACCAAGCCAAACTGTAGTAAGCGGAATGCGGACTTGATATCAGATTTTGCAAACAAAGCCTTTTGACCGAGTTTTTGTATAAGGTCAACTGCATCATCGATACTTGCATAATGCACTTTGCAGTACTTGTCTGGAGTAAAATCATTTACTGAGCCATGCTTTCGACAAGACAGGTGATGTATAAGTCTAAAATTGCCACCCATTTTCGGTACTAAACCTTAAGATGAAATTCTTAGATCGGAAATGGGGAGATAACCAAATGGCCCGGCAACTCTGCCTGCGTGAATTTCTTTTTTTTTTTTTTTATTTTTTTTTTTTTTTGCAAAACGATATCTTGCGCTTATTCTGCACTTTTGAAGTTCTTCAAGAAATTCTGCCATCTTTTAGTATGGTATATGTTAAGCATTTTTGTCAAATTGTCATTGTTGATGGGGGTATATCCTTTCTTGAAAATATTGTAATTAAAAGCATGCTTAGTTGATGGGAAATTAAGGTTTTGATGCGCGTAAAATGACCAAACTTGACTTCTATTTAATTTCAGAAGAGCTACTCTCGCGTACTGAAAATATATCTAAATATTCAATGGTTACAGAACAGAAACATGCGAATGTGGGAGTTCTTGAGATAAGTGCATTTTGATAATGTCATTCTCTCTGCTCTGAAGTGATCATTCCCTAATGCAGACTACACTGAAGACTTGGAAGCACCCAGCAATGCTATCAAATTAAAGTACGATATAAGAAGAATGGTAAATGACAAGTGGGCTTTTGTAGTAAAGAAAACAAATGACGAAATGGACCCAGAGGCCCTAGAATGATGGCTTACCGGAGGTTCAGCCCCTTGAATTTCGGGAGCTCCGAAGTCAACTTGTGGTGCTGTCTGCGATGTTCCCGCCACTGACGTCTAGATGAAGCCGGTTTAGTGTTCGGCGTTTGAACCGGGTACGGGTGAGCCGGCTGCCTACGAACTGGGCGCTCTGGAGCATGGACAGGGGATCAACGTGGTTTCTTAGATTTTCCCATTTTCTTATAAAGATACACCGTTCCTACTGAAAGATTTAAAAATACACCTTTCCTGCCGAATTTTGTTGGAGATTCCCACCTTTCTTTTACATTTTTAGTGGGAAAGGTGTATTTTTAAATCTTTCAGTAGGAACGGTGTAGCAAACAGCGGATGCTTACTCCTCCCGGGCACCTGGTCCCACCTCTAGCTTGCTAGGGGTTCGTCGATGTTTAATTTTGTGCTCTATTGTGAGTGCTGTTGAGATTATCGTCGGGATCTTCTTTAACTCATTTGTCCCTATTGCGTCTCTTTCTGTGGGTGTCTATTCTGTGTTTTTTTGCATTTGTTGTTTTCGGAGTTTGCTGTGGGTGCTGCAACCTAGTGTTGTTGTAGATCCCCTCCTTTCTACTATGACAGTTCCAAAAAACTAGTATACCGTTTCTCGGTAAGTCCAATTACTATCGTACAAAACTCACTTTTCCGGAATAAAATATCTTGAATAAGATTATCGTGAAAGATTTTTTTTTAATAAAAATGCTTTAGCTGTTCGTGCGTTGGTTAGCGTCGAAAAAGACAAGGGACAAAGGACCCAATGACGTCACTAAACCTTAAAAACATTTGATTGGTTGATTCCAAATAAACTAGTGAAAACGAGGCATACACGTTTTCAGGGAAATTTGATCGTTTTGTATTAAAAGCCGAATAACTCTAAAATTGTGTAGGATTTCACATGCACTAAAATGAATTAATTTGAAGTATTAAGTCTGATATAAATAGCAGAACAACTTACCTAAAGAGTTCATTTTTTTCGACAGTCCGTCTATGGAATCAACTTCCAGAATCACTAAAACACTGTCCCTAAGTGGACCCACTAAAGAAAAAACTAACAACTAAATCTTCTAATCCACCTCGATATTAATATTCCGATTCAGGTAAAGCTCAAGTAGTACACGCTAGGCTTCGTGTGTCCTATCCTTCACTTAAACATCATCTCGAGTCCGATCCTCTCTGTAGAAGTAGTGAAATTGAAACGACCTCGCATTACTATCTCAACTTATCTTGTTTTTTTTGGGGGGGGGGGGGAATTTTGGAGCTGCGTACTCTCTGTAAGGTATATACAGAAATATAAATTCTAAAAATAACGAGAGAGGGCGCTAGTGAAATTAATTTGGACTGCTTATGAAAATTACTTTGACTGGAAGCATCACTGATGGAAATTTGATATTCGAAACACGTGTCTGGTGCATTTAAATTGGTTACAAATTTTCATCAAGAGGATATTGAGTTGGAACTCTTCCGCATTATTAATATGAATGAGTTAAAGAAGATCCTGATGATAATCTCAACAGCACTCACAATAGAGCACCAATTGAGCTTCGACGGACCCCTAGCAAGCTAGAGGTGGGACCAGGTGCCCGGGAGGAAATAAGCATCCGCTGTTTGCTAGCCACACCCGCCGTCGATGTTCATGCACGAAAATAAAAACAATATATAAAATACATTAATTGCACTGTCTAAGGTTATATCTATATAGGAAGTGCTATGGCGACCATGTCAGGGAAAGTATTCAAAACACTTACTTCATGTTGCAGTGCGAAGCAGTTAAAATCGTTCCCCGTGACCTGATGTTTGTCAAGTGTATTAATTACTTCTTTCCAGCTCTGTCGACTGAAAGAAGCTTCGTTTTGGCCCTTTATCAATCTGACATCATATATATATATTGCTCTTTCGGAAAGATGCCATTTCATCGACAAATCGAAATTCAAGGAGGTTAACATCTTTTAATTCTTAAAATAAAACTCAATCAGTCATCACATGAATTTGTATGTTGATGTCTCATGAAAGTAATTTGGACTGCTTATGAAAAGCACTTTGGCTGGAAGCATCAATGATTAGAATTTAATATTCAAAACACGTGTCTGGTGAATGAAATTTCCGTATTATTATTTACTAAAGAAAGGCAATCGTTGAAAAAAAAAACCTTCAGTCACTAAATATTCAACTTAACTTGGATAAGATGTTAGATGGTGATCCTAATTTTTCTCATGATATAAATACTGAATTGTTTAAATATGTACAAGAATGTGTTATTAAAATTTTCTTTTTTTTAAGTACAATTTGTATACTAATGTTTAATGGTTAAACTATAAGATACCATAATGCATATTTGCTCTATTTGTGTCTTTGTTCGCTATCCACTTCTGATAGTCATATTAATATATACAATATACATACATATAATCATTTCAGTGTTTACTATCTGACAGTAAGGTCTGTTATCTGCATCTCATTTTCGAAGTTGACCAATGCCTTGTATATACCATTTACCCGTGTTTTCTATTGATAATTTTCATTCATCGCTCATTTGGCATGTGACCATTATATTTTTGATAACTATGCCACCATTTCATAGTACATATTCATTTTGTACATCTTCGACTGTCTTTTTGTTTGTCCATTTACACTTCTCTGGTTTTTGTTTATTTCCGTTTACTTTTCTTCTTGTCAGATTTGTTGATAAAGCTTTCCTTTTATTTTCACTCCTTATACAATGTTCACTCCTTGTCGAATATTTATGCACCTCTCTATCTTTTCTCATAGGTTGAACTAATTTTGTATTTCTTCACATATTTCACGCATATTACATCCCTCACTTTATGGCGCACGGCCTTAGAAACAGGGCTTCGAGTCCAGTAAATTACGGGATGAGGTCCAAAAACATTATTCCTTACGCTATCCAAGGTTGTCGCGCTATGGGAACGAGAATTGGATCGGAACGTCCCAGTCAATGAATGGTCGCACCAGGAAGATATGTTCCGGAGAATGCTACAGTTAGATCATCCCATGGTGGACAAGTTGAAAACGAAAACAAATCCATTGTACAATGTCGCTGCGTCACAATGATGGAAAGCCTGTGCGACAATAACCAGCTTGCTCATGTCCACATTGCTCCAAATGGAAGGCAGAGATCGTAAAACTGTGGAACCACAAATTCCCAAGAGCTTTTTTCGGCATGACAGATGCGACCCGCACCTCAACTCGGAGCAAATGAATGGTCTGAAGGCGATCCCTATGAAAAAGTTGCTGTTGCAATCTGACATAATATATTTTCCTCTTGGAAACGGTTCAGTCAATTTCTCAGCTCCCCGAGGGCACATGTAGCCAAGTTCGATCAATTTCGGTTGATCGTTTCTTCAACGCAATCTAAATTTCTGTTATCAAAATTTCTTGAAATTTCTAAAAAGTGGGTCCTGTAGCATCATATCCCACCCATCCTGCTACGTCTTTCGGTACCCTTTTTGGACATAGTAACTTTCATACTTTTTGGCATATTACATTGTTTAGATTTAGGATCACTGATGAGGGTTAAGTACCCGAAACGTGCATGTCTGGTCCACGTTGCCAATTTATTTGTTCTTAAATGATGCTATTCAATTTGAAGACGTTTACATTTCATTGGAAAGGTAGCCGTCATTCTTGCAGTGCACTTCGACTGACGCCCTAAGGAATTAATGCAATGCATTTAGTAATCCATACTGACACGCTTTACAGGAGATGCCTTCTAGAAGACCTGCTTCTAAGGCTGTCCGCCATATAGCAATATAAGTGGTGTCGGAACGGTAGGCTGTCTCCAGCGAGCCCTCAGTCCACAATTACCGTAAAAAGTCCTTCCTCTTGTCAAAATAAAATTAGGAGAAACGTAATGTTCAAATCTTAAAGCAAAGTAGTATATGTATCTGTTCTAAATAATGCGGAAGGATTCCAACTCTACACCTTCTTAACGAAAATTTCAAACCAATTTTCATGCACCAAACACGTGTTTCGAATATTAAATTATCATCAGTGATCCTTCCAGCCAAAGTGCTTTTCAGAAGCAGTCCAAATTAATTTCACTAGTGCCCTCTTGTGTTATCTTTATTATTAAAATTTCTGCATTTACTTTATAGACAGTTCGCGGCTCTAAATTTCCTGTAGGGTTGATTCAGTAGCATATTCAAATAAAACACATGTTCAAAATAGCATGGGGTGGATGCTGTTGAGATGTTAATTTCCTGTTATTTCGATATTATTCGGTGAAATGTTTAATGTCTTCAGAAATGACAGATTTCCGAAAGACTTTGAACATTGTAGGTAGGTTCAAACGTACATACACTTGTGAATATTGTAGGCAGAGTGTAGTAATCTTTCTTCTATGATTTCATCACATAAGGATTTTAATTCGTCATATAGGTGAAAGAGCATGCTTTTCTTTTTAAGATTCAAACCAAAACAAATGCGGGGACTCGTGAAAATCCTATCATAATAGACGAAAAATCTGATGACGAGATGGACTCTCTCGTAGTTAGGATTGAACCTCTTTATATAATTGATATTCAAGGACCATACCCTCCCGTCCAAGGACCCCTCTTATCACCTCTTATTGGACCTGATGTGCCCCTTCGTTAAGAATTTCATAACATTCACAGTAAGTTAAGAATTACATTTTGAAAGGTATGGTAAATGTGTAGTCCCAAGGAGAACTCGTGCACAGGGAAATGTACGAAATTAACACTCATCTGGACGTTTTCTATGCGTTATGCTTGGACTACGAATAAGGAGTGTATCTCATCCATCCTACATTAGGATACATAAAATTAATAAGGAAAATTGAATCAGATAAAGAGGTGGACTATCCCATAGTCAGGATTGAACCTCCTTCTTATTGACGTTTGAGGATCGTACCAACCCGTCCTAGGACCTCTCTTAATGGACCCGATGTGCCGCTTCGTGAACAATGTCATAACGTGTCGCATATAGTAAAGAACTCGTGCACAGAGAAATGTACGAAATGAACACTCATCTGGACGTTTTCTTTGCGTAATGATTGGCCTACCAATAAGGAGTGTTTATCATCCATCCTACATTACGATATATGAAATTAATAAGGAAAATTAAATCTACTGAAGAGATGGACTGTCTCATAGTCAGGGTTGCACCTCCTCTTAATTGACGTTCGTGGACCATACCCTCTCGTCCAAGGACCTCTCTTGTCTCGACCTCTTAATGGATCTGATGTGCCTCTTCTTGAAGAATGTCATAACCTGTCGCATTTAGTTAAGAATTACATTTTGAAAGATATGATAAATGTGTTGTCCCAACGGAAACTCGTGCACAGAGACATGTAGGAAATGAAAACTCAGCTGGACGTTTTCTATGCGTAATGATTGGCCTACCAATAAGAAGTGTATCTCATCCATCCTCCATTAGGAGACATGAAATTAATAAGGAATATGAAATCAATATCTCATAGTCAGGATTGAACTTCCTTATATAATTGACGTTCGAGGACCATACCTTCCCATCCAAGGACCTCTCTTGTCTCGACCTCTTAATGGACCTGATGTGCCTCTTTGTGAAGAATGTCATTTAGTTTAGAATTACATTTTGAAAGATATGGTAAATGTGTGTCCCAAGGAAAAAATTCATGAACACAGACAAGTACGAAATGAACACTCATCTGGACGTTTTCTATGCGTAATGCTTGGACTACTAAAATGGAAAGTATATCATCCATTAAATTAACAAGGAAAAATGAAATCTGGTGAAGAGATGGACTGTCTCAAAGTCAGGGTTGAAGCGCCTTAGTTAATTGACGTTCAAGGATCATACCCTCCCGTTCAAGGACCTCTCTCATCTCGACCTCTTCATGGACGACCTGATGTGCCTCTTCGAGAAGAATGTCATAACATGTATATATATTTCCTATAGCTACACACCGACAGTTGCATCTACAATTTACAATTACAAACGATTCTTGCAGTGTATTGATTTAAGTAATCCCTCACTACATACACTTCCTTGCGAATGTTCTTCATCGGATAACAACTACTCTCCTTGTGGACACATTATACTGGTGACCTAAGTATAGTCAAGAACGACAAGTTGAGAGAACTGTTAAAAAGGGTCCCAAATACAGAGAAAGTATGTCCTTTACATGGAACCAAAATGTCAAAATTATTATGGACTCTTGTGAGGAATATGCAAGACGTTGGGCAAAGAAAGAGGATGTACAGCTCGACACCCTTTTCGAATGGATAAAATCCATCAGAGGGTTGCTTTTATCTAGAATTAACCGATTAAAATCTACTGTGAACACCAGATTCGAGTCTATATTTAAAGACCCTGATGTTATCACAGAGCTAACCTACCTCCAAGAACATTATGTCATCACACCAGCGGACAAAGCCTCAAATAATTACACATTTACTTGCAAAAAGTACTATTTTGACAGTCTAGTTATAGAGTTGGGTTTAAATGCGACACCTGGAAATCCCACTTACACCCCAACAAACATTTCTGCCTCTGAAATAATATATAACCACAAATCAGCTCTTGCTTCCTTTGGCTTTAACACTAACAAATTAGATTTAGACTTACCCAACTTATATTGCATACCTAAAATGCACAAGAATCCGTACAAACAACGTTTCATCGCTGGTTCCTCAAAATTTTCTACCGAACCTGTATCGATCTTACTCACCAAAGTTTTATCTGAAATCAAATCTGGGCTTCAAAAATATTGTTCGACAGTATATTCTCGCAGTGAAATCAAGCAGATGTGGATTTTAAAGAATTCGAAAATCTGAAATCCACTTATTTTATTAGAGTCCATTCGATCAAAGCCTTTGATTTTTCGACATTTTACACAACAATACCACATTCTAAATTGAAAGAGAGACTCGCAAAAATTATAAGTAATACGATTACAAGTAAGAACGGTAATCGCAAATACAAATTTATTGTTGTTAAATATGACAAAACCTACTTTGTTAAAGAAAAGTCCGATTCTGAAAATAAGTACACTGAAACAGATATTATTCAGATGTTAAACTTTCTGATCGACAACATTTTTGTGGTGTTTGGAGGAAAGGTCTTCCAGCAAATTGTCGGAATTCCAATGGGGACGAATTGTGCCCCACTCCTTGCTGACATTTTCCTTTACTCGTACGAAGCTGAATTCATTCAATCTTTGGTCTCTGAAGGGAAAAGATACTTAGCTTCTGACTTCAACTTCACTTACAGATACATAGACGATGTGTTGTCCATCAATAATCCGAAATTCGCGGATTACCTGAATAGTATCTATCCTTCGGAGCTTGAAGTCAAAGAAACTACAGAGACAAATAATTCAGCATCCTGATGGTCACATGAACAACTCACTCTATGACAAACTTGATGACTTCAATTTCAGCATTACTGAGTAGCAACATCCCTTCATCGCCTGCTCATGGCGTGTTCATATCTCAGTTGATACGCTATGCCAGAGCAAGAACCAAATATACAGATTTTGTTCTGAGAGCTAGGAGTCTTTCAGCTAAGCTTCTCAGTCAATATGTTTGTGACCGACTAACATCGTCACTAAGGAAGTTCTACGGTCGATATGGGGAACTCGTCAGACATTATGATGTCCCACTCTCCAGAATGGACCATTTGAACCATCCAAGCAAAGATTGTACTCTATGTCTTCCCAAATGGAAGTAACCGGATGTGAAAGCTCTACCGTATTGAAGCGGCGGGTGTTGCATGCAAGCAGGATATGCTTACTCTTCCTGTGCACCTGGTCTCACTCCCATATCGGGAGTTCGCTTCTTTTCATGTGGTGGAGGTTTTTGTTTATTTGCTTTGGTTCCTGTTTTATCCTGATTGTGTATGCCTTCGCTTTGTGTTTTTCTGAATTGTCAATTTTGTGCTGTATACAGGGATATGGTCATTATCCATATTTGTCATTGATAAGAAAAATTAAATCTGATGAAGAAATGGATTGTCTCATAGTCAGGGTTAAACCTACTTATATAATTAAAGTTCGAGGACAACACCCTCCCGTCCACCTCTCATATCTCGACCTCAGATAAACCCTGCGAGATTAAAAGGCCTTCACAGGTGGGTGGATACTATGGTGAAATTACAAGCCAACCAATGCAGAAGAAATATCATCGGTTGGTTATGGTTTGAACATTACACTCACAGAATTGAAATCCTTCATTTTCAATGAGCATTTTCTTAACTCGTAATGATTGCAATGATGTTAAACGTTTTCAAATTCAATAGCATCATTTAAGAACAGATAAATTGGCAACGTGGACCAGACATGCACGTTTCGGGTACATAACCCTCATCAGTGATCCTAAATCTAAACAATGTAATATGCCAAAAAAAAGTATGAAAGTTACTATGTCGAAAAAGTGCACCGAAAGACGTAGCAGGATGGGTGGGGTATGATGCTACAGGACCCACTTTTTAGAAATTTTGATAACAGAACTTTAGAATGCGTTGAAGAAACGATCAACCGAAATTGATCGAACTTGGCAACATGTGCCCTCGGGGACTCCTGGTCCACCAGCAGTGACACTCACCAAGTGGTATAAATGTAAACGTCTTCAAATTGAATAGCATCATTTAAGAACAGATAAATTGGCAACGTGGACCAGACATGCACGTTTCGGGTACATAACCCTCATCAGTGATCCTAAATCTAAACAATGTAATATGCCAAATAAAGTATGAAAGTTACTATGTCGAATGTGTGAAGTGACATATAAGATTCAGAAGTCTTCTTCTAGTAATAGTGTAGTTGTACATGTTGACCATCTTAAGCCATATGAGGGAGAAGAAATTGAAAATTGGTTATCTGATGAAAACTCAGATCTGGGGAATTTAGATATTCAAAGTGTATTAGAATTAGATGAAACAGATAGGGGTTTGCGCACAGAGACGGAGGCTGGACCATCAGATGTTAGTTTAGAAAATTTAGCTTCTTATGATAATAACACTAATTTTTCATCCCCTCCGAAACTCTCCAGATTTGGAAGAACTGTTAAAAAGCCAATTAAGTACTCCCTATAGTGGTAATTTTCATGTACACAATGGATTCTGAGAATCCAGGGACTGAAAAGAGGCTGGCATTATTGTCCGCTTTCATTGTGTATTTGTTAATTAAGATTATGTAGTAATTTTACTATAATGTGCTCTGTGACCTTTACAAACGCTGAATCTAAGGTTCCAGGGACTGAAAAGATGCCGGTATTAATCATTAGATGCTTTGTTTGTACTGTGTAGACATAAGATTAGCATGGAAGAAGTATATTAGTACATGTTGACTTGTATGTTATAGTTTAAAGGTATCAGATGAAGAGTGTTGACTTAACTACAAAAGTCTTCTTGCTTTTTGTAAATTGGCAATTTTTACACTGTTTAGATGTGTAGTATACATAAGTTTACCATTTCGGAATTTTGGCACTTCATATTCACACAGAAATTTTTCAATCTTAATGAGAACATTTTTAATATTGGACAAGTTGATAGAGATCAACAGACAAATCAAACTCTTGCTGATAAAAGTAATTTTCAGTGATTTATGATTGAAAAATTTCTTTATATTGCTATCCGCATCATGTCAAGGGTAGATGTGGTGGTCAATGAGTGGCACATTGACATAGGTATTGGTACAATGTGTATATAGGTTAGAATGATGAGCTCTCATTGGTTAAGCTTAGTGGTACAGTACCTCTTATATAGTCTAAGTAAGCAGTTGGCTACTAGATATATAGGTTTTACGTTTCAGGATAAGCATGATGTTGTTCCGGGTTCGAATGCGATGGCCAACAGTGAACATCTAGTGATAGATGTTTTCACTCAGTATTATAAGAATAGTTAATCATACTCGAGTAGTCTCTTACTTTAACTATTTTTATTCAAACTTATATACTAATATATTTACAGAAACATGGATATTCTGGACCTTACTGTTTCTTCACATGAAGTGAATTTTCTGAATGAGGACCTCCTTGATTCATTTCCTGCTGAGGGAATGAGATGTCAAGTGGCTGTCTGTCCAGCAGACATTTCTCATCCCTTCCGGCATATAGACGACATTGGAAAAGACGTCACACAGAAATGCTGCCATTTTGGATTTGTCCTATGACGTCATGTGAATTTCGGGACCTGGAGAAGTCCGATATCCTGATTCATTTAATAGTCAAACACAAACTCAAAAAAGTTGATGCTAAGAGCCATTTACCCTCTCTGGCAAAGAAATCCGGAAAAAATCGCCTGTATATTGATCCAGGAAATGTACTACCTCCACGAAAGGCAATAAATTATGATATGATGTTTGAAGAAAGACCCATTTCAGCGCCAAGAGACATGAACTTAAATTTTAACCGTGATGGCTCCATCTCTATAACAGACAAGGAATCCTGGAAGAAGAGCAGAAAGTGAATTCTAGACTTTATATAGAAATTGTGGACATTTTTTGAAATTTGTTTTCTCTCATTTAAAATTATTGTGAAATGTATTTTGTTCTGTATTTCTATTTGGAACATGTGATATTTTGATACATTACTTTTTGAAAACCTCATTTTGAAAATACAAATTTCGGTTTTGAGGGGGGAGGAATGTAATAGGAATCATTTCATGATATGTAGAAGTAATTATCTTCAAGTATTTACCTTTAATAAGAGATTTCTACAAGTATTTTGACATTTCTGCTGTTGATCTCCTCCATATTGATTAATTACATTAGATACCTCTCTAGATTTTACGGCGTTTGGTACGAAGCCGTTCTCTGAAAATGTTGATATGTAACGAGCAATCTCATTGGCTCGCTGTCTACCGCGCGAGTATATAAACCGGTGCAAGTGACTCGAGAGACTGATTGGGCACGGAACTTTTTCTAAGGTTCAAAGCTTAATCCAGGACCACTCTCTCCCTCTTTCACTATCCCGGGTCTCCGTCTCTGTGCGACGAATTTGATTTAATAACTGCGTTAATTGAGTTTAGAATCATGTAGAAACTTAGTTAATTTTAAGGATATATTTATTATCTTTGGGGGTGAGATTTAAGTTGAAACTTTTTAAGAGACAGGGAGTACAGTGAAGATTACAATTTCCTATTTATTCATTTATTTATTAGTAACTTATTGCTATTTATTATTTCATTTGTAAATACATCATCATCATCGTCATATTTATTTAATAAACCATGAACTCACATTGACTTTTATTTCCACATAAATTCATAACCCAGCAAATCAGAGATACAAATCAGAAGTTGTCATAAATATGCGATCACCTTTTGTCCACAACGCAGAAATATAGACTTTGAGTCTTAAGTGACATTGACCTTAAAAGCAGATGTTTTGTCACTTAAATTACTGTCATTCCAGTTAAACTGTCGCAGTGATAATTTCACTGGTTTTGTGTATTTTGTTACTATAAGATATACTATCATATTGAGGCCGTGGTCTTATACTATTACATTGGTACAGTGACCTGTAGTATGAGTTATTCTATTACATTAGTAACATGTCTGTATCGAACATATTTCATTCAATGTGCCATTATATTACAATGAAGAAATCGCTCTTTTATTTTATTCAGTAAAAGTGTACTTTAATAAATGTTTTTATTTAAATCCCGACATTTGATTCGTTTTGATGCAGCGTACTACGCCAGGCAGATACAAGTACAGTGTGAAAGTTACTGACTACACGTGTTTAGACAGAGGCCTTATTACTTATTCCCTTTGGGACCTCATAGTGCCGCGAGGTACCAAGTGGGAAACATTCCTATCACAAGGAGGGTGTACAGGCAAAGTCCACTTGATAATTTAGCTGAAGGTTTCAGAAAAAAATTGAAGCTGATTTAATGAAAAACCCCGGTACATTAAATTTACGTTCAATTCTCACTTCTTCCCCGTTTATCGTAGACCAGAGTGAGATGCAGGTTTGTGCAAGTGTGATGAAAATGATAGACAGGTTCTTCCAGTATGTTTGACAGACAGATGGACAGATTTTCCTGTGTTTGTGACAAGAAGGTTTTTCCAGTATACATGGTCGAATGACAGATAGATTTTCCAGTAATGGTGCGAGTAACTCAAGCACTAACTGTTTGTTGTTTTTCTCAATTGCTGACTTAAGAATAATGAGGCTTGATAACAGTTAATTATTTATTAAGTGGCAATTAATTGGCCGCGGTGGAATACAAAGTTTAATATTTAAATTTACAAGGGGATGCCAATTGCAAAGGACAAACCCCTATTAAGATTCAATTAATATTTGACAACATATGTTCAACATGCATTCTTGACAACAGTTTGTTCAACATCAATTTTTCACAATGTTTTGTTCAACATCAGTGTTCAACATCAACATAGTTCAACATCAGCATATTTCAACATCAACACTGTACAAGATGAATTAGGAGGGTCTCCAACGACACCGGGTTGTACACATGTGTGATGTATGACCCCGAGAGTGAGAAATAGCACAATTGAATAGAGATATTGATAACATTGAGTGTTTCTACGCCACATGAGCGCAAGATCACGCCAACAAGAGCTCCCTAGGGGGGATCCCGATTGTTGGTGAGAAACACTCATTGAGATCAATTCCACCGCGTGCCAATTTTTATTTGCCTATATTAAGCTTTCCAGACCCAAAGTTAAGTTTTCCAGTAGTGTGTTATTGCCCAGGGAGGTAAGGTGGACCCCGTCGGCAACAAAGAGGTTTGAGTGTTTACTGCGAAATTGTGGGTGATAAATTACACAACCTGGATTGATGAAGTTGAGCACACCTTGCCTATTCAAGCGTTTTCTTGTCTTTTCCATTTCTTGCACATTTGTAGAAAATTTCCACTTCAGTCTGGGCAACAGTTCAGACCAGACAAACTTTGTGTTGGGAAAAGTGTCACGTAGATACTTAGATAGGTTCAGAATAATTTGCAAAAGGTCTTTTATTTTAGTTTTCCAATGTCGTTGGCCCCGTAGTAGATTACAATAACACTTGGATTTTCGCCAAACTGAGAGATGTACTGTATCTTACACATTATATCTGTTAGGCACAGACCACTATAACCCTGCCACCAGATGTTCGCCTTTAAGCCTAGATTGATCCCAAAGTTGCTTGATACGGCGTGACGTTGGGCATGACGAATTATGGAGGATCCTACTAGCCAAATGGTTGGGTAATCTGAAAAACTTGGGGACAGTGAGTGGTATGCAGAGTAAAAAAGGGGGGATTAATTATTTAATTTGTCGCAGGGATGCAGGTTGATTTCCAACGACCTGCCTCTTGGATAGAGTCTGCTGGGGCTTGGTCGGTTTTAGAATGACGGATTGTAAGGGTTACTTTGTCTCGGGTGGTTTTTATATCGGATATTTTGTTGATAGTTACTCTGCTGGTTGTATTTACCTTGCTGATAGTTACTGTTTGCCTGTGGAGTGATCGATTGCTGACGATTTATTTGATTAATGTAAGGGCGTGCATAGAAGCATTGGATCATTGCATGCGGTTTGTTGCACTTCATGCAAAGGTGGGCATAAGTACACCCCGAGCGGGTGCATCGACCTGAGAGGTTGTAATCATAGCATTTCTGTTGGGCCAAGTATGCGGTGTTGTTGGCAATGGGCTGATTGGTGTTGGACATGTACGTTAGCCAAAGTTCAGTGTCCATGTTTGCCGATGAAAGGGAGGGGTTGATAAGACGGAGTCTAAATTGTTCGTCATATTTTATAAAGTTGCCCCCTCTTTCAGCCCCAACTCCTATATCATGCATGTATTTTAATATTTCTTGAGTTTTCAGGGGGTGGGCAGCCAAAAAGATGCTACTGAAAACCAAAAAGACATTGGTCCATTTTTCGATTGTGGTTATTTTAGCGGGTTTCTTTGGTTTTAATATTAGTTCCCCAGTTATGGTTAAATGAAAGGTGTTAGTTGGCAATTCATTCCCAGTATCTTGTTTAAGTAGAAGGGACAGGTCAATATATTGCCCTTCAATGATCTTTGAGCGTACCGCACTATCGACATTGTAGCCAAGTTTAAAATTGATAGACAATTCCGGACTTGGTGTTAGCAGGCATGAGGCTGAACTTGCTATTCTTGAACTTTGACTATTGTCACTACTGCTAGTGTTAGATGCAGAATGTGTACCTATACCTGCTGGGGTTGCCTGTGAAGTGGGCACTAGCGAAGTAAGATCAGTGCCAGTGGTCGACATCGCCATGGCGTCCTGAGTGTTGGGAACTTGCAAGGTAGGTCCAGGAACTGACATCGCCATGACAACTGAGGTTGTAGAAGTTGAGGTTGTAGTATCAGGTTGCGGGATGTCGGGTCCCCTAGGCAGTGGCACTTGGGTGTCGGTTGTGTTGTCCCGACGCGTACATGTACGTGGTGGGCCATTGTCCAGTGGCTGTGGTAGCGCATCCTGGCGAGCATATGGGCTCGTTGAGGGTCGAAGACTCCTTCTCTTTTGTCCTCGGCCACGTGGCATATTGGATGTCTGCAATAGAAACTACACTGTGGTTCAGTAGTGAACAGAAAGATATCCGAAAAATTGTCGACAAACTGGTTGGTATGAAAAATACAGTGTACCAAAAATGCATGGCGAGACTCGCTTTACAACTAATGCCTAGGTTGTGGTCAGGAATGTGAAACACGTACAGCATCATGTATACCAACACGTGTCTAATACGATCAATTTGGTACTATAGTACATATATATGAATATTGACAATTGATCCGGGCAGCAGGGTTTCATTTCAACCTGCAGAGCTAGGGAAAAAAAAGGGGGGGGTATCCATGCTTACACTGTTCCGGTTTATTATAATTGTTTCTCTGTGAATTAAGCACAAGTTTCAAATTTGGGCCATGCATGTTTGAGCATTTAAACTTTTAAATGACTTGAAATAAAGATACGCAAGATGTGCAATATTGTGAGGACCGAATGTTCTCCGACGTACCAAAGTCGGGCGATTTTTTTTTTTTTTTGATATTATGTATATATATATATCTATTTATAAAAAGAGTAGCTTTCTTTACTTTTGTGATTGTAATATATGATACTTTGCAAATATCATGAAACTTATGGATGCTGAAAACGAGGAAGAAGAAGAAGAATTGACAACACAAAGAAAATAACGAAAATATGGTACATCGAACAACAATCGATTAAAATCCTGTAAGGAAAAGGTTTAAAAGGTGTATTTAGACATTCAAATCGTAACGATACCAACAAACCCAGTGAAAAATGAAAATGTTTTGTTTCCGAGATTTTGTCTGACCGTCCTCGTGAATTGATTCCAGAAAGAGGCTGTTAGGAACGATAATAGAACTGAGCAGGGAAAATACCGAACAGAGTTGTCTTTCTTTGACCGTAAAGAATATACCTGCTACGATAAAAGCACATATCCCAGACATGCGGGGATATGTGGAATTATCTCGCTGTCCATTGCACTACCTTCGAGGAAGTACGACTTGCAGACCTCCGACGGTGTTATCTGTTGTTTTCGCCTTGGCAATGAAAAAAAAAACATAACACCGTCGGAGATCTGCAAGTCGGACTACCTTCAAGGGAAAAACCATTCGATTTTTTCCAGTCTTTTGCCAGCCGTATTTTTTCGGGCCGGATTATTTATTATTTTTTGGGGTAATGTTTTAATGTTGAAAATTACTCAAAAGTTAAAGTAATTTAACAACGTGATTTTTCAGCCATATAAACATCAAATACAGAAGGAGTTCATCTCTTGCAAGCAGATCACTTCATTTTAATGTCTTGAATGGCATATGATACCAATAATCTATTCACTTTAATGATATTCAACGGAAAAAGTGACAAATTATGGATAAAATCGATAATTCAGGCTGAATGGTGCTAATGACTTCTGAATTTGATTAATTCACTCCAAATTGCTTTTGAGTTTGGAAAAAGTTTGTTCCATTTTTATTTGTACTTAGTTTATGATACACACCAAATGTTATATCCACTTGATTACCTAGTAAAACCTATGTTATCTTTATCTTGAATTCTTTAAGGTTAAGTTCCCAGGAACACTGTGACATGAATTATTACATCATTCTCGTAACTATCACATGAGCCTAAACATATGTTTTGTATTCTGCTGATCTTAGCTAATACCATGAGAAACTTTTGTGTAATCTGTTTTTAGACTTTAGTTAATAAAATGTATTCAAAGTAACAAGACGTTTTCTTTCATACACAACAATTTGGCGACGAGGATGTTTGATTAATTGACAATTCAAAGTTTTTCTTCGGACATTATTATCCTGTGAGATATACTTGGTTGTTAATTATGGCAGCTGCAGGGTACATCGGTAAAATTGAGCCTTTCGACGAAAGTATAGAAACATGGACTTCCTATGTTGAGAGACTTGATCAGTATTTTGTAGTTAATGACATCGATAGCGAGAAAAATGTTCCAGCATTATTAACACTGATTGGCGGAAAGACATACGGACTTTTACGCAATCTTACAGCTCCAGACAAACCGTCAACTATCACGTATGCAGTTATAACAGAACTATTGCAGAAACATTTATCGCCAAAGCCATTAGTGATTGCAGAAAGGTATAGATTCCATAAAAGGAATCAAAGGCAGGACGAAAGCGTAAATGACTACGTAGCTGAACTCCGAAAATTGTCGGAACATTGTGCATTTAGAGATTTAAATGATGCACTGAGGGACAGATTTGTTTGCCGACTGAAGGAAGATAGCATCCAAAAGAAGCTATTATCAGTGGCGGATCTAACTTTAGCAAAGGCGTTGGAAACCGCAGTAGCGATGGAGATGGCGGGAAAGGACGCAATCGAGCTACAACGCAAACAAGGGGAGGCAACTGTCCATAAGATTAATAAAGGCAGAGGACGAACTTCCTATAACGCACAGCAGCAGAAGGCACCAGCAATGCCGCCTAAGAAACGATGCTTCAGATGCCGTAGGAAGGGGCATGATCCGAATGAATGTCGTTTCAAAGATGAAATATGCCATAAATGTAAAAAGAAAGGACATATTGTGAGAGCTTGTCCGCTAAATGTTACAAAGAATGGAGTCAAATCACTAGAGGATGATTATCACGAAGAAGATATTGCGAAACTCTCCGTTGATTGTAATACAGTACAAAAAGGAAGAAATTCTGATGTTATTTGGATCGACGTAAAGATAGATGGTCATTGTACAAAGATGGAATTAGACACCGGATCGGCAGTATCAGTGATGTCAAATGAAGATTTCAAATCTGTGTTCAAGTGCCGAAAATTGTCGAAAACATCGCTTATTTTACGTACGTATTCAGGAGAGAAGATTAATCCTTTGGGAGTGATTAGCGTACACGTCACATACAAGGAGCAGGAGGCAGATCTAGACCTTTATGTAGTAAAAACTAAAGGACCTGCCTTACTCGGGCGCGACTGGTTACGGAACATAAGGCTTGACTGGCCAGGAATTAAAACACTGTCATCAGGTGAGAATTACAAACATAAATTAAATCAGCTTCTCATCAAACATAGCGCACATTTTAAGCCAGAGATCGGTAGCTTGAAGCAGAGTAAAGCTACGCTTAAGCTGAAGGAAGACGCATCGCCAAAATTCTGTAAGGCGAGACCAGTACCATACTCACTAAAACCGAAAATCGAAGCAGAGATGCAGAAATTAGAGGAACAAGGTATTTTATCGAGGGTAGAAGTCAGTGATTGGGCCACACCCATTGACCCGTTGTGAAAAAGGACGGGTCGGTTAGGATTTGTGGAGATTTTAAGGTGACAGTCAACCCTGCATTACAAGTAGACCAGTATCCGTTACCACGGATAGAAGACATATTTGCAAATTTGGCCGGAGGAGAAAAGTTCTCAAAAATCGATTTGAGACAAGCCTATTTGCACATGAATCTCGAAGAAATTTCGAAGCCGCTGTTGACGATCAATGCGCATAAAGGATTGTATAGGTACAACCGAGAATGTTGTACGGCGTGGCGTCAGCTCCAGCTATATGACAACGAGCCATTGAACAAGGACATCCGGGAGTACAATGTATACTGGATGATATGGTCATCACTGGACGGAACGATAAGGAACATATCGAAAATCTAGCGAAGGTACTTCAAAGACTGGAAGACTTTAACTTACGAGTCAATAAGGAGAAGTGCGAATTCTTCGCCGATAGAGTCGCGTACTGCGGACATGAGATCGATAAATCGGGTATATGGAAATCCCGCGACAAAATCGATGCCGTAATCAAGACTCAAGCGCCAGGAAATGTGACGCAACTTCGCTCTTTCTTAGGTTTGATCAATTGCTACAACAGATTTCTACCAAATCTAGCGAGCGAAATGAAACCTCTTCATGAGCTTTTGGAAAAAGGAAAACCATGGGCATGGAAAACACGACAACAGGAAGCGTTTGAAAAAGCGAAAAAGCTAATAACATCGGAACCTGTATTGGCACATTATGACCCACAGAAAGGAATACGACTTGCGTGCGATGCATCACCGTATGGATTAGGAGCGGTTTTGTTACATGTATTTGATGACAAGACAGAAAGACCGATTGCTTTCATTTCAAAGTCACTATCAAAAGCAGAGCAAAATTATGCACAAATCGACAAGGACGCACTAGCGATTTACTGGGCCGTAAAGAAGTTTTACCCTATCTGTTTGGCAGAAATTTTACGTTTTACGATCACCAACCGCTTACTTCGATTTTCAATTCATCGAAAAGTTTACCTGTCACATCTGCGTCTAGATTACAACGCTATGCGATGTTTTTATCAGGATTTATGTATAACATAATTTATAAGAACACAAAACAGCACACAAACGCAGATGCTCTATCCAGATTGCCGTTAAAATGTGAGAATAATAAAGATTTGATGCGGTTGACGTTTTCCATACCACACAAATCGAGACCCTACCGATGACAAGCGAAACAGTGGCAAACGCTACGAGACGTGATACAGTACTGTCACAGGTTTTATTAAGAGTTCAGGGAGGTTGGACAGAAGGTGAAAATGACAAATCGCTGTCTTCGTTTTACAATCGCAGACACGAATTATCTTTGCATCAAAATTGCTTGATGTGGGGGATAAGAGTTATTATTCCGTCAACTCTTAAGAAACAAGTCCTGGAACTTTTGCATTCTAGTCACCCAGGTGTGGTGAAAATGAAATCACTTGCGCGAAGCTACGTGTGGTGGCCAGGTATCGATAGCGATATTGAAAGATTGGCTAAAGAATGTGCAGGTTGTCAAAAGCAGCAAAATAATCCGGGCAAGGTTTATGTTCACCCATGGGAATGGCCAAGCGCACCATGGCAGAGAGTCCATATAGATTTTGCTGGACCGTTCCTGGATCAAAATTTCTTTATTTTGGTGGATGCGCACTCGAAATGGCCGGAAGTGATTCCTATGAGGAGAATTACGACGGCGAGAACAATTGAGGTTCGGAGAACGATTTTCTCAAGGAATGGAATACCAGAAAAGATAGTTTCGGACAACGGACCACAGTTTACATCCGCAGAATTCGGTCAGTTTATGAAAAACAATGCGATAAGGCATTACAAATCAGCGCCTTACCATCCAGCGACGAACGGACTTGCTGAACGATTTGTTCAAACTTTTAAAAGAAGTATCAAATCAATGAAACATGACAGCATGTCATTAAATAAGAAAATTGCAAACTTTTTGCTGCAGTACTGGAATACGCCGCATACTACAACGAACGAATCGCCAGCTAAATTATTCTTTGGACGACAATAAAGATCTCGGTTAGATCTTATCCGACCGAACATACAAGGGAAGGTAGATCGGGCCAATATGAATTCAGCGTTCGGAAAGAAAGGAAAACCGGTACCATCGTTTAAGCCTGGAGATCATCTGATTGTCCGATATTACAGAGGTAATAAATGGATCAATGGCACGATCGAATCTCTACTAGGGCCGTTAAACTGTACAGTGAAAACAGACTTTGGTTCACAATGTCATTGAACTTGGTGCACCGAACTGCGCACCTACATTTCTGCAGAATTCATGATTAAAACTGAAACCATACTGTCTCAAATTGACATGCATCTTCATTTTAAATGCGGGGGGGGTATTCACACGAGATTTATACGATTATGAGATCGTGTACTCAAAATAGAGGATAGAATGCTAGCAGATATTGAATCAATATATTGACTTACGAAAGAGTGCAATTATACCTTAAAAGCATATGTTTTGTACTTAAATTATAACTATGAAATAAAATTTTCGTCAAAATAAGAATATTTACTTGATTAGCCGAGATATAGGCTGTTCTATAGAAAGCACATTTTGCGCATATTCAAAAATAGCGCAATTTCGGAAATGACGACAGGAAATTGGATCAATAACACATGTTGTATACAGATGCCTATGACAAAAGAAAAACGAAGAGAGAGACGAGGAAAGGGTAAATATTGTGTAGCATATGATTTCTCAGGTAGCAACTTTGATTATTTATCTATGCATTTATTCCCTCGTGCAGATAAACGGCCAGAAATTCGTCGTCAGTGGATCTTGTTTCAATGTGTAATGTCAAATATTAATAACAACAGACAGCGTGTTGTGCTAAGCTATATTGAAAATGGCAGCATATCTATAGTACAGTACAAAGTGTGTTTTTCAAGATATCGAGCCCGATAATTACAATATTGTTTAGGAAGAAACTTGGAAAGATTGACTAGAAAAATGATTTGACTAGAAAGTATTGCAATTGAAAAATCATACATACAAGAGCTGAGACATTTTAAGTCAAACATTATCCTAGAAAGTTTCTTTACTAGATAAGCAATTATTTGAGATAAAAGCTATAATGTTCTAACTAATTGAACTAATACAAACACTAATAATCTCATGCAATATGTTCATACTGGGATTTCGTTTGTGTGATCCGTGGCGTATTACGTTTTGTATTCCTGCAGTCTTATAGGTGGTTTTACTTCGCGTCCAGATCTAGTTATTTAGTTGCTGTTTTCGGACGGCAGATCGGGTTTATTTGAATAAAAAGAAGGGAGGCGATCTCCAACAAGACCCCGTTGCAGCATCAACAGTAAAACACCAAAACACCCGATGCAAAAACACAAAAGACGAGTACAGCACGAGACGGAAATGATACACACGACATGTAAACATCAAGGCGCAGCAGCTTTTACTGTTATAGCTGGATCGGTACGAGTGGCGGTTTGATTCGGTTACGGCACAACTTCTTGTTAAGTTTCAAGTTGTTCATTCATGAATTTCTGTTCGCGAGAACTTCGGATATGTTACCGATTACGTCTGTAGTTTGCTCCTGATGCGGTTGTGACATCGTACGAGTGAGGACCAACTGTGCTGGTGACAACTCCCTGTTCCTAATTTCGGTTCGGTGTTTTGATGCGTATTACAACACCTGGGGCAAGTTGTGGTAAGATGCGGGCGAGCTTGTAATTCTGCGCCATTTTTTTTTTTTTCATTTTGGAGATCTTCTTACTTTCGATGTCCGAATTTTCGTTTTTCAATAGATCTTTAGTCGGTAGAAGTGTTTTAGTGCGCCGATTCATACGCCTCTGTACTGGGCTTGTGCCAAGGTGCTGTGTCTGTGTGTTACGGAAGTCCAATAGTGCGAGCAGAGGATCTGATTTTGAGTGTTTCGCTTTCTTCAGGATTTGTTTGATCGTTTTCACGGATTTCTCTGCTTTTCCGTTTGACTGCGGAAGATGTTGGAACTCCCACGTTTCAGCAAAGTTTGCGAACTCTTCAGATGCGAATTGCGGTCCGTTGTCTGGAATCCCATGGCGCGCAAATTGAGCTCTGAGTCTGCGAATGACAGCCTTAGATGTTATTGAATCCAGTTGATCAACTTCAAAGAAGTTTGAGTAGTAGTCGGATGCGATCAGATAGGTGTGTCCATCGATTGCGAACAGATCCAATCCGGCTTTAGCCCATGTTCGAGCGGTGTTAGTCGTTCCTTGCACCGATGACTATCGAAGGTCTCACATTTTTGAATGAAATATCTGATCTCTGCATTCATCCGAGGCCAGTAGACGGATTTACGTGCTAGTCTCAAACAGCCTTCGATCCCAATATGAGACGAGTGTATACGATTTAGCATGTCCCTGCGTAAAACTTGAGGGATGACGGCGCGTTCACCTTTGAAAATGACACCATTCTGCATTGACAGCTCGTCTCGGTCGTTAAAGTAAGATGCTATATTAGGTGAGACATCCTGTTTTTCGTTTGGGCAACCGTTGGCAATTGTTTTACCTAATTCTCCAAGAACACTGTCTTCCGCCGTGTGTTTTTGAATCAGACTAAGTCTTTGCGGAGTAACAGGCAGGGATTGAAGCATGTTTATTTGCTCTACGCTACTTTCTTTTATGTTTCATGTTTCTATGTTGTGAGTTGGTGTCCCTTTTGCGTCTCTGTTTTGCGGTCTTGTTTGTGTGCGGTCATCTGACAGTGAGGAGGTTGTTTTACACCACAATTGTACGTTCTTCGAGACCTCTGGGTAATCGGAAAAGTGGGAGTGTTGTGCGCACGTAATCAAGGATAACCACACCTTCTGCTATTTCCGTGGCAGCTGGCTGTCCTAAGTCGGCACCGGTTGCCCATTGGCCTCGTTGGTTTATGTGTAGTCCTTTGTGTTTGATGTTTCTGTGTTGAGCGTTGACGTTCCTTGTCCCTTATGCGTCTCTTTCCGTGCTTGTCTGCTTTGTGTTTTTGCATTGGGTGTTTTGGGGTTTTGCTGTGGGTGCTGCAACCGGGTGTTGTTGGAGATCCCCTCCTTTGTTTTCTGTGGGTGTCTGTTCTGTGTTTTTTTGCATTGGTGTTTTGGGATTTTGCTGTGGGTGCTGCAACCTAGTGTTTTTGGAGATCCCCTCCTTTCTTTTCAAATTTGCTAATTGGAATGTCCGTTAAGTATGCGCGACTTTACATATCTGCTAATTGCATTTGCTTTCCGGGTCGATGCATCAGGGTAACATTGTATGTTTGCATACGGAGCAAAATACTCTGAAGTCGCTTCGGAGCACTGTGTAGCGGTTTTCGTATTATTGTCTCTAGATGTTTATGGTCGCTCTGTACTTGCACAGGTCTACCGTATGTGTATACGTTAAATTTTTCAAGTCCGAAGATCACGGCTAGCAACTACTTCTCTATTTGCGCATACCGCCTTTCGTTGTCCAATAGCTCACGACTTGCATATGTGATCCATCCTGGATAAGAGCTGCGCCCAGCCCCTTCTCCGATGCATCGCATCAGCGGTATCTTTGCATCGAAGTATTGCAGTACTGGTCCTGTTGTGACGAGCGATTTAATCTTTTGCATAGCATTCTCGTGGGTTTCCTCCCAGTGCCACGCGACATTCTTTTGGGTCCGTTTTCGCAACGGTTCACATAGGTCACTTGAGTTTTGGTAAGAATTTCGGAAGGTAAGTAACGAAGCCAACGAACCCGCGAACTCCCGATACATCGGAAGGGTTCAGCAATTCGAGAACTGCTTTTACTTTGTCCGGATCTGCTTTCAATCCGTAAGCTGTGATTATATGACCTACAAATTTGACCTCATTACGGCGGAATTTCATTCTGTCCTTGTTAAGTTTGAGATTGCGTTCTCTGCAGCGTTCCATCAATTTGATGAGTTTACGATCATGGTCAGCTTTTGTACTGTCTTCTGTGTCACCTCCGTAGACTAATATTTCGTCGAAGATGCTTTTGACGCCAGGCAGACCTTCAACCGCTTGGTCTTGCCTACGTTGAAATTCCTCAGGCGCTGTGTTTATCCCGAAAGGCATCCTTAGCCACCTGTATCTACCAACCGGCGTGTTGAAAGTTGTGAGGTATGAGCTTTCCTCATCGAGCTTGGGTCCAGTAGCATCATATCCCATCCGTCTTGCTACGTCTTTCGGTATATTTGGACATTATTTGGCCATATTTGATTGTTTGGATTGAGGATCACTGACGAGGGTTATATACCCGAAACGTCCATGTCTGGTCCACGCTGTTCATTAATCTTTCTTAAAATGAGGCAAATGAATTTGAAGACGTTTAACATTCACATGCCAAAACCCATCCTTTGCGTCTAGAACGCTGAAGCATTTAGCTTTGCTCAAGTCTGGTAGTAAGTACTCAATTGTAGGTAGATCTGTCAAACACGAAACTAGTTTCATTCCTCATTTTTGCCATGTTACAAAATCGACGAAACGTGAAAATGGCGGATA
This sequence comes from Pinctada fucata, assembly GCA_028142955.1. Lineage (NCBI taxonomy): Eukaryota > Metazoa > Mollusca > Bivalvia > Pterioida > Pteriidae > Pinctada > Pinctada fucata. The sequence continues at coordinate 47,301,571 of AP027110.1, read as the reverse complement.
TATGGAGTTATCACGTTTATACTTGCTAGCTTCCATCATCCATTTATCTTGTAAGTTCCACGGAAGCTTTGATGCTATAAGATTCACTCCCGTCGAGGAGTCAACGTATCCAAAAAGAACACTGTAGCACGCTTGGTTTTTAACAGGTGCGACTTCCGTTACCAAATCAGCTAGGTCATATGAGCGCTTGTTATCGTTACCCAAAATTTTCGGAAATGACGAGATTTTCCTTTTAAGGCTGCTTTCCACCATTTCCGCAGATCCAAAACAGTCAAGTTGTTCCCAAATTTTTGACAAAGCGACTGATGCGTTATGAGCAATTAGGTCCCAACCATCGGATCAATAAATCTAATTCCTCTGTTGGTGATGTGTTAAGTTCTGCCATGATTCCTTTGGATTTTAATTTCCATGCGACATATAGCATAGGAGTGCCATCATACTTAGTAAGGCGAGACAGAAGTAATGAGAAATATAGATAATGACCATATCCCTGTATACAGCACAAAATCGATCACCCAGAAAATCAGAAACCGAAAACATACAAAATCAGGATAAAACAGAAACCAAAGCAAACAAACAAAACCCTCCACCACGCGAAACGAAGCGGACTCCCAATATGAGAGTGAGACCAGGTGCCCATGAAGAGTAAGCATCTCCTGCTTGCATGCAACACCCGCCGCTTCAATTCGGTAGAACTGTCACATCCGGTTACTTTCATTTCGGAAGACATAAAATACAATCCTTGGTTGATGGTTCAAATGGTCTATCACAGAATATAATCCACCATTCTGGAGAGTGGGACATCATAGTGTATGACGAGTTCCCCATATCGACCGTAGAACTTCCTCAGTGACGATGTTAGTCGGTCACAAACATATCCATGACTGAGAAGCTTATCTGAAAGACGCCTAGCTCTCAGAACAAAATCCGTTCAAAAGTCCTTCTTTACTAAAATTATTGCAAATTCTGACATTTGCTGATTTGATGCACTATCATGATTATATATGTATTGCTCATTGCGAGAATTAAGCACAAAAGGCGGCACTGTGAGATCTACGTTTGACTTTACAAACATGGTGTCTGTCACTTTTGATGGAAGTTCAGGTGCTTGCATTGTTAGGACGGATAACATTCCCACTGGCTCGTCTGGAGTAAAATCATGTGAAGAAAGACTACGGACAAATTCCTCGGTACGTTCCTGTTTAACTTTACAACTCAAGCGTTCATCGATATCGGGTAAGGAGTCTTGATGTCTTGTATTCGTAAGAGATGTAAAGTCCCTACGCATGGCTTCTGCTTCTGTGTGTAACACCTCAACTTCACACTTTGCTCTTACATGCTTTAAACGACTTTCGAGAGCTGTCTTCTGGTCTATAATATCAGCCTCTTCCTCAATAAATTTCAGTTTAGTACGAGAGGCTTCTAACTTAGACTGTATGCGTTGTTATGCAGTGCTTCGGCTTGAATCGTTTGAGTACACATGAGACGACGGTGCATGCGAGATGTGTGATCCATGGGTTGATGCAGGTGGATATTGTACTGGTATAGACTGCCGATTATCAAATTTTCTTTGGACTGAGTCATCAGTATAGTTATCCTCTCTATCAGTAGATGATAGACGATAGAGTTTGTCACGGGTGTGAAGCGACGGCTAAACAAAAGGTGAGTTCCTTCTTCATGCAAACTCGCTTGAGTCTTTATTCTACGTAAGTAGCTCACAAACTTGGTCGAACACTTGTTGAAAGCATGAATACAAGATTCGAGGTAATTGCGTAGCGGTATAACCAGCTGTGAACCATGTCGTTCCTTATCAATATTTTCTACACATGAATCAATATCCTTCTTGATATCATGTAGCTCTTGTAGATAATTTCGCACTGATCGCTCATTATGTTCATGTGCTGGTCTCGTGAGAGTGCGAAGACGTTGTGAACGTTGGACGTCAGGTTCTGATTTGACACTCATGATGAAGTAAACATGTAATCTCTACAGTTCTGCGTCACAGCTCTAACTTGGCTGGCAGTTGCTGATCGAAGATTTTTCACTATACAATAACTAAAGCCTCCAATAGTTTCAGAAAGTATGTTTAATTGTCTCCTCAGGTACAGCTACGGGTGAAAAACTGCTATCAAAATAACAATGAATTACAGGGTGTTAACAAAATAAGAACATAAATGAAAAGTAATAAAATAGACAATCAAAATATTCCTTAAATGATATGACCTTGACACATTTCACAATTAAATTGAAGTTAAAATCTATTCTGAGTTCATATGTATTACAATGAATCAAATCCCAAAATATCAAATCAATATTTCACATTATGCCATATAGGAAATCAATGAAAAAAGGTTAGTTCACCAGGTGAAAATTATGTAAAATTATTATGACCATACATACATGACTACACAATAGTATATCAGCATCTGACATACTAAATTATACAAAATACATCCAAAAATACCGTACAATGCAGTACTTTAACATAGGTAAGTACATATGACTGGTTAAATAAATCTTTATTTTACATAGTGCCTCATATTGTCACTCGAACAAAGGAAAAATACAAAGTCAGTCAAAACAAGTAATCGAGAAATGGCAGTTACACTGAGTACTTTTAACAAATAAAAATGCAGTTACTCTCTCTTTGGAGCATCTATAAGTGCTGAAATGATTAAAATATGTTCCAGTTTTACAGGAAGTGTAAATCAGCTTACAACGTTTTCATAACTAACAAAACCTGAAACGGATCTCTACTAGTTCCGGCACATACCCAAATTGAAAACATGCAATGAAACTAATTGGTGAAGTTTTGATTTTTCAGTGAAATTTTCTACCAATCGATATTTGATGATCCATCCTTCCATTGAAAAATAACTTTTTCCATATATTTCAATGTTCACTCTAAGGGCCCATAACTCTTGAAGTGTCCTATTTTCAAAAAACGATTTTGTCAAAATAATTATTTAATTTTGTCATCATAACTAAGCTTAGATTTTAGAGCTCCTGATTTCATGAGTGGGTACCCCAATTACTTCTCATAAACCATTGAATACACTACGAAAAGTATTTCACGATTTCTTTGTTGTTAATTATTTGCCATTAACTGTCGCGTCGTGCATTTTAGTGTTAAATTGTTGTTACTCTTCTACAGAAAAAAAGTAAAAAAAAAAACGTGTATGTTTTGACGAGGAAGCGGCGTTTGCTGCACTGAAGAAAAGAGAGGTAGATGAACCGCCAAAGGCGTCGACACCACGACAAGCAGCTTCTCGCCCCTTCTCTGCGTCTAATTCCTCTAGCTCTTCACGTAAAGCTACCACATCAATTCAAAAAGCATCTCTCATCATGACGCATCTCTCATCATGAAGAGATTAAACTTGGAATCTGATGAGGATGACAACAACGACGTTTATGAAAATAATCCAATCAATCACGTCGTTAATGACGATGAGGAGGCTACCGTTTTTCTTTTAGAAATTTAAAAAAGAACTTTCACAAACTAGCAAGGATGAATTGCAAAGACGTGAGCGACTTTTTAGTAACATTCAGTTACAAAGCTTTACAAGAATTTTACTTCTTTTGTTTGGATCACATGTATGATTTTGACGGTGTTGATCTAACTTTCCTTGTGTGCGAGATAATATGTCAAATATACTTTGAAATTACAACCGATCAACTGTTAACATTGTGCCTTGCTCGAATAATTAGAATATGGGGTTACATGGGATCTTCTTTAACTCATTTTTGTCACACTTATGCCCTTTGCCGTGTGGAGCTCGTAAAAAAGTTCCCCGCGAGGGGTTTGACGGTGTTTTGAATATATTTCCCTGACATTGTCGCCATAGCACTTTCTATATAGGCATAACATCAGAGAGTGCATGAATTTTAGATATTGTTTTCATTTTCGTGCTTAAACATCGACGGCGGGTGCGGCTAGCCAACAGGGGATGCTTACTCCTCCCGGGCACCTGGTCCCACCTCTATCTTGCTAGGGGTCAGTCGATGCTTAACTTTGTGCTCTATTGTGAGTGCTGTTGAGATTATCGTCAGGATCTTCTTTAACTCATGAACAAGTAAAACATTATTTCATATTTAAGGAGGTCCAGGACAGCCAGACTTAAATTTGATCCTATCATTTAATTTTCCTAAAAATTATAAATGTTAATAATTGAAACATACTTTTTCTACATGCAAAGTTTCATCATTTTTTTCCGTTACTTTTGAAGCTATGAAAGTACATATATACCCATTGAAAGCCCCAAAATGGGCCGTAAGTGTGACGTTAAACTTAACATACTTTAGGTAAAGAAAAACAGTTACAAGTCTTCTGAAGAGGCAGAATATTAACAAGTTCTGAATGTTTCATCTAAATATGATGTGAGCAATCGGATATGTATAGAATTATAAATGATCACTAAGATTTTTAAAAGAAATTGTCGAAAGGAGATAAATTTATGTCTATTTTCAAAACGTATTTGAGTTGCTAATTTCTAATAATAAAGTCCGTTTATCTGAAACCCTATCATTTATTTTTCGTATAAACTTGATATTATCTTCTTCATATCACAAGTGAAACACCTATAGATTGCTATTGAAATTTGACCGTCAGTTTTTAAGTTATAGTGATTTTTTTACCCACTCCCTCTTATTTCTACGTTACCTAATCCTCACGTTCTTGCGAAAACGCGCCAATGTCGCCGTTTCTATTGTGACGTCATAATTGATCAAGAGCTTTCCGATGGGGTTCTTTCAGATACTGTTCTGGACCCCCTTAAGCGTTATGCCTACAGATGCCATTTTGTGCATGAGAAATATATTTCCAAAGCTTCACTGGGATAATATTCTTTCAGTAGAAATTAACAGACGTTTGGATTCTAACTTATCCGAGTTAATCGGGTAATAAATATAGTGAAAGTTTTATATTTGCCAATTAACATTGTCCTTCTTAAAGTGTTGAACGCATGGAAATTTGTTTGGAATTTTCTTCAAGAAGGTATAGAGTTGGAACCCTTCGACATTATTTTCAATGTGATAATGTACAAGCATATCGATCGTAGGTTGAGGGATCTGATTTTTTTATCCGACCAAAGCAGAAATAAACTATATAATATTTATTAAAGAGAAATAACGGACCTTAAATACCGAATGCTGAGTATCAAAGGAGAGAAGCTCCGAATGAACATCGATTCTTCAAAATATTGACAACTTTCACGTCGGGGAGAAATTTTTGCAAATATCTTTTATATCTATTACTTCTCGCCATGGTAACGTTTCTGTATATATTTACACCGGAAGTTCCCACAATTCAAATTGAGCATTAAAAGATTGTAAATACAATTTGTTTACCTTTTTCAACAAGCAATTCAGCTACACTTTTATCATTCCCACATGTGTCCCATATACTCGTCGCCGTCAAATTCGGCAACCACCCACGAACTAGTTTTACAATCTAGCATTATATCCCTGCAGTGCCAAACATAATGTCGTAATTTAGGGTCACGATCCGTAGCTAGCAGTTTCTTTCATAGGTATCTATCATTCCGAAAGACCATTCTGTGAAATACCATAGTCAAGAATTGTTTTAGTTCCTTGCACAGACTGCTGTTCCGTTCACTTTTACTTCCAGGACCCCTTCCCTCTTTCCACCAAAATTGTCTGTTTTCCTCAGAAGTAATGCAAGGCCTACAATAGCAATACGGACACCCCTCTTTTTCCGGTTTTTGTTCTATCACGTATGGAGTCTCTATATTTTCATCGCGATCTACACCACATACGTCATATGTATCTGTCCCTACGTCTACCACATCAACAGACGTTTGATGATCAGATCCAGGTATATCCCATCCAAACTCATTGCTCATCGGAAACTTCCAAAGTTCTGGTAGCCATTTTACAGACCGCGGGAAATGATCAGAAAGCAACGAGCTACAAATATGTTATCACTTTCCGTTTGCTGACCTTCGACATCTGAATGGGTTATCGGACGTAGATCAACCTATGTATCATCCAACTGTACAAGGATGTATATTAGATAAGGACAAAGGAATGGTATGGGACCACTAAAAGGAACATAACCATTATATGAAAAGAAGGGAAGAGATCTCCAACAAGACTCCGTTGCAGCATCAACAGTAAAACACCCGATGCAAAAACACAAAAGACGAGTACAGCACGAGACGGAAAAGAGACACACGACATGTAAACATCAAACACAAAAGACCACATAAACCGACGAGACCAATGGGTAACCGGTGCCGACTTTGGTCGGCCATTTGTCACGCAAGTAGCAAATGGTGTGGTTATCCTGGATTACGTGCGCACAACCCTCTCACTTCTCCAATTACCCAGAGGTCTCGAAGAACGTACAATTGTGGTGTAAAACAACCTCCTCATTGTAAGATGACATCACACAAACAAGACCGCGAAACGCAGAGGCCCCAGAGACACAGATGAATATGTAAATGGATATAAAAAGAGGGCATGCTTAATACAGTCCGTGCTCTGCCGGCTGTAGAGAGCTCATGTATGTAATCACCCAAGGAGTCCGACTGACATTAAAATCAACTGTGAACACCAGATTCGTGTCTATATTTAAAGACCCTGATGTTATCACAGAACTTACCTACCTCCAAGAACATTATGTCATCACACCAGCGGACAAAGCCTCAAATAATTACACATTTACTTGCAAAAAGTACTATTTCGACAGTCTAGTTAAAGAGTTGGGTTTAAATTCGACACCTGGAAATCCCACTTACACCCCAACAAACCTTTCTGCCTCTGAAATAATAGATAACCACAAATCAGCTCTTGCTTCCTTTGGCTTCGACACTACCAATTTAGATTTAGATTTACCATACTTATACTGCATACCTAAAATGCATAAGAATCCGTACAAACAACGTTTCATCGCTGGTTCCTCAAAATGTTCTACCAAATCTGTATCGATCTTACTCACGAAAGTTTTATCTGAAATCAAATCTGGGCTACAAAAATATTGTTCGACAGTATATTCTCGCAGTGGTATCAACCAGATGTGGATTTTAAAGAATTCGAAGGAACTTTTAGAACATCTGAAATCCACTCATTTTAGTAGAGTCCATTCGATCAAAGCCTTTGATTTTTCGACACTTTACACTACAATTCCACATTCTAAATTGAAAGAAAGACTCGCAAAAATTATAAGTAATGCGTTTACAAGTAAGAACGGTAATCGCAAATACAAATTTATTGTTGTTAACTATGACAAAACCTACTTTGTAAAAGAAAAGTCAGATTCTGAAAATAAGTACACTGAAACAGACATTATTCAGATGTTAAACTTTCTGATCGACAACATTTTTGTGTTGTTTGGAGGAAAGGTCTTCCAGCAAATTGTCGGAATTCCAATGGGGACCAATTGTGCCCCACTCCTTGCCGACATTTTCCTTTACTCGTACGAAGCTGAATTCATTCAATCTTTGGTCTCTGAAGGGAAAAGATACTTAGCTTCTGACTTCAACTTCACTTACAGATACATAGACGATGTGTTGTCCATCAATAATCCAAAATTCGCGGATTACCTGAGCAGTATCTATCCTTCGGAGCATGAAGTCAAAGAAACTACAGAGACAAATAATTCAGCATCCTATTTGGACATAATGTTGTCCTACGACACTGATGGTCACATGAACACCTCACTCTATGACAAACGTGACGACTTCAATTTCAGCATTACGAACTTTCCTTTTCTGAGTAGCAACATCCCGTCATCGCCTGCTTATGGCGTGTTCATATCTCAGTTGATACGCTATGCCAGAGCAAGTACCAAATATACGGATTTTGTTCTGAGAGCTAGGCGTCTTTCAGATAAGCTTCTCAGTCAGGGATATGTTTGTGACCGACTAACATCGTCACTGAGGAAGTTCTACGGTCGATATGGGGAACTCGTCATACACTATGATGTCCCACTATCCAGAATGGTGGATGATATTCTGTCATAAACCATTTGAACCATCCAACCAAAGATTGTACTCTATATCTTCCAAAATGGAAGTAACCGGACGTGACAGTTCTACCGAATTGAAGCGACGGGTGTTGCATGCAAGCAGGAGATGCTTACTCTTCCTGGGCACCTGGTCTCACTCTCATATCGGGAGTTCGCTTCTTTTCATATGGTGGAGGTTTTTGTTTTTGTTTGCTTTTGTTCCTGTTTTATCCTGATTTTGTATGCCTTCGGTTTCTGATTTTCTGAATTATCGATTTTGTACTGTAGACAGGGATATGGTCATTATCCATATTTGTCATTCAGAGAGGACAGGTGGTCGGGGCACTGTCTTCTCTAAAGAGGTTTGGACAGGGCCCGTCATGGAGTCCAGTCGTCACAGCCAGTCAGAGTTCAAGTCTCAAGGATGGGCTTGTACAAGACTGTATAAACACATTTAAATAATAAAATAGATAAATTACCTATTTGAAATTATTCATGAATTTTATTTTACAAGGGCTTTACAAAGTGTGTTTGTTTTGTCTTTGATGCCTTTATATTGTATTTATTAAAATATTATATCATAATGCATAGGTTATGAGATAAAGAATCTCCGATTACCCCTTTACGTTGGTTCTCATAATTATACAAAAACAACAGAAAAAAAATTGCGTTATTCACATCAGCAATGGCGTACAGAGAATCAAGACGACCACCATCTTTCAAAATTTCCGTACCAGGAAGAGATGACACGAAAAATTCTATATTTTAAATACTTTCGGATGTAAGAGAAATTTTGGTAAGAAAATATAACGAACCTGTGAACAATGCTGAAATCATGGAGGTATTATTAAAATCTTATTTGGAAGAACAAAGAGGAAATGTTGGTACACGTGAATTTGGAGGAGGAGAAATGAACACTTTCCTAAGCTGCAAGAAAGAGGAAACAAACGAGCAAATATTCATGACAGCAAAATCTTCCCTACAGCGGCTTACAGAAGTTACAGAAAATCATGATAGAGTGTGTGATGGAAAATTGGAGAGGAAGAAAATAACCATGAAAGGACATGTTGCTGCCATGAATATGAAGTGCAGTGTGACCAAAAATCTCAATATGCTTTGGTCGTCTTCACCTTACTTACCAGACAACGTATACCTTGTGAACAGAAGGGTCTATCATGGGTTTATATGCAGTGGTATGTTGCCCGTACACTATTATCGATTCACAAATGGCGTTGGTTGCGGAAAGCTAGGCATCCAAAAGCGAAGTCAATATTTCAAAAGCATGAAACCAACAGTAAAGGCAGAATATGCGGAAAGTATAGATTTGGCACTTGGTGGAGAGGTTGCATTTTCGCATGAGGATGTTATCGAAATCATGACCGATGCTCGCCATTGTTGGCAAAAAAAAAATGCGAAAGACATCAGTGTGGTGGCGATAGGAGAAAAAAACGCATAATGTCCTACGATGTGAACATGTGAAAGGGGAGATGATCCTATATCCCAAAGACACGAGCGAATCGGGACAGAGCGAATTATAAATCGATAAATGCTGAGGGTATTTTTATCAAAACCCACACCCATGACAGAAACTTGTCAACAAATAAATTTGTGAAAAAATACAGGAAACGCTGTGAACCAAAACGACACATGGCATGGGGTGAAATCCATCAAAGCCGCAATGAAGAAGATTTCTAGTGATCCCGCATACTTAAAAAATAAAACCTGGTCTGAGCTTCTTCAAGATAAAGTCGAGTCCGTGGCTACTCACTGTCATTGGGCTGTAAGGAAGTGCGACAGGGAACCCGAGAAACTTAAGATGCTGATCATCAATGTGATCGAACACTATCGTTACAACGATGAGAAATGTCACGAACCCAAATTATGAACCACAGCGGTTAGTGCTCACTGACAATGTGTCGCAGAAACTTCTCCGAGGCTTCATTATAAATTCCACACTTTTCAAGAATGCCAGTGATTTTGTATATGGAAAGGACACATAATATGTTGAAAGTTTCAACAACACAATCAACATGTTTCAAGACAAAAACATTTCCTTTAAGGACTGCGCGTACCGAATGCGCAGTGAATTAGCAGTCTGTCACTGGAATGAAAATGTGGACCGGAAGTATTCATCCGTATGGAATCCGGTGCGTCCTAATGCTCCAAGAAATACCAAAGGAAAAAAGAATTATAAAGCACCGACATACAATTACAGAAAAGGTATCTGGGAACGACAAATAAGTGATTTATTCAGTTGAAAAATGTTTTAGTGTTTTCGATAAGAATCAGGAGCTTATTTGTATTTGTTTTTGTAATTCCAAGCGATGTTTGTACCGTACAAAATAAACGATGGGTATATCATGTAATCACAGGAGGGGGGGTGTCCAGCCCATTGAGGGATGTCCAGTGCGTGTGATGACCCCTAGATCCGCGCTTGAATATTATTATATAAACGATGTTATAATACTAATTGCATAAATTTTATAGTTACGATTATAAACTTTAAACTTAGGTACTTTATTTAGGAATTGATTTCAAGTATTAATTTGTTTAAAATTAGTTAGGCACTGCATTTTATTACATATTTATTTCATACATTAAATTTTCTTCGACAGCACGTATTTTCGTTATACATGTAATGAGATTCGGCAGCTGAGTAATATCACGTGCGTTATAACACATGGGATATATTTTTTTCAGCAGTAGAACCGCACCTTCGCCATAATTGCTGTAGGAGTGTAAAACAAGTAGGTCAGAAACTGGTCTTTTAAGCGTTCAGTACCATAATCTTCAAAATTTGTAGTTTTATGGATTTACATTCTAAAAAGTATTATATACAAAGAAACCATTTTAGACATGCAATGTGGAAAACTTTAATGGAACCCTAACTCTTGATAGGCCTGTAGTCTGGCATTTATTAGTCCAGGAATTTTGATCACTTAATAAGAATACTGTTGCAGCGTTGAAAGCTTAAAAACAAATAAAAAATGGAGTAATGTAAACAGTAGATTCATCCTTCTGGCTTATCAACACTGTTGTTAAAGAGAGGTATAAAACATGTATTTTAAAAACCACTTTTATATCTCAAATACCATATTTTATGTTTGCTCTCAAGCCGTGTTGAGCCTCATCCGCAATGTTAAGAATATCACGATGCGCGCGCATCATTCTATTGTGATCTAGCGTCTCTGCAGTATCAGAACTTGCGATAAGTCAAATTTAATGACTAAATCTGTTTTTGTGAAGGTTAGACTATTGCTGGATAGGAGCTAACATTGCCTATCTTGATTGCAGCCCCTGTAAGGTAATTTACTTGGGATTTAATTGTATTTGCATTCGAAATCTTCGAGGGAGTCTGAGATCCCGATTGATACAACAAACACAGTGCGCCATTTTCGACTATTGGTATTTTACATAAACTGGACTCCTGTTATTTTTACGTTTGATCTTTTATTGACTTGCTGTTTATTTTTAACTTTCCGTGTTCCAGAATATAATTTTAGTTCGATACAAATGTACGTAAACAATTACTGCCGAGACTCAGTAACCAGCTAACTTGAGATCACGCGACTTTGTAAACAACAATGACGGAGAAAGTCTAGAAAGTGCTGGTGTTAGGAAGCTCTCACATCATTATGTTCGACTTTTGGAAAACGAAATTACAGCTATAAAACCAAATGCCCTAGTCCATATAGTAGGAAATGATCTGAACAGGAAAAATGTGACAATGGATTGCGTTCAAACATTATATTACCATTTGCACCACCTCTGCTATGCTGATTCGGCGATTCAACTTGCGCAAAATCACCACACTTCAACCAATGCCATTTGTATAACAGTCTCGTTATTGGGTTTAATAAGGAGTTAAAGAGAGTAATCTCGGACCACCCAAACCTTAAGTACTGGTCTATATCAGGAATCAAACAAACTAAGCAGCAAATTTTCTCAGACGGGGTCCACCTTAAAGGGACGGTATCCCTGAAAATCGATTGATTTTACAAAAATTTGTAATGCAAAATCTTTCTTTTCATATGGAAGTATATATTCTCATTTGTACAAATTTTAATTTTCAGGCGAATCTAACGCAAATATTTGCAGTTATAGACCTTTAAAAATGTCATTTTGAATTTGGGGTGCGCAGCTCTAATTCATTCCGCTAGCGCCACCTATACTGTATTGAGTTTTTATTAAAAAAAATCGACAATATAAGAGTCGTTACTTCATATTTTCAAATTAAACTTTTTATGTCTCCTTTTTTCCTCTTTCTATACCCTTTGGAGTAAATTTTACGTTTTCAATAAAAATTATTTCAGGGACACTGTATCCTTAATATTGTGGGACTTGTGAAATATTACAAGAATGTGCGCGGTACTATTATTTTATATTCCATGAAGATGCCATGAAAACCAAACGTGGATATCTTGAAGACAATATTCATATCCTTTGTATTCATCATTATTAATTCATTGATTTTAGTCTTTAATCTTCTGTAACTTATATACTTGTACTGTAGCAGGATCATAGTTCCAACTTTTAGCACTGCTTAATTATCTATTTATTCATTTTTATTTATTTATTCTTTATTCATATCCCTGCATATGTCCCTATACCAAATACTACGTTTTTGCTCCCTTTTCCACGCGTTGAAATCTAGGCCTGGGGAATTAGTATATTTCCACCTCGCGGTACATCCTTATTGTTGAGAAAAACGATATTAATCCATTCCTCTAAAATTTGAATAACGTTAGCCATTCACGTTTGTCAAGCCATAATCGGTACGTTGTATTCATCATGGGTATACCTGACCGACAGTTTTTTTGGGCAGAATCCCCCCCCCCCCCCCCCCCACAAAAAAAAAAAACTCCAAAATGTTTTAGTATTTCACAGGCATAATATTTTATTATGACTATTTCGTTCTATAAAACATTTTGAAGATAGTATCTTCGGCTTTAAATTTATAACATGGCACTTTGTTCAGTTCCAAATGTACTTTGTTCAGTACAATGTCTTTGAGCTTTTTATGAGTATCAAGTTCCAGGCTAAATGTATATATTGAGATTATCGTCAGGATCTTCTTTAACTCATTTGTGTCACACTTATGCCCTCTGCCGTGTGGAGCTCGTAAAAAAAGTTCCCCGCGAGGGGTTTGACAGTAAGTGTTTTGAATATACTTCCCTGACATTGTCGCCATAGCACTTTCTATATAGACGGCCTCAGACAGCGCATGCATTTTATATATTTTCATTTTGAATTCGTGCATGAATATCGACGGCGGGTGCGGCTAGCCAACAGGGGATGCTTACTCCTCCCGGGCACCTGATCCCACTTCTAGCTTGCTAGGGGTCCGTCGATGCTCAATTTGGTGCTCTATTGTGAGTGCTGTTGTGATTATCGTCAGGATCTTCTTTAACTCATTGAAACAATCGTAAGTTTTAAGTCAGTTTTGGTACCATGTGCAGTACCATAGGAAACCCGTTTTGCTTTGCACTATGTTTCAGTTCATATGATAGGGGTTGGTTGATACTATGTTCAGTATCTTACTGCAAGTCATTATTAAAACTGCCCTCGGTACTATGTTCAGTTCCATATAGCAGCGATGTTGATACTATGCTCAGACTCTAGGCTTAATTCGCACTATGTTCAGTTCCACATAACAGCATGGTTGATACTACGTTTACACAGCGTTTTTACACAGAAATTAATGGAAAACGGAAAAGTTGTATACAACATCGTTTCCCCCTGCCCCTCGCTTTACAATGCCATTTTCAACAAAGGTGTATATTAAGGTATCCGTTGTACAATTGAGCCATTTTGCATAGCGTTTTCATCATATCCATTGTAAAGAATTAAAAATTTTATGCCTGGTAAGGTACTATAAACTATATATTTCCTGAAAGGTAATTATCCCCTGAGTTAAGATATAAGTCTCCCAAGTCTTAAAAATCAAAGGGGAAAACCTCTTGTGCAACTTTGTTATTTTGCATATGTTAATATAGAGCGAATAGACAATTTCAATGCTTCATCAGTTATTCCCCTTTGTTTTTAGGTCCCCAAAATTATTATTTCTGAGCAGTGGGCATTATAACCTTTCAGAAAATATAGTTTATAGTACCTTACCAGGCATGGAAAAATGCCCTATTGTACATCAGATACCTTAATAAAACGCATTTTCTGACCAAGTGGGGATCCGAAGCAAGGGGGGGGGGGGAACAATGTCCCCCAGGCGAAAAACGAAATAGGGGGATGGATGACTATTTTTAAATGTATCTCTAGAGCGATAAAATAGGCTATAATTTAAAAAAAATTCATTTTATATCGTGGAACAATATATTCAGAGTGTGTTCTGATCAAATATTTAACCGTTTGGAGGGAAATAAACGAAAAAGTTGTATATTTCTACACCGTGTGTATTTCGCGCCAGAAACCTACATAAATGGCTGAGAAGAACGAAAACAAACCGGATTGCAGAGTTTGCCGATTATATTGATACAATAACCTCAAAGTTAATTTCTCTTATCCAATTTAGACTTGAAAAGGTAACAGAAATATAATAAACATAATCAAAGGTCTGAAGGAACTGATGGCGACTTTCGTTTATTTATTTTAGAATATCAAACTATTTTATGGGATTTTTAAATATTGTATAAGCAGATAGAACATGTTCGGAAATAAAACATTTATGAACCTATGTCAGCATGACTGCTAGTCAGTGACAGATTCAAGGGGGGCGTAGGGCCCCCTTTTATTTTCCAATCATGGGTAAAACAATCATTTTAAATCAAGAAAGAGTGAATATTAGTGAATATTACTTACCTTTAAGTAAATATAATTGTTAAATGCATCAAATCCCATTCTTTAATTACAGTCACGAAAATGGTCATAAAAAGGTTGAAATTCAAGAGATTCCAGGAGGCTTCAACCCCCCTAACAGGGCTCTGCCCTGGACCCGCTGGGGATCTAGGAAGTCTCCAGACCCCTTGCCAATTATTTACGTCCCCCCCCCCTAAATAATAAGGTGGATCCGCACTGATAGTACAAACGTTTATTTTGTCTTATTGTATAGCACAGGGGTGAGGTATTATCGTTTGATCACAAACCCTTTCCTCTATACGTACCCTTTCTTCTATATGTCTATATTAAAAAAGTTTTATATATATAGACATATAGAAAGGTTTGTATTGAGGAAAGGGTATGTGACCAAGCGATGATACCTCACCCCTGTAGTGTATAGATCTGCATATCTGTTCCACAGGCCGTAAAAGTGCCTGGTATGTTTACGACCTGTGTATATATTGTTTAAGGCTAGTATCTCGCAGATACACAGTCATGTCAAATTTCTAACTTCAACCATTGAAAAATTCGCTATAGAGGTTCCAACAAGATCATACTTTCTACGATTGTACCTATATATTTTATCTACTGTCACCAAATTTCATTAAAAAATTCCTCGTACTTCCAGAGATATCGTAGGTACCATTTCTTCAGTGACCTAGTTTTTGTTTACTCGAATTTAGCTGTTCAGCGTGTCCGTTCCAGCCCTGGCTCGGTGTTCAGTGAGTCAGTGCATTCTATTTGCGAGATGCGACAGACCAATGCTTGATTGTCTGTGAATTATATATTGATTTCTATACAAGAAGTGTAATGTATGACCGTAACTCCTCGTTAATCGCTTTAACACTCGAACTGCTACGACTTGAATATCAGCGCCTTCCATTTTATTTACATAGAGTCACGTCGTACAGTATACTAGAGGGTAGTAGGAATTACCGAAAAGACCCAAATTGTACCGAAAAGACCCCAAATTGTACCGAAAAGACACTTAAATTTCAAAACTAAACTATATATCCATCTATTCGGTAAATATCACTGTCTTTTCGGTAAATGCTGTCTTCTCGGTAATTCCTAGTACCGCAGTATTGCCGATAAACTTGTAAGCAATCTCAACACACGTGCACACGAGTCAGTTGATGTTTACTGCATCCTAAGTATCCTTTTTAAAATAATCTCTAACTTTTTTTTAAACATTATGAAACTTATTAAATTATGAATTATGTTAAAACGCGGAATGCAATGTACGCTGTCTTAAATAAATATGGTGAATAATGAGGTCCAGGGTCATTGGGTCACACGATCGGAGTTGAGAAAAAATGTGAATATATATTTATCTTCACTCAATTTATATATTTTGGGGCGTGGGGATGTCACGGATGTGACGTCATGAAAATCCTGCGATCACTATAGCCGAGATCGCTACGCGACACTCGCCTAAAAATGTGTAAAATAATGTATTTTTGTCAATTTTCGTTCGATATTCGACGTTTTCCGTCATCTGTACCCCTACCTCTTCAACTCGTTATCATAACATCTATTACCAAATTTATTTACATAAAATACCTACTAGGCATCTGATAATACTTTATATTTTTATCATGACCAACTTTTATCTAAATTGGAAGGACAACGCACGAGAAATAATCAAGTGATTTCAGGGCTAAATCCGACCCTTATCTTAACAGCTCCTTACCGTAAAATTGCTCAACATGCATGAAAAATTAATATAAATAATAAGAATAATTCAGTTCAAGGTAACTTTTAATGGAATAACATTTGCATTTAAAACAGTTTAGGCAACATGGAACCTCCTACGAAGCGCATATAGAACGTCAGCTTGGACTTGTGTTGCTTGAACCCTGTGTTTTACGGGGAGGTGTTTTTCAAAATAGGATAAACTTTATACAATCTTATTAAAACGGGACTTGAACTTCCGTTCCTCTACGATACTCTCCACGTACAAGATCTTACAACTACCGATTAGGGGTTATCTCAGAATGCCCTTTGACCTAGATTTAAGCTCTCCCACTAAGCCAATGAAAGCGATCGAGGGCGTTTCATGCGGACCAATGAAATCGCTCGTTTTTTTCGTTGTTTGGCAGTGTTCACAAAATGGTGGCGTACGTCGAGCATGTTACGACAAAATTGAACATTCAACTAAAGAAAGAACAGCATGCCATTTTAACTTGCATGATTGAAAAAGAAGGGAGGAGATCTCCAACAAGACCCCGTTGCAGCATCAACAGTAAAACACCAAAACACCCGATGCAAAAACACAAAAGACGAGTACAGCACGAGACGGAAAAGAGATACACGACATGTAAACATCAAACACAAAAGACTACACATAAACCGACGAGACCAATGGGTAACCGGTGCCGACTTTGGAGGGCCATCTGTCACGCAAGTAGCAAATGGTGTGGTTATTCTGGATTACGTGCGCACAACCCTCTCACTTCTCCAATTACCCAGAGGTCTCGAAGAACGTACAATTAAGGTGTAAAACAACCTCCTCACTGTAAGATGACATCACACAAACAAGACCGCGAAACGCAGAGGCCCCATAGACACAGATGAATATGTAAATGGATATAAAAAGAGGGCATGCGTAATACAGTCCGTGCTCTGCCGGCTGTAGCGAGCTCATGTATGTAAACACCCGAGGAGTCCGACTGACATTCAGAGAGGACAGGTGGTCGGGGAAGGGGGGATTGTATGGCAATATTGCCAACGGGTTACGGCAAATACCTCCCATACCAACTATATCCCTTGGTCCTCCAGGTAATGGGAGAAGTGACAAGCAAAGTCACCGTGTGTTGCCCTTTGATTTCCCTGATGAAGGATCAAGTTAAACGTGGAAATGCTTTTGAGGGGATTACCGCTGCATATATAGGTAAGATTTGAATGTTGGACCTATTTTATGAGTAAACATATTGTACAAACCTACCGTAAGACGACGCCCACTTATGCTACATAGTGTCTGTGTTGGAAGGGGGGGATAAGTACTGTGATAAATTAAGTGAATTTATTTACGGTAACTTAAATAGGTTTAAATTTATCACTTTTACTATGGACCTGTAGGATACAAACAGCTAGTACAAGGAGTTACTACCTTAAAATTTAAATCTATACACTACAGTTATGAAATATTGAAAAACACGACTCATTACTAATATTCTAAATTCTAGTCTGCCTTGGTGTAACTGGTCAGCACGCCTCTTGCTTAAGCAATATGCCAGCATTGAGGAAGTCCAGGTTCAAATCCTGGGGGCAGTCTAATTATAACCAAAAGACACAATTCATGTGCACTAAAGAAGAATGTAGGATAAATTTAATATAATAGCAGGGAAATGGAAAACCTGGATGTTTTTAAGGCATCCGACAGGCACATCTTTGTATTGTATTAACACGATTAAGCCTAGATTGAACAATATTGTGTCAATACACCTCATTGACAGTTTGCCATGTAAAATATAAATTTGCATTCAAAATAAATGCATGTCCCACAAACTTAATAATATATTTATGCACAACCAATGTAATTCCCTGGGATGTTACTATCGAAAGGAACGTGCTGCAATTCGTGTATTAACACTCGTGACGTCACAATGCATAAGATCTAAAGAAACATGCCGCGACGGCTGTTCTAACTTGCGAATTGAACCCACGGTGAGATGAATTTTGACGTCACCCTTTTACCTAGAAAAGGCAATTTCAGAAAACAAGAATGAAATAGACAACTATAGTGCATATATATAGAATAAATGTCATAATTTGTGTTTTGTTACGGGTATACAACACACAGCAAGTGCATTTATCGCATGAAATGCGCTAACGCGCATTACATGTACGATAAATGCACTTGCTGTGTGTTGTATACCCGTTACAAAACACAAATTAAGACACTTATTCTCTATTTAAATACACTGATTTGCATTTTCATTATGTGTAATATAGGTGTTTATGTCTCAAAATTCAGTTTAAACACGTTATTTATTCTTATTTTATTTTACATGTAGGCCAGAGTCAAGATAAACAGAATATACTTTCAGCCGACATTATCTTCGGTAGTCCTGAGGCCTTACTATCTTCAGAATGGAAAGACAAATTGAATGACCTCAATAATACAGTAATTGTCATTGACGAATTTCAATTTAATTGCAACATGGTAAGGATCCCTTTCCAATACTGTAAACAGTCTTTTGTTCGCGAGCTTTTTATTTTCGCAATATGAGTGAGGACCTTCGATTCGCGAAAATAAAATGCCGCTTATATGTCCTAACACATATATAGTATGTTATGTACATACAATGTCGTGAAAATAAAACGCCGCGAGCCAGTCACCTCATGCGTGTTCATGAACTAAAGACGCCGCAAATAAAATACGGTTTACAGTATATTCTTTCAGTGTGATACATGTACTTTATGTAAGTCTTAAAATTAGAGATGAAAAGCAATGTTATTAGCACATGGCAATTTCTTAATGGTAATTTCCAAGAAGTGTATCCCAACTAGTAATCATTTTTACTAAACACTTCTGATCTCATCAAATAAAAGATTGCAAACAAGGTCATCTTGATGAAAAAAAATATAAAGCAATATAAATTGTGTAAAAGTTATTTTTTAGAACTCAAATTATATCTTTTTGTGCTATATTGATGTTGGTGCAATGTATTATCTAAGACTTATATGACTCATATGAGTCTTACCATTCAAAAGTAAATTAAATAATTTCAGGACCATTGCATATACATCAGTTTTGCAGACACTGAATTGTTTATGACTTATTATTTTATAATATATGAGTTAAAGAAGATCCTGACGATAATCTCAACAGCACTCACAATAGAGCACAAAATGAAACATTTGTTAAAACATACTCAAATTTAAATTGCTATCTATATTTTGAAGGGGACGGGAATGATAAAGACAGTAAACTGGCTTTCAGAAGATGGTTTGGTGAACTGAGAACAATTTGTCCAGGTGCATGTATTCTAGCATTGAGTGCTACATGTACACAGAAAGCCAAAAAACGAGTGATGAAAGTTGTAACTTTCAAAGCTGATCATGTGTCTATATTTATTTCACCTGATTAAAGAAACATAAAGTACATTGTTAAAAGAGTAACAAATAATACTGAAATGTCAATGACTTGGGTCGTAGACGGACTTCTTGAGCTTGGGAAGTTATTTCCTAAAATCTTAATTTATTGTAATGAGTTAAAGAAGATCCTGACGATAATCTCAACGGCACTCACAATGGAGCACTATGTTGAGCAGCGACGGACCCCTAGCAAGCTAGAGGTGGGATCAGTCAATAAGTGACGTAGCAAAAATATTTGACTACATAACTGATGAAGTATCAGAGGAATTGCGTTCTTGTGTTGCTATGTATCACTCCGAAAAAGGAGATGCAATAAAGGAAACTATTTTGACATCCATTTCTGATCCACAAGATAAAATACGGATCATTATTTCCACTAATGCACTTGGAATGGGGGTAGACTTCAAAAATTTATCAAATGTCATTTTATTTGGTCCTCCCAATTCCATGCTTGATGTAGTTCAATAATAAGGTAGGGCAGGGAGAAATGGCGAAAGGGCCAATGTACAAGACACATCATCTTTCTCAGTGTGATGTAGGAGAATTTCTATGATGAAACCATTTCTTGGGGACAATGACCTTGAACAACTTAAGTTGGACATTGGAGATCATACATGTTGTGATATATGCCAACAGGAATGTACTTGCAAAAACTGCGCTCTACTTACACTGGAAAAACTACTCACTGGACAAGACTGTTCATCATATCAGTATGATGAAGAGCTATCTGATACCTCTGATGAAATGAGTGATGAAATAATTGATGACAATAAATCAGATTTTGAACCTTAATATGCAATGTGAATGAAAGTGGTTTCAAGGATTCAATGTACATCTTTTTCATTTCTAATATAAATAATAAACTTGTTAAATGAAGTGTTGCATCCCCTTTAATGGCATTTACATCAATACACTGTGACATTAAGTGTCTTAATCCTGACCTTGACTTTGATCTTGAAATGTCTTCTCACCGTGGACAAATCACATGCAAAGTTTGATGAAAATCAATAATAAACTTCGACCTCTTGAGCAGCAACAAGCTTTTACCACCTACACTAAGCCACACACACAATGGTATTGCTATATCCCTTCAGCAGATATATAAATACTTTGTATGTTTGGTAATTGTTTTTAACAATTTCTGATATACCTATATGTGCAACAAGTTCTTTCATAATGAGAGCTAATCAACAAAATTGATATGCAATATGACTATATAAAATAGTCTGAAAACAAGTTTTTGTAAAACAACAAAGCCAACGACAGCCTAGGATATATACATTTGTACAATCTAACAAGCAACACGTGCAACAACTGCCTACCTCCCTGCTTATCTTATTATGACCTACATGTATCTAGATTAATCACTTAAAATCAAAAGTTATAGAAAATGTTAAAGCTTTTGTACAAGCAAATACTACAAATGATATAAAGACTACAGATTTTGACTATTCAATCAAAATTCACTGGTCCAATCTTCAAAGAACACGGTAATCTTTAAAATGTACTGTCTCTCAACCTCCCATATGGTGACGGGGGTCTATGTCTAAGAAGCATGACCGAAAGGTCCTTTGTACAATTTAAGAATGGATTTTTGTCGAGACCAGGAATTTTTTTGTTCAGCTTTCTATTTTCATTTTGACGAAAGATGTCATGCTCCAATAGATCCTTTGCCACTTTTTGAACATAAGAACAGTAGGAAGGAAGATGGTGAAATCCTTTCCTTGTTCCCATACTACTTGCAGCCTCCAGTTGGTTAGTGAGCTGAACAAGCAAAGGGTATTCTTTAGAATGCCGGATAATACTTTCTTTCGTCTTGTGACTTGTGCAAGAAGCTTTGGTGTCTCTGTTTATCATTTCTATGTATTCATCTAAGGCAATATTTGAATTCACCCCTCCTTGTAAGTTTACAAATCTGTTTCCAATAAACCTTTCCTCTTGGTCTGGGTTAAGAAGACCAGATGACATTGCAATGGTATGAATCGAAGAAATGGTATACTTTATCTTGTGATATATTGGAAGCTCGTATTTCGCAGAACGTTCACACCTTGATCCATCACCCATGTCGACAGCACTATGAAAGTAACATGACAAGCTTAAAAAGCATCGTAATGTAACAATGGACCTCATCTTTGGTTTCTCTTTTCTTCTTTGTGCTATGTTTCAGTGGAATCTTGTGTTTCTCAGACTCGTGAGCTTTTAACGAGCTAACTCGCTTGTAGTCTTTGCTGCAATGATGACAATGGAACCTTCCACTTTCAAGTGTTGACGTCCAATAGTTCTCCTCATAATGAGGATTTTCGAGCACTTCGCGGATTTCTTGGAAAACATCATCCGACTCTTCAAAAAACCACTTTTTCACCAACTTCTCACAAACTCCGTTTAACCACTCCTTTTTCTGTTCAACAGACATTCTTGATTAATCTGGCAATGTCAATTCATCTTCAACATCCATACTAAATGTACCTAGCTCATTTCTGAACATTGCAACACATATTGCATCTCCAATAGTGTAATATAGCAGTTTGTATGCTCGGTATGCATTCTTCACAGGGCCTTTAACATTCCTGTATCCGATAATATTCCTGTAGTAGTGCACAGTACATGGATCTGCAGCTGATTCAGTACTATATGTTAACTTGTAAATTGACTGCAATAATAAATACAGATTATCTTAGTACTAAAGTGCAAGTAAATCAAACATACATTTACATTACCATATAAGCACAAATGCTACAATTAGATATTCATTCAATATCTCTTTTTTCTAAATTGGATCTCCCAACACTATATTGCATACCGAAACTGCACAAGTCTCCTTACAAATTTCGATTTATTGCTAATTCTAGTACTTGCTCCACTACAATTTTGTCTAGAAATCTGACGTCAGCACTTACTGCTATTAAAGAACACATAACTAGATATTGTGAAACGGTTCTAAACAGGAACGATGTAAATTTATTTTGGTCTATTAAGAGTCATTCTCTGTAAGGACCAAAGAGGTCGAAAAACGATCATCTCAGATTTTCATGATTTTGAGTGTCTGAGCCAAGTTTGACCCCCTGATAGTAAAAATAACATTTGTTTTTGTATACGACAATCCGTTGCCATGGTAACCACCCCATCCCATTTTGACAAGAAAAGGGGGCTCTGACGAGCATGAAATGAACTACTTTCAAGTACAATTTGCTCAGGTAAACCCTTTCCATTGTTCAATTTTTCATCCAAATTGTAAAACTAGATACCTTGCTCTTTAATTTGTGTCATTAAATTATGGTAGAAAAAGTTTTAAAATCATTCAAATTTCACAACAAAGTTTCAATATTTTGACATTTTACAAAAACACAAAAAATCATCATTTTCGGCTATGCATAGCAAAATAACCCAGGCTAAGTAAAGTGATTGAATATTGTTGAATGAATGTTTGACTATCTATTAGGAAAATGTAAAAAATCCAGAGATGTTATTTTTGTTTGAAGAAAATAAATCTTATTCAAGAATGGTTACCATGGCAACATCTGCATTTTATATGATTGATGGATAACATAAAGTATCTCAGATCACAGAAGACAGAAACATGTAATTTTTGTATATTATTGAAGCTTTCAATTTTTCTGACATTTTTATTGAAATTTAGTCTATATTTTATCATCGGTTGCCATGGTAACCATGTCTAAAAAGGCCAAATTGACACTTTTAAAAGCAATTTTCCGTCTTTTCCTGTTATGTCTTTGCCTTTTATGAAAATAAGAAAGACAATTTCTTTGTTTCACTCATATAGGACATTTTTATTCTAATATCACTAAAATCAAAGGAAAATGTATGAAAAATACTAGGATATCTCCATAGCAACGAACCATTGTTATCATCAATAGACAGTGAAATTTTCATTATTATGTTAAAATTTTCTTTTTCTATCTTTCATCGTGTATATTTCAAAGTTTAATTTGATTAATTTTTAATAAATAAATGAAATGAAGCTTTTAACAGAAATTGTAGAAAAAAGGAGTCATAAAACTTAAGGGAAAATAGTAAATTTTAAAGAAAAATCACGAAAAACTGGGAAATAAATTCTTAAATCATATATTCTTATTTCAAACAAACAACTGAACATATAAGATTGTATTATTGTACAAACTTGATCAAACATGCTAATCTTTATATCAGTTTCATTAATTTAAGAATATCAAGTTATCTAATATGGAGATCGGTTGCCATGACAACCATGTTTTTCAATGTGTATTTGCCACAATTCCAAAGTTTTTTTAATTCTGAAGATGCAAATACTCGATAGAAATCGCTATATAGATATGTGTATACATCTCATTCAAGATAACTGTTTTGTGAAATTTCATTGCCAAATTTTGTGTTTTTATAATCTATCATCTTTTGGAGTCTCTTTACCTCTTAATATAATGTATAAGATATTTTCCAGGTACTTAATTTTTCTAAATTTTTAAATTTACGGTAGACAGAAAAGAATGGAAAAAATGAATATTTCTCAATAGCAACACGTCATAGTCATGATTTGCACGCTACAAAATTTCCATTATGAGTTTGTTTCTATCTTAATATCTCTATTACCTTTTGAGCAATGAATCAAATGGTATGAAGTTTTTGTAGTTGTAAAAGATCCATGAGAATTCGAGGGAAACATTTTCTTTTTTTCTATCCGAGGGCTGATTGATATGTTGTGAACCTCGTATTGATGGATTTACGGTAGACAGAAAAGAATGGAAAAAATGAATATTTCTCAATAGCAACACGTCATAGTCATGATTTGCATGCTACAAAATTTCCATTATAAGTTTGTTTCTATCTTAATATCTCTATTACCTTTTGAGCATTGAATCAAATGGTATGAAGTTTTTGTAGTTGTAAAAGATCCATGAGAATTCGAGGGAAACAGTTTCTTTTTTTCTATCCGAGGGCTGATTGATATGTTGTGAACCTCGTATTGATGGATTTAAATTTTATTAGACATTTTGCATTATTTTTCTACATAATCAACTTCAGAATCTTTACACTTTTGCCACCGGTGTGTAACAAATCCTTATCTTGACTGGTCAGAAAACCAAGGCTCACAACATATCAATCAGCTCTCGTAAAAAATAAAGATTTGTAATTATACTCACCGCAAACAAACTTTGGGTTTTTTTAAGAAACACCCTGTCCGTCCGGTTAAGAAGTTCTTAAAGCTAACTCTTCAAGTATAAGTGATAGGGCTTTCATATTTCATAAAACACATTAACCATAATAAGAACTACATTTTGATACCAAGACATTTGACCTAGTGACCTTGACCTTTGACCTACTTTTAAACTATAAGGAATAGGGGATCCGTTTAGAGACAAACATCCCGCGGGGGTATAATTCATCACTGTAAGGGCAGTTCTAGTTTTTAATTGAAAAAGGGATCGTATCTTTGTACAATTTTATCAATGATGATTCTCCTGTTATCTAAGGAAATGTTATGTCATAACTGGTTTATTAGTTGCCATTGTTCTTTTGGTAGTGTGATGTACAGGTTTTCCGCAATTCTATTTTATTTCCAAATTCTGGTACATGAGCAATTCTAGAAAAACATTCAAGGAAAGGGGGTCAGAAGCATCAGGTTGGGAGGGGGGTCAAACCTATGGACTTCAGTACAATTATACGTAAAAACTGAGAAACAACAATTTTTGGCAGGGGAGGTGTTTCTTTTGAATACAACAAAAGGGTAACTATAACTGTATCCCTCTTTTCTGTCCATTGGATCTTTTAGTACAAAATTATAGGAACCATCCTATAAACATTTATCAGAGCAGTTCAGATATCTCGCTTACATTAACTGCAATGTGGTGAATTGTTCATTGGTTTCAACTGTACAACGATGCTGATGATACAAGGTGTCTTTTTTTTTTATTCATGAAAAGATATGCAATTAAATTTTTAATGCCCCGTTTCAATCATTGTTTTACACAGTAAGGATCACAGCCTCTCTGTTGAAAACATTGAAAAGACCATTTGATATTAACAATTCAGATTTCTTTTATTCCGAAAGGGAGGATGTGTCCAGAAAATTGCTTTTAGAAAAAAAGGTATGCAAAACGAGGAAAAAAAACCATAGCTTTTATCAGGGTTCAGTGTTTGAAAGAAAGAACGTTTTAGGTTTCAAGTCTCACAGAACTCAATGCCATATTTCACAAGTTTGTGTGTTGATGAAATAAATTGTTGTAAACCCCCCCAAAAAATGACTTAAATTTCCTTGTTATGAAATCAAGAATCAATGTTAATGCTGCGCTTCTGGTATACAATGGATTAACATATTTAGAATTGGTCCTTTGGCAAGTTTGAACACACGGAGCTGAAATAATATGTGTTTGTGAAACACGAATGCCCCCGTTGGCATCTTTGTCGGTAAAACAGCTGAAAAGTAGTTCACATTTTGAGGTCGAGGTCACAAGGTCAAATTTGGTATCCAAGGAAAGGTCTTGCCACAAGAAAGTCATATGTGAAATGTGAAAGACCTATATCACTTACCATTCAAAAGTTATGGCCAAGTTAAAGTTTTTGCAGACAAATAGACAGACAGACGGATGGATAGACCAAAAACTATATGCCCCCGAATCGACTTTTGTTTCTTTTCAATGAATAGTGCATATCCATCTCAAAAATTTACTGAGCAGAACCGTTAGTCATCAGGAGTTATGATCAGGAGGTTTGAATTTTTTTGTCGATTTGATAGTTTGACAGTAGCTCATGTATTTATCATTCAACCATGCATTTGAGATGACAGGAAGTGTCAATAGCTATCCTCTGTACTTAGTATTTGCACTTTTATTAGGGAGGCATGGTACGGCATGCCTAAGAGTTTGATAAAAATATACATCAGGTTGGGTCTGACCCAAAAAGTAAAAAAAAATGTTTTTTTCCGAATATCACACCAGGTTGCCATGGAAGCAGACTTTACACATTTAGAAAATGCATATCTGGGCGTTTCCGAAGTCACATACATCAATTATGCAGCATAATCTAAAACAAACACTGATGAATTATTAGTCCCCTATCATTGCTCTTTCAAGTTAGATAAATAATGTTGGGTTTAATGCATAATCTATATGTTCCCATAGCAACAACAAAGGTATCTTATCAAAAAACTGCTCTTGGCATCTTTTTTCAAAATTCAATGATAAATAACTTTTATTTTTGAGTTTTTTTTTATGCAAATATAACATCAGCATTCACATTGGAACAAAGTTTGTTATCGTTGCTATGGCAACATAAACTAAAATAGCAGAAATAAAAGTAATTTTAGACTTAATTTAGTGTCCGTTTTTTACTAGATCATTGAACTTCAATTGAAAGTGATGATAATTAATAAATGTATTCAATTAGACATTTCTTTACATGGAAGAAAATCCAACACAAATATTTAGGAAATAGTCCGTTGCTATGGAAACATATGTGTAAAAATGTACATAAGGCCACTTTGAGTCCTTGGATACGGGCATCAAAGGTCAAGTAATCTGAAAATGTTTTAATCTAAAATAAAGTTAAGACTTTGCTTTGTCATATATGTAAAAATAGTTGTGCTAGCATGTTTCTTTTTTCAAGGAAAAGGCCTCAAAAATAGCGGAAAATGCTTTTTTCAGATCGTATGGCCAAATTACTATAGCAACTACTAACATTTTGAAACTTGTTTCATGTATTTTGAGAGTTTATAGCATCCACCATCAATTTGAAAAAAAAAAATCTTATCATGTACCCATTAAGAGAGAAGCAAAATTGGTAAAATACAGACAACATTTTGAAATTGATATATTAATATTAGTTAATTTTGTTGTCATGGTAACCAGCCATTTTCACAATATCAGACACTACGAGTGAGCTTATCTAAAATTTCACGTTAAGGTATGTGTTTTAATATAATTTTAGTATAGAATAATTCAAGATAATATTAAAGAAACTGAAAATTAAAGCATACTCATGAACATTTTGCTATTCGGTACATCTGAATATGCTTCGTTGCTATGGAGAAATATGTGATTTTTTCATATATTTCCTCTACAATATAATGATTTCTTCAAAATATGATATACCTGTTATACGAAAACAATGAAATTGTTAAGTTCCGTTTATTATAAGGCACAGGATCAAAGACAAATGACTTAAAAATGCTGAAAATAGTGAATATTGTAACTTTTTGACATGGTTACCATGGCAACCGATTACAAAATACAGCCTGAATTGACGTAAGAATATCATGAGATCTCTAACTTTGATTTTCATACTATTTTGGTATTTTTATCTTTTTTGAATTTGAAATGCTGCTCGTAAAAAAGAAATCGAGTAAAATGCAGATGTTGCCATGGTAACAATTTTCACAAATTTAAACAAAAATAACATCTCCAATTTTTTTATATTGTTATGAGGAGAGATTGAATTATCTGAAAACAGTATCATATCAGGTGCGAGTGCCTGCATCATTTTGTAGATACCTCTAGAAAAGTGCTAATTTACGAGTTTGTGAATTTTGGCAAAATTACACATATTTGTCTTGAAAATTTACATATTTGGAAATAATTTTCTTTTAATTTTTCTTCTTCATTATTAAGTTCCTGGGTTACTCTGTCAAATGTTTGTATTACATCTAATGCTGATATGTTAATTTAAAAACAGTGGGGTTACAAACCTACCTCATTTTGTCTCATTTTTTACTACCTGAAATTGGGCCAAACAAGTCAGTGCGTTTCCATGGCAACCGTCACATGTATGAATGAAAATGATATCAATTTTGAATACAGGTCTTATGTTGACCAAAGTTTATCAAAATCACGAAAATTTGAGGTGGTCATTTGAACACCCCTATAAAATTCTTTGGTTTTTACAGAGAATGGCTCTTAAGAATTCAGGGGATGTGATTGAAAAAATGAAATCTGGAAATTTCCAAGCCAATACGATTTCTTCATACGACTTCTCTAATATGTACACCACACTTCCTCATGACAAAATTAATGATCGATTATCTAAACTCATTAAATCTGTTTTGATCGAGAGCGAAAAACTTACATTTGTACATCTGAATCGAAGGGTTTCTTTTCCTCGACAGACTACAAAGCATACAAATCATGGACCTGTGTAATGCCTTGTCCTTCCTCTTGGACAATATTTATGTTAGATTTGGTGAGGATCTATACAAGCAGGTTGTAGGAATTCCTATGGGTACTAACTGTGCGCGTCTTGTTGCAGATTTATTTTTATACACTTATGAAAAAGAATTTATCCAAAATCTTCAAAAGCAAAGAAAATTTGATGAGCTGAAATGTTTCAATAATACTTCTAGGTATCTGGATGATATTCTAACCATTGACAATCCTGCTTTTGAATAATATAAGAATGAAATTTATCCACAAGAATTAACCCTTAACAAGGCAAACCTTTCAAATACAGAAACACCCTATTTGGACCTAAATATCAAAATTGTAAACGGAAAGATTCATACAAGTGTATATGACAAAAGGGATGATTTTGGATTCAACATAGTAAATTTCCCTTGGCTTGACGGTGATGTTCCAAGATTACCGTCATACGGCATTTACATATCACAGCTCATCCGGTACGCTAGAGCATGTACTGATATTTTGGATTTTCACAGTAGAAATTTACAAATTACCAAAAAACTTTCAGGTCAAGGTTTCCGCTTTCATAAACTAGTTAAGACTTTCTGGAAATTTTACAAAAATTACAGTCAACTTCTTTTAAAATTCGGATCTATACATGCAACAGAGTACATTACTATGGGTATTACACAACCTGTCTTTTATGGTGATATGATAAACAAAATAAAGAGGATCAACGGTAGGCAGCATAAGCATCGAAAATGCGTCAGAATCATCAAACGCCTTTTATACCGTGGATATGATCCTAATGTCACCAGACGGACACTAGGCTTTGTACTTGACCAATCTACAGTCTTGTACGAGCGCATCCTTGAGACTTGCACTCTGACTGACTGTGACGACGGGACTCCATGACGGGCCCTGTCCAAACCTCTTTAGAGAAGACAGGGCCCCGACCACCTGTCCTCTCTGAATGTCAGTCGGACTCCTCGGGTGATTGCATACATGAGCTCGCTACAGCCGGCAGAGCACGGACTGTATAACGCATGCCCTCTTTTTATATCCATTTACATATTCATCTGTGTCTCTGGGGCCTCTGCGTTTTGCGGTCTTGTTTGTGTGATGTCATTTTACAGTGAGGAGGTTGTTTTACACCACAATTGTACGTTCTTCGAGACCTCTGGGTAATTGGAGAAGTGAGAGGGTTGTGCGCACGTAATCCAGGATAACCACACCATTTGCTACTTGCGTGACAGATGGCCGTCCAAAGTCGGCACCGGTTACCCATTGGTCTCGTCGGTTTATGTGTAGTCTTTTGTGTTTGATGTTTACATGTCTTGTGTCTCTTTTCCATCTCGTGCTGTACTCGTCTTTTGTGTTTTTGCATCGGGTGTTTTGGTGTTTTACTGTTGATGCTGCAATGGGGTCTTGTTGGAGATCTCCTCCCTTCTTTTTTTACCTCCATATAATTCATAATATACCTTATTAGCACAAAACCTGTAATTACATTGTCTTCCTACAGACATGTACATGTACAAGGTATTTTATGGAGGTAAATGATTATTTAATCCTAAACGTACTAAGACAGTTTTTTTTTATAAAACACTGAATGCGCGAATGAGACAATGATATTAAGTCTGAATCAGTGTTCTTAAGAATGCAACCTCTGCTTCATCCAAGAAAGATTGCAAGTGCATACCTGGTATTGACGACATAGCATGTAACAGCTCATGTCTACCGCCATTGCGTGCTATAGTAAGTAAATCGTTGAGAGAGCGGTAGACTCTGGATCGTTTTCCTAGTTGTCCGTTTCGTCTTTTCCCGTGCGACCTGTGTTTTCTTTTAGTACTTGGGCGAATCGAAAAGGTGTTGATATTGTTGGTAGAAGCTGAGGAAATGTTTCCTTGTCTATAGATTTGATCGTTTAAACCAAGAGGGTAAGCAGTCTAAGTTTGGTGATCCAGGCAAGTTCAGCTTGTAGTCGGCGTTTTTTAATTTCGGTCTTGCTTTCATTTTTACGTTTTGGAAAAGTCTGAACTGGAGTAATAGCGATATCTGAAACAGAACTGTTATATTAAACAAAGTGATTATAAAGAAAGTTTCTTTGTTTTTCTTTTTTGACGTGAGGTTCTGATCTTATAAGAATGGTCCCTTAAACGAGATTTTAAAGGTTAGTCTGTCTCACCTACATGTTGTGCGCCACATCCCCTGGCATTTCAAGTCATAACACAAATAAGATCTTGAAACGATCAATCGATGTCTTGGTCTACCTCGATGTTGAATTTATGCCCATTTATACTAGATGTTATTGTGGAGTCGCATTTGATGAGGCAATTTGAAGGACAAACCTTCCAAACTTTGTGAAACCAAAAAATTACCACCCAAACAGTAGTAATTTAACGAAAAGCCATATTTCACAGGACGATTATGATCATCCGCAAACAGTTTTGAATGAACTTCGTACAAACAATATTGGAGAGTACCATGCTTTATATCTGAAGACGGATGTTTTGTTTCTAGCAGATTGTTTTGAAAGTTTTGGGGATACCTGCCATAACACTATGCTTTAGATCCGTGTCATTTTTTTACAAGTCAAGTTCTTGCATGGTCTGCAGCATTTAAAATGATTCGATGTATACTTGATCTTTTAACTAATCCTGATATATACCTCTTTTTTGAAGAGGGGTTCGAGGTGGTATCCAATAGACAACGAGCATGTGACAATTCACCAAAGTTTGATATAGCTTATTTAGATGCAAATAATCTGTACGGAAAGAATTTTTGATGGATGACTGACCAAGAGATACAAAATTTTGACGTCTTACAGAGTCAAGTAGCAAAGGCTTTGTGCTTGATAAATTTAAAGACCCTGATGTTAACACAGAGCTTACCTACCTCAAAGAACATTATTTCATCACACCAGCGGATAAAGCCTAAAATAATTAAACATTTACTTGCAAAAAGTACTATTTCGACAGTCTAGTTAAAGAGTTTAGTTTTAATTCGACACCTGGAAATCCCAATTACATACCAACAAACCTTTCTGCCTCTGAAATAATAGATAACCACAAATCATCTCTTGCTTCCTTTGGCTTCGACACTAAGAATTTAGATTTACCAAAAATACTTCAATTCACCATTGAAAATACAGTATAAACTGAAATAAAAAATTTCATCAAAACTCTTCTTGAATGAATCTGTATACTATCTGACATCTTCTTCTGTTCTTCTGAAAAAAAAAAGAAAGAAAAAGAAACCAGGGAAATTGAAGAAAAAAAAAATAAAGAAATTTTCATAAAAAAAAGAAAACACATGTATCATTAATAAAAACATGATTAAAACATGATTAAACAATTGACTAATATATATATACTTATCTGTAAACAATAAAACAAATGACGGATAAATGAATACTTATCTCAAAGCAAAGTGCTGTATATTCATTCAACTCCAAGCCAATGCATACTAATAGGCCATTACACTGCTACCTCACCTGAAAAGTAAACAATAATACTAAGTGGAAATACCCAACACTAAAAATAGAATTGACCTACTTGTTCACTGCTTTAGCAAAATTATTATTTCCAGCTTGTCAACAATATCCCAATGCGTCGTGTGCAATGAACTAGAACTTCAGTGGACAAACAATAAACAAGTATATCAGTAACGAAATATTTACCTGTCTACAGTAACGTGATAAAACACAAATCCATTCTTCTTCTGTAATCATTTCTTTCAAAACACTGTAAAGGTTTAATGTTTCCTCCTATATTCACACTGAAAAACTTTTTTCACAACACTGAGCGAGTTCGGGCGCACGACTATAGATCAAACCGGAAATGCATATGCACGAACTTTTTCCATGCTGCAGTCGAACGCACTCTAGTTCGAACTATAGTTGGGAAACATGGCTGATGGTGAAACGCAAATACAACACCTTAGTACTTTTATTTTTCTAGCAGAAATATTAGACGACGAAGAGGAATGCATGGAAATCGAACACAATCAATCGTTGGGTTTACACCTGAATTTACAAAAGAAACGTTCGGAAATGCCGAAAGTAAATAACTATATGAGGGTGATAGATGACATGACGTTCATGTATCAAAATATTGATGATTTTAAACTCCACTATAGACTCCACAGGGACACATTTGACATAGTTTTGAATGAAGTGTTCATATGGTTGCATATTGCCTATCGAGGAGGTTCATTGCCTATTGAACCAGATAAGCAGTTGCTAGTTTTCCTTAATTACTTGGGCAATCAGCAGTCCATGCGAGAGTGTGCTCATTTGTTTGGTCTATCCAAGTCGACAGTTCATAGAGTGATCCACAGTGTGACTAGTGCTCTACTGCAGATAAAAGATAAGGTACTAGAATACATTAATATTTTATTTTGTACAACATCCCCTTCAGATCAAATTGTTCACCTTTGAAATGAAATGAAATTTATCTTTGAGAGGGAATGAAATTAGATAAATTAAAAAACATGAACACTCTTTCATACACCAATTTTCATGGCCCCTTGGCCTATAATAGCTATACAGTCTTATGTGATATATATGTAGCCGCCAAGGGACAAAAATTATTTGTCAAAGTGTTTTATAATATGTGCAGGGGTC
This sequence comes from Pinctada fucata, assembly GCA_028142955.1. Classification (NCBI taxonomy): domain Eukaryota; kingdom Metazoa; phylum Mollusca; class Bivalvia; order Pterioida; family Pteriidae; genus Pinctada; species Pinctada fucata. The sequence goes on along the minus strand of AP027110.1, from coordinate 47,267,946 downwards.
ATAGCTACTTCCTCTACTTACATGTATATCTTGTATAGAAATATAGGTCAAATTGACAAATATGGATAATGACCATATCCCTGTCTACAGTACAAAATCGATAATACAGAAAATCAGAAACCGAAGGCATACAAAATCAGGACAAAACAGGAACCAAAGCAAACAAAAACAAAAACCTCCACCATATGAAAAGAAGCGAACTCCCGATATGAGAGTGAGACCAGGTGCCCAGGAAGAGTAAGCATCTCCTGCTTGCATGCAACACCCGTCGCTTCAATTCGGTAGAACTGTCACATCCGGTTACTTCCATTTTGGAAGATATAGAGTACAATCTTTGGTTGGATGGTTCAAATGGTCTATGACAGAATATCATCCACCATTCTGGATAGTGGGACATCATAGTGTATGACGAGTTCCCCATATCGACCGTAGAACTTCCTCAGTGACGATGTTAGTCGGTCACAAACATATCCCTGACTGAGAAGCTTATCTGAAAGACGCCTAGCTCTCAGAACAAAATCCGTATATTTGGTACTTGCTCTGGCATAGCGTATCAACTGAGATATGAACACGCCATAAGCAGGCGATGAAGGGATGTTGCTACTCAGAAAAGGAAAGTTCGTAATGCTGAAATTGAAGTCGTCACGTTTGTCATAGAGTGAGGTGTTCATGTGACCATCAGTGTCGTAGGACAACATTATGTCCAAATAGGATGCTGAATTATTTGTCTCTGTAGTTTCTTTGACTTCAAGCTCCGAAGGATAGATACTGCTCAGGTAATCCGCGAATTTTGGATTATTGATGGACAACACATCGTCTATGTATCTGTAAGTGAAGTTGAAATCAGAAGCTAAGTATCTTTTCCCTTCAGAGACCAAAGATTGAATGAATTCAGCTTCGTACGAGTAAAGGAAAATGTCGGCAAGGAGTGGGGCACAATTGGTACCCATTGGAATTCCGACAATTTGCTGGAAGACCTTTCCTCCAAACACCACAAAAATGTTGTCGATCAGAAAGTTTAACATCTGAATAATGTCTGTTTCAGTGTACTTATTTTCAGAATCTGACTTTTCTTTTACAAAGTAGGTTTTGTCATAGTTAACAACAATAAATTTGTATTTGCGATTACCGTTCTTACTTGTAAACGCATTACTTATAATTTTTGCGAGTCTTTCTTTCAATTTAGAATGTGGAATTGTAGTGTAAAGTGTCGAAAAATCAAAGGCTTTGATCGAATGGACTCTACTAAAATGAGTGGATTTCAGATGTTCTAAAAGTTCCTTCGAATTCTTTAAAATCCACATCTGGTTGATACCACTGCGAGAATATACTGTCGAACAATATTTTTGTAGCCCAGATTTGATTTCAGATAAAACTTTGGTGAGTAAGATCGATAGAGATTTGGTAGAACATTTTGAGGAACCAGCGATGAAACGTTGTTTGTACGGATTCTTATGCATTTTAGGTATGCAGTATAAGTATGGTAAATCTAAATCTAAATTGGTAGTGTCGAAGCCAAAGGAAGCAAGAGCTGATTTGTGGTTATCTATTATTTCAGAGGCAGAAAGGTTTGTTGGGGTGTAAGTGGGATTTCCAGGTGTCGAATTTAAACCCAACTCTTTAACTAGACTGTCGAAATAGTACTTTTTGCAAGTAAATGTGTAATTATTTGAGGCTTTGTCCGCTGGTGTGATGACATAAAAGTAGGAATCTTTCAAAAATTAGGAAATCAATAGCACATTTCGAAGTTGAAAATCAATTGAGGGAATATTTGCCTCCTGGTTTCTCCTTTTCACATTATATGATTTTAAAGAGTTAAAATTAAATAGTATCATGGTATGAAGTTAAAGATAAAGTTAGGAAAGGTGACGAGCGAAGCGATCTGAAATTTTTCACATGATATTAATGTTAGAAACTATTGCAAATTGCATTTTGTACATGATTTAGTTAAAGATGAATTTACAATGCAATTTTTTCTGACAAGTGAGGCCAAAATATAGGATTTATCGTACAACTTTCTCAAATATAGGACTTTTATTGGTTCCTGTATTTTTAAAGGAAAAATAGGAGTTATAGGGCAGCTATGACCAATGCATTATGTGAATAAATAACAATAATAAATCAAACAACTTGAATCAAGGTCCCATTGACAGAACCCACCTCTTCTAATTGATTTGGGAAAAAACAGAATCTGTCTACTTTGACATAATTCAACCAAATATTAAAGATTCAAGATCTGAACAATATGATCATTACATTTTACTGTTGGCTGTCAACTTTTTTTTCCATGAATTTCAGAAACTGATCAAATCTGCTCATCTTTTCTTCATGCATTTTGGACATTTGTGTCAAAAACTGCTTGTGTTGATCTTCAATCAAAGTCTTCATGTCCGACCTTTTCTTTCCCTTCTTTCCTTTAGTCTTTCCCTTATCTGATTCAGCCACTGATTCCTTCCCTTTATCTGTTTCTGCCTTGGATTCCTCCTGTGGTTCTTGACTAGTGCTACATTCAGCTGGCCCTCTGGCATCTGTATCTATGGTATAACTCGGTTTGGCTGTAGATTTTGTTCCATAAAAGTCATCAAATGCATTTTTGTGGACAAAATATTTTGTTTCTGACCCAGACGGAGCATCGATAATTTCTTTCCAGCGTCTTTTAAGAGAATTGTACTTATATAAGCATTGCTGTGACGTAATTTTTAAACTCAGTTCCTCTTTCATGTTCTCTGCTATGGTTGCCCATATCGAAGAGTGGTTTCTAATTTTCTTGAATTCATCATCTTTTTTGTGCCTCAAATCAATCAAAAGTTTTTCTTCTTGTTCCCTCCATACCTTGAATGTGTTTTTATCAATTTTATCTTGCTCAACTGGTGATGTACATCTTGAGGTTGATGTTGAAGGACTGGCAGAGGACTCTGAGGAGGAACATGATGTTTGTTCTTGATTAGCTGCAACTGTATCTGAGTTTTGTGCATCAAAATTTTGAGAGGGAGGTGTTGACGTACTCTCACATTCTGTACCTGTAATGTCATGGAGCAAACCATTGAGAATCAATTGCTTTACGTTAGGGTCTATGTCCTTATTTTGAATCATCTCTGCTGTGTCTCGGCTTACTGACAGTTTGATCCTCTTTCCGTCTGGCTTCTTTATTATCAATGATACGTTCCTGTCAAAAGTTAAAATCCATTTAACAATACCATATACAACATCAGCATGATCAAATAGTTTGTAGCAAGACAAAATCCCTCGCCATTATAAGGTTTTTGATAGTTATAATAAAATATATGTCAAGGTCACTAGATGAAAAGTCATGGTATCAAATGAAAACTCTGGCCATGAGGAATCTAAATGTAAAGTATCAAAGCCCTACCAATTTAGTTGAAGAGATATGGCCAAGGTTAATTTTTTTACGGACTCCTGCTAAACAATGATGCCGACAATCAGGCTACAGTATGACATTAGCTACGTCTGACTTAAGTCACAGCTCGCCAATGAAATGACTTAAAGAAAGAGCACCACAAAGTGGAACATTCCTTTGTGAAGTCTTTATTTTTTTCAATACATATAATGCTAACCTACAGAACCCTTGGAGTGCCACGAAAAAAATAAATTAACAACCTGTGCACACAGCTTAGTAACTTGCAAGAGCAGGTTAAATAATATTTCATTAAACCGTGCGCACAGTTTAGTAATCAGTACCCACAGATTAGTAAACTGTGCTCACAGGTAAGTAACCTGTGCACACAGGTGAAATATTGATTTTTTGTCATGGCACTCCGAGGCTTCCATACTATCCAGCCTGTATAATCAGGAACTCGTACTTATAGGGATAAAACAAAGGGATTTATTTGTGCATACAAACTGTTTCCAAACTGACCCAAATTTTGATTTATTGCCTTTTTGAATACTCACAGCTGAAACAATGGCATTATATTGCATTCTTTGACAATTTTAAAAGTTGAATTCTTGATTTAATTTAAAGAAGAATAATCAAACAATCCCATGTGTTGGTCTGATCAAGAGTCATGGTGATCATGATAATAAGTGTTGACCTTCCCATTAAACAGGCACATACATGTAATAAATCCAACAAAATAATTTACCCTTCCATGTTCCACACAAAAATCACAAAGAACGTCTCTGTCTTCTCCAGTGATAAGAGGTTCAATCTCATAGCTTGCGCAACAAGCATGAAAGATCAGCCTGCAACTTTTGCTGCGAAGAAGGATCCTGTAACAATAAGAACTCGCTTATATAATTGTATCTTGAGTAAACCTACACATAAATTGTAGCAAATTCATGCAAAATATTCAGAGTAAATGCACTAATATTTGCAAATAATTTTATAATTTCTAATCTGCATTGTGTTTAGTATGCTCTAATCATAATTCTAAACAAGACATGTGATTTTCATCCTTTACATTGAATTAAGAAATGAATGTCTTACTTTTGTTGTTCATGGGTTATAATTCTGGTTGGTCACATGCAAATTCTGAGAAAAGCAAAGGGATTCTCGGGAAATTTGCACATGTGCCAACCAGAATTATAACCCATGAACACCAAAAGTAAGACAGTCATTACTTATATGTACATGTATTCTAATTATCTGTCATTTTTATATGCTTGCACATCCCACATTTTGCTTGTAATAGCGTCAAATGTATTTAAACGTTGGCAAATACTCCTACATGCAAAACCTGAATTTGACGTTACAGTAGCAACCCAAGGTATTGGAATATAACTTGGTTGCCTAGTAGGTGCTTAACATTGGAAATCTACTAAAAAATCATGTAAATACTAGAACTGCAGTTTTCAACTATTTTGTGTAACCTTTGCCCTGTTATTCATACTGTTGCAATTAACTTTTCAACAAACTTCAACTTTTCCTAAAAGTTTAAACTTCCGACTAAGTAGACAAAAGAAGATAATGGTTCTACATGTGTAGTTTGAGTTTCCTACCTGTAAGATCCGTCAACGAGAATTTAACTGCCTTTCTCTTCTTTGGCAGCTAAGGATGGAAAACTGTATTCGTTTGGTTTTTGTCTGCATATGATACACGTCCACTTTACTCCATCAAGGGTATCCACACTGGTGTTACTCATACTGAAACACAAACTGACCCTCTTAAACTCGTAAACATCTACATTAAACCATGTTAAACTGGCTTGTTACTAAAATTGAACCATCATTCTCACAAAAAGTTATGGTGCAAACTACTTAAATACATACAAAAGGAAAGAAATGGATTTAACATATCTATAAATTAAATCTGGATCCACATTCTTATGTATCAGCATGATCGGCATTATTAATTTAAGGCTTTAAGCAGAAAGGTTACATGCACCTTTAAAGCTTTCATCGTCATAAAATGATAGAATGACTACCTTCGAAAGGTATTCAGCAAGCTGAAAATGCAAGATGAATATTGCTTTTCAGTGGAGCTAAACCATAAACCATCTGTTTACAAATATATAAATACTGTATTGAAGTATAATTACTAGTGCTGTATATTGATATCAAAGGGTATCGATATTTTGATATTTTTAATACGTATCAATACAAAAATTCTGAGTATTGATACTTTCTATACATTTAATAAAAAATTAAATCCTTAACTTTAAGTTCATTTTGGTTCTTATTTCATATTTCTTCTGAAGCTTCCGATCACACATATGTGTTCAAATAAAGCTTCTATGTTACGTTATAATTGTGTTTCTGGAAAAAATGCCAAATTAATCTTTGGTAGACAAAGAAATTCTTTCCATAACTGTCATTGTTATCTTTTTATCCCTTGTTTTGATTTTGAAAGAAAGGAAGGGGATCTCCATTAAAACTCGGTTACAATCCCACAGAAAAACCCGAAAACACACAGTGTCAAAACACAGAATAAACACTCACAGAAACGCAAAAGAGACCAGGAACACCAACTCACACCATAGAAACATTAAACAAAAACAAAAGACTACACAAACCATTGAGACCAATGGGCAACCGGTTTTGATTTAGAACGGCCATCAAACACGCAAGCAGATGGTGTTGTTATCCCGATAATGAAAAATATCCACTTGTTGTTAATTTACTGTTTTATTAAGGTTTCACTGATTAAAACATATAAATAACATTTATTGATTCATAATTATGATTTATGAGAGAAAAATTAAAATATGCATATTGTATTGAAAATATTGAGTATTGAAGCAAAATGTATTGTATCGTATTGTATTGAAAATTTATTTCAATATAAAGCACTAATAATTACGGTATGATGTATGAAATTTGAGAAGATATCACAGGGGCTGACAAATAGATTTTCAAATGACATATCCGACCCTGATTTCAGCTTGTATGTAATTAAGGTATGCAAAAAAAAAAACGCTATCCCAACAAAAGGAAGCACTTGCCCCGGGTGTAACGGGCAGTGGAATTAGCCCCTGTATCAGTCAAGGCCTGGGGGTTTTTAGTTGAATTTGCAAGTCTCATTATGGCTAAGTAGATTTTAATTCAGTTATTGCTAAATATTACCACGATGAAAATTCTATTTGAAATTAACTATACCTCTTACTGTTTCAGTTGTTTCAAAACATTTTAAAAACATTTGTCCTTAAATCAATTTTCTGCATAAATCTTTATCCTTTAACCAACATCTTGTCACGGACATTCCTATTACAAAACAACATGAGAGAGGCTAATTATCTCGCATATCACCAAACAAACAACCCAATTTACATGTACATATAATTTCAGGTGCTGAAAAAGTGACCAACTGGTTACAGCTGGAAATTTGAAGTCCAATTAATGTATATAGACCGAACCAAATCGATATCAGGTGAATACAGGGACAGCAACGAGACATTTAACCCACACGTGTGATAAAAAGAATCTGGTCATTGGGTAAAAATTGGACTGAACATTCGAAATTGGGAGAGTTAACAGGTTCTGAAGTATGATCTTCTCTTGGGGAAAATAAAGAGAAGAGAAAATAACAGAACAAAACAAGAAGTACTCTCATTTATTATCAAATGTTATCTTTCTTTTTTTTTTTTTTACTTTTTATTGAAATACTGCATTTCGAGTTTAGAACTTTTTTTTTGGAATGTGATACAGTAAATATTTTAGACTGTATGGAGTTGTTTGGCTTCAATTCCAACAGTGATATCTAGTTAAAGTGTGAGAGAGCTAGGACTATTCAGAATAAAGATAAAAATCACTTTCCATTGCAAATTTACTCTTGTTCATTTATTACCTGACCAGTGGTAGCACTAAAGGATTTACCGTAAAAATGCTGATCATATTTCCCGAAAAGACTACTATGGTTAATAGAAACCCATGGGTATATGGTAGCCACCTGTCCTGCTAGGCAACATTCACTATAACATCACATAATTCGTTCAGCGAAGTGTCAAACCAGCCGTAATGTGGTCAGAGGAAATTGTAACAATGTATAACTAAGAAATTGACAATTTTTTTAACAAAAAGGATATATTTCAGTTTTTTACTCCAAACTGAATCTTAAATTCATTTGATTCAAAATTCTAATGGTCTTTTAGGTACATTTTGCTGTCTTTTAGGTAAATATCAAAGTTTTTTCGGTAAATTTCTATTTTAGGTCATTCCTGGACTAGTATCTCCGCGTAGCCGGGCTCTTGTGCCTTGATTTTGATTTCGTGCAATGGAAGAATTCAATCAATAGAGGAGACCAATTGTAAAATGCGTTCTTTTTCTTTTTTACCTGACATTCTCTTCAACTTTCCGCCATCTTGGATCTGGACATCTACATGCTCGCAGGAGTAGTTGACTAAAGTTTAAAATTTCCGTCACTTCCGGTTAGCTATTCCGCGTTCGACTCAACTATAGTTTCATAAAACGAACTACAGTTAACGCCCGAACTCGCTCACTACAAGTATAAATCCATAGCACTCACAATAGAGATCCAAATTGAGCATCGACGGACCCATAGCAAGCTAGAGGTGGGACCTGGTGCCCGGGAGGAGTAGACATCCCCTGTTTGCTAGCCGCATCCGCCGTCGATGTTCATGCACGAAAATGAATATGTATCAAATACATGCCCCGTCTGTGGTTCTTTCTATATAGAAATGTTAAACGTCTTTAAATTCAATAGCATCATTTAAAACCTGATAAATTTACAGCATGGACCAGACATGCACGTTTCGGGTACTAAACCCTCGTCAGTGATCCTAAGTCTAAAATATGTAATACGGCCAAAAAGTATGAAAATTATTATGTCCAAAAATGTACCAAAAGACGTAGCAGAATGGGTGGGATATGATGCTACAGGACCCACGTTTTAGAAATTTCAAGAAATTTTGTAACAGAAAATTTCAAATGTGCTATGGCGACAATGTCAGGGAAAAATATTCAAAACACTCAATGTCGAACCCCTCGCGGGGACCTTTTTAACGAGCTCTTCCCGGCAAAGGGCATAAGTGTGACACAAATGAGTTAAAGAAGATCCTGACGATAATATCAATAGCACTCACAATAGAGCTCCAAATTGAGCATCGACGGACCCCTAGCAAGCTAGAGGTGGGACCAGGTGCCCGGGAGGAGTAAATATCCCCTGTTGGCTAGCCGCATTCGCCGTCGATCATCATGCACTAAAATGAAAATATATTAAATACATGCACCGTCTGTGAAATAACGTTTCATCGCTGGTTCCTCAAAATGTTCTACCAAATCTGTATCGATCTTTCTCACCAAAGTTTTATCTGAAATCAAACCTGGGCTTCAAAAATACTGTTCAACCGTATATTCTCGCAGTGGTATCAACCAGATGTTGATTTCAAAGAATTCTAAGGAATTTGTAGAACATCTGAAATCCACTCATTTTAGTAAAGTTAATTCGATCAAAAGCCTTTGATTTTTCGACACTTTACACTACAATTCCACAATCTAAATTGAAAGAAAGACTCGCGAAAATTATAAGTAATGCATTTACAAGTAAAAATCGCAAAAACTAATTTATTGTTGTTAACTATGACAAAACCTACTTTGTAAAAGAAAAGACCGATTCAGATGTTAAGCTTTCTGATCGACAACATTTTTGTGGTGTTTGGAGGAAAGGTCTTCCAGCAAATTGTCGGAATTCCAATGGGGACCAATTCTGCCCCACTCCTTGCCGACATTTTCCTTTACTCGTACGAAGCTGAATTCTCTCAATCTCTGAAGGGAAAAGGTACTTAGCTTCTGACTTCAACTTCACTTACAGATACATAGACGATGTGTTGTCAATCAATAATCGAAAATACGCGGATTACCTGAGCAGTATGTATCCTTCAGAGCTTGAAGTCAAAGAAACTACAGAGACAAAGAATTCAGCATCCTATTTGGACATAATGTTGTCCTACGACACTGATGGTCACATGGCAAACGTGACGACTTCAATTTCAGCATTACAAACTTTCCTTTTCTGAGTAGCAACATCCCTTCATCGCCTTCTTATGGCGTGTTCATATCTCAGTTGATACGCTATGCGAGAGCAAGTACCAAATATACAGATTTTGTTCTGAGAGCTAGGCGTCTTTCAGATAAGCTTCTCAGTCAGGGATGTTTGTGACTGTCTAAAATCGTCACTGAGGAAGTTCTACGGTCGATATGGGGAACTCGTTATACACTATGATGTCCCACTCTCCAGAATGGTGGAGGATATTCTGTCATAGACCATTTGAACCATCCAATCAAAGATTGTACTCTCTGTCTTCCAAAATGGAAGTTACTGGATGTGACAGTTCTACCGAATTGAAGCGGCGGGGGCTGCGTGCAAGCAGGAGATGCTTACTCTGAGCACCTGGCCTGCTTCTTTTCATATGGTGGAGGTTTTTGTTTGTTTGCTTTAGTTCCTGTTTTATCCTGATTTTGTATGCATTCGGTTTCTGATATTCTGAATTATCGATTTTGTGTTGTATACAGGGATATGGTCATTATCCATATTTGTCATTGAGATAGATCCACTGTGGCTACATTCCAAACATGACATTTAAGGCCCTCATGGCATTCAGTATGGGTTTCGAAACATCCAATGAAGTACAAGCGGTCTACCATCTACATTGTAATAGGTTTCATTTAGAACGCCAAATCTATGACAAATGCCTCCTAATGAGGGCTAGTACCATATGTCAGATATTTGACAAGGTGTGCTGTACAATGGCAACACCCGTCGTAACAGCTCCAAGTGTTAAACGTCTTCAAATTCAATAGCATCATTTTAGACCTGATAAATTTACAGCATGGACCAGACATGCACGTTTCGGGTACTACACCCTCGTCAGTGATCCTCAGTTTAAACTTTGTAAAATGACCCAGTATGAAAATTATTATGTCCAAAAATGTAGCAAAAGACGTTGCAGAATGGGTGGGATATGATGCTACAGGACCCACGTTTTAGAAATTTCAAGAAATTTTGTACAGAAAATTTCATATGCGTTAAAGAGACGGACGATCAACCGAAGTTGATCGAACTTGGCTACATGTGCCCTCGCGGACTCCTGGTCCACCAGCAGTGACACTCACCAAGTAGTTCAAATGTTAAACGTCTTCAAATTCAATAGCATCATTATAGACCTGATAAATTTACAGCATGGAAACTTGTCAAATTCGGTGATTGTCTCGATGTACATATCAGTGTAACATCAGGTAATTTTTGTTTGGTGGATTATGCTTAATAGTGTTTAGATAATTTGAATCTCCCGTTTGTAATTATAGATTTTCTAATTCTGAGAATAACCCATGATGCTTTGTGCTTATGTTGTATGGGCGCAGCCATTTTGATCTGTAATAAATTTCAGAAATTAGTGAATATGATGTATTCTAATCGAAACATGGTGTCAGAGGTAAACGGACAGGTGATTTAAGAAGTCACTGTGGTAGGTGTCCATTAGTGAAAAACCTTAATTTGATCGAAGGCGGAGTTTCGCTGGTTTGACACTTCAACAAGCTTGCAGAGTGACCCGAAAGGAAACAACGAGTTGCAATATATCCTACAACTACAAAGATAAGCAGCGAAGACGAAAATGTCCAGATATGTGTTCTGATCTATGCAATGGGCAACGAGGCTGAGCATATCATCACAACGCTCAAATTTCCCGACAAAAAAGCGTAAAATGTACGCTAACACAATCAAGATTGATGCAATCAAGATTGATGCATATTTTGTACCAAAACAGAACATTATTCACGAAATGGCGAGATTTCATTTGCGAAGTCAGCAAAGTGGCGAGTCAGATGAAGCGTTTGTTCGTTGCTTACACGAAATAGCGGAACATTATCAGTTTTACACCAGGTCAGAACAAATTCGGAATAAATTTGTGATTTATATTATAGAAAAAGATGCTTCTGAAAAGCTGCACCTCCGAGCCGATAATACTCATGAAGAAGAATCGAAACTGCTTGAAATGTTAAACGTTTTCAAATTCAATAGCATCAGTTCCAACAGATAAATTTGCAGCATGGTACTGAACCCTCGTCAGTGATCCTCAAATGAAATGACAAATATGGATAATGACCATATCCCTGTTTACAGCACAAATCGATAACCCAGAAAATCAGAAACCGAAGGCATACTAAATCAGGATAAAACAGGAACCAAAGCAAACAAACAAAAACCACCATATAAAAAGAAGCGAACTCCCGATATGAGAGTGAGACCAGGTGCCCAGGAAGAGTAAGCATCTCCTGCTTGCATGCAACACCCGTCGCTTCAATTCGGTAGAACTGTCACATCCGGTTACTTCCATTTTGGAAGATATAAAGTACTATCTTTGGTTGGATGGTTCAAATGGTCTATGACAGAATATCATCCACCATTCTGGAAAGTGGGACATTATAGTGTATGACGAGTTCCCCATATCGACCGTAGAACTTCAAGTAATTATGTCCAATATGTGCCTAAAGACGTTGCATGGATAGAAATATGATGCTACAAAACCTACGTTTAACAAATTTCACTCTTTTGATAACAGAAATGTTCGAATTCGTTTAAGAAACGATCAACCGAAGTTCATCGAACTTGTCTACATGTGCCCTCGGGGACTCCTGGTCCACCAGCAGTGTCACTCACCAAGAGGACCCTTACTCCTCCCGGCCACCTGATCCCACCTCTAGATTGCTGGGGTTTCGTCGATACTCAATTTAATGCTCAATTGTGCATGCTGTAAATATTGTCCTCAGGATCTTCTTAAACTCACCAAGTGGTACTCATTTTAAACGTCTTCAAATTCAATAGCATTAATTAAGAACAGATAAATTTGGGACATTGACCAGGCATGTACGTTCGGGTACTTCTAATCTAAACAATGTAAAATGGCCAAAGAGTGTTAAAACAATAATGTTCAAAAATGTACCGAGAAATGTTTATCTTGAGGAAGGAGACGTTTAGATAATTTTAATTTCTCGCTTGTAATTATTGATTTTCTAATTCTGAGAATTACCCATGATGCTTTGTTCTAGTGGTGTATATGCGCAGCAATATTGATTTCTTATAAAGTTCCAGAACTTAAGTTAATCGAAACAGCAAGGGGATATCTCACATGACTTGCATGTTTTAGCCTTTTATCAATGTGACATCTTATACATTTTTATTCTATTTCGGAAACTTGTCATTTCACCGATAAATATCATCGCAATTAAACATCTTAGCACCATCCCTCCAATGCTATTTTGGACATAGATTTTATTTGGATATACTACTGAATCGACCCTACAGGAAATTTGGAGCCGCGCACTCTCTGTAATGTAAATGTCAAAATCTAACTTAAAAAAATTAAAGAGGGCGCTACTGATTTTTGGTGACTCCGCTGAAAGCATCACTGATGAAAATTTAATATTCAGAACACGTGCCTGGTGCATGTAAATTGGTTTGTAATTTTCTTCAAGAAGGTATAGAGTTGGAACCCTTCGACGTTATTAGATAGGCTTACCTCTCGATCCTGATTAAAATTTCAAGAAAAAGTCACCCACAATCCTTATAATCTTTGGCACTGAATTTAAGTGACTCGAATAAGCTAGATGAACTATCCATTTCAGAAAAAAAGTTATAATTTTCAAATATTCAGTTCCTTATTAATTTTGCTTGCTCGGTGGTTCGTCCAGGCAGAGTGTTCCCTTGTCTTCTTATCAATATTTCAAGATAGAGAGCAAAACCTCAAAATATCTTATCCCTGTCTTTTCTTCAGAATCAAAAGGAAACAAAGGGAACTAACAAAATCAGTGAATAAGTAAATGGTGGAGCATCTAATATTTTGGTAATCTAACGTTGAAGCTGACTAACATTTTAAAAATTTATCTCATACACTCAGAAGTCCCCCTTTTAAATGAACAGATATACGTCTCTCATTTATGATTTGAAATCGTTGAATGACCAGTAGAGTTTGATTATTTCCGTACTTGTCGTTCGAAACAAGAGGACATGTCTGCAAATAGAACTACTTTCCCGCAGTTTTAATGCTAATGCCATTACAGTTAAGAACATTTGATGGTTATGGTGAGCCATTTTTGAATCACTTTTTTCATTTTCTACGATGAATGGTTTCAATGACGATCAATGGGTGTCAGCATTCTTACTCTATCGTGCTAGCCCTGCATACAAATGGTACAAAACACTGCGATATACAGAGAAACTGGGATTGCCTGGAGGAAAGCTCTATTGAGAATGACGCAACTTGTTGAATTAGTTGGTCGTCTCACACATTGTAATTACAGAATTTTTGCATATGTACTTTGATAATTGTCCTTATCAGTGATAGATCTATTCGATATCGATGATATTAAGATTTTCATAAAATTTGCAATACAAATGCATGCATGTCTTGGTAAATAAGTCATCGGACATATTGCTTTTCTGTATTGAATCTATTTTTGTCATTATTTTATTTTATCGGAAGTATACACAATATACTTTTACTTTCTGTTTCATGTAAACATAAACATTGTGAGACTTTGTCATCGTTTACACAATTTACATCGAATTTTTGGAAACCTTCGGATATTATTTCATTTAATTTTATTGTAGTATTTTACCATCAATATGTTAAAATCACACATCATGAATTGTTATAAGAATAAATGATGAAAATCCCAAAATGGTTATATTCTCTGTATCAAAAACAGCCAGGTAAAGGTCAGATTTAATTCTAGTAGAAAATTGATACCTGAAGAGCAAGTGACCACATTTCGCCGCATTTTGCGTATATTTTCTAGGGATTTTCAATAATTGGTGGCCGATTCAATGACTGGTTTACCAAAAACTAAATTTAACTCCATTCCCGGTCAAAATACAAAAAAATGATTTATTTTACTCAGTTCACCTTTTCCCTATAAAACGTCAAAACATTTAATTTCCATGTTCTCGGGGATGTCCACATTTGCCGTTTTTTTGCCGATAGGTATCCATTTTGCTCACAAAACGGACAAAATTGCGATTTCGCCACTGCTTCTACGAGATGGTGCCAAATAAAAAGTTTTGTTTGTCAGGTTTTTGTAAAACTTTCGGATGTATACGTCTAAAATCTGGAGATTTCGTTAGATTTTCCTCATTTTGTGGTATTTTTCGTCACATTTGAGTGCAGATGTCACAATATATCACAACAGGACTGCTAAGGTCATATTTGATAAGATGTAGAAAAATAAATTAACAAACAATTGCAATAATCAACGAGAAGCAATTAATTCTGAAAAGGCGAAATATGGTCACCGGCGAAGTATGGTTCCTCAGTCTTTATGTGATAAACTTTAAGGAAAGTGTACATGCACTGATATATGGAACTTCATATATGCGAAAGAATAATAGTGTCCTTGATTTGAATGGTGATTGTGTAAAATATGTAAATATGAAGTGTAAGAGTACTTTTGACTTGTTGTCAAATACTGAGGTTATTGTCTGGGCTAAGGTTCCCAAAGAAATACTTGTAGGTGCACAATGCCTGTGCTCTGTTAGCCTTCGGTTATTTCAAAATAATATAAATGATTGTCACTGTCATGCTACTTTAGTCTTTTTTTCTGTTTTGTATAAAGTTATCTTTCTTTGTGTGAGCAAGTCACAATGCGAAACTCCACTTAATAATTTCGGGTTTGGTATACAAGTTATATCGTACAAAAACCACATGTTTTGAGAACAAAGAAGCAAAGTGTAAACAGTATACAGATAGATGTTTACAGCCTTTTAGAAGCCACATACAGGTATTGATTGTTATTTAATATCTTTCCTATAATAATTAGCAAACTGTCATTATCTATATTAAATCATATTGTCCTGAAACATGACAAAATGAGATGTTTGGCCGTTTTCCCACATGCACACAATCATAGGGAATTATACTTGAGAGTCTCTCCTATTGAGTAAGCATCTCTGCACATCTGTAATTCCTCCTTCATGTACTCTCATTGTAAGTGTATTATCTTGGCAATATAATCATGTATTAGTCTTTTGATTGTTTATGTTTTCCCATTCATAGACTTTATTGTGTGGAATACATGGTCATAGTTAGTTTTGTATTCATCATATTTCTGTATACAATTTATTGCCTATAAGAAGTGCATAATAAGCACAGTTAGTTATGTTCACGAAGCAACACGTTCGACCAATGAGTCTTATCTATTTGTACACGAGTGGTCACAATTATTTAAAGTATGGAAAGCCATTCCTTCCGATATAGAGGCGAATGAAAGTATAATTTGTAGAGGTATAACCTGTGTGTTTACTTCGAGGATTTATTAAGTTAACCCTTTGCTAAACATGCACAGATGGTACATTTGTATTCTCACATATGTTGTCATACTAAATGTATGCTCATATATGTCATTTGATGTGGATTTAAAACACATATATCTTGCCATACTAAATGTATGCAATTTGTTATGGATGTGATTATGAAATGATCTCAGATCCCCATTGTGTAATCTTGCAATGATGAAACTTCTGTTAAGTTGCATAATAATATTGTGTACATCTAAGATCTGTTGCTGTGTTCATGATAACACTATGTACATATACTTAGTATTCCTTCTTTGTATTGCAGGTATCCGCCACCTCTTCCTTTATAATCGAATAAACCATTGGAACCATGAACCTTAGTTATATAATTATCAAATAACTACCACTGGGTCACATTTGTCCATTTGATTTTCTTATGTATTCTTGAACTTTTGCACATGTCTTGGTTCCGTGCTCAAAACTTACCTGAACGAGAGAGACGCTACATGGCAACTGATCCGAGTTCCTCGAAAAATGTCCTTTTTACCCATTATTTTCATGTTTTATTGACGCTCCCAAGATGTAAGTAAATTGTAGTTAATTTTTGTATCTGAAGAAAATGTTTATTTTGTAAATAAATGTTTTCATTAGTTTTTCAAAGAAGGGAGGGGATTTTGAAAGAAAAGGCAAGTTTAAAAGCAAAGGAAATTTTACTAAAGGCCAAGAAAAAGGAAGCTATGTTAATCAGTGATGCTCATGACTTATCGAAATGATCACTTCCGGTATCACGTGAGATAGTAGTACGCATGTGCAACCTCAGTGTAGTACTTGAGTTTGACTGGGGAGGACAGGTTTCATTTGGAATACCAAATTATATGACAAATGCATCCCCGTGAGGGCTGGTAGCTTATGTCAGATATTTGACAAGTTAAGCTGTGTTGTACAATGGCAACACCCGTCTCAACAGCCCCCAAAAAACTGTACATATTAGTGTAACATCAGGTAAGGTTTTTCTGGTGGATTATGCTTAATAGTGTTTAGATAATTTGAATATCCCGTTTGTAATTATAGATTTTCTAATTCTGAGAATAACCCATGATGCTTTGTGCTAATGTTGTATGGGCGCAGCCGTTTTGATCTGTAATAAATTTTCAGAAGTGAATATGATGTATGTTAATCGAAACATGGTGTCAGAGGTAAACGGACAGGTAACATTAGATGACAAATATGGATAATGACCATATCCCTGTCTACAGTACAAAATCGATAATTCAGAAAATCAGAAACCGAAGGCATACAAAATCAGGATAAATCAGGAACCAAAGCAAACAAAAACAAAAACCTCCATCATATGAAAAGAAGCGAACTCCATTTTTGAAGATATAGAGTACAATCTTTGGTTGGATGGTTCAAATGGTCTATGACAGAATATCATCCACCATTCTGGATAGTGGGACATCATAGTGTATGACGAGTTCCCCATATCGACCGTAGAACTTCCTCATTGACGATGTTAGTCGGTCACAAACATATCGATGTTTCGGAAAAGCTGCAATTCCGAGCCGATCTTACTCTTGAAGAAGCAATCGAAATTGTTAGAAATGTTAAACGTCTTCAAATTCAATAGCATCAGCACAGATTAATTTGCAGCATGGTACTTAACCCTCGTCAGTAATCCTCAAGTGAAAGTTGCCAACAGGGGATGCTTAGTCCTCCCGGGCACATGGTCCCACCTCTAGCTTTCTAGGGGTCCGTCGATGCTCAATTTGGTGCTCTATTGTGAGTGCTGTTGAGATTATCGTCAGGATCTTCTTCAACTCATTATTATGTCCAATATGTGCCTAAAGACGTTGCATGGATAGGATATGATGCTACATAACCTACGTTTTAAGAAAGTTACACTTTTGAATGTTCGAATGCGTTGAAGAAACGATCAACCGAAGTTTATCGAACTTGGCTACATGTGCCCTCGGGGACTCCTGGTCCACCAGCAGTGCCACTCACCAAGTGGACCCTTACTCCTCCCGGGCACCTGATCCCACTTTTAACTTGCTAGGGGTCCGTCGATGCACAATTTAATGCTGTATTGTGCGTGCTGTGGAGATCGTCGTCAGGATCTTCTTTGACTAACCAAGTGGTACACACGTTAAACGTCTTCAAATTCAGTAGCATTATTTAAGAACAGATAAATTTGGGGCATTGACCAGGCATGTACGTTCGGGTACTTTACCCTCGTCAGTGATGATCCTCAATCTAAACAATGTAAAATGGCCAAAGAGTGTTAAAACAATAATGTCCAAAAATGTACCGAGAAATGTTTATCTTGAGGAAGGAGATGTTTAGATGATTTGAATTACTCGCTTGTAATTATTTATTTTCTAATGCTGAGAATTACCCATGATGCATTGTTTTAATATTGTATTGGCGCAGCAATGTTGATTTTTTATGAAGTTTCAGAACTTAGTGAATCTGACGAGCTTTAATCGAAACAGTAAGGGATTGTCTCACATGACTGACATAGGCGCACCTCTCGATCCTGTTTAGAATTGAAAAAAAAAAAATGGTCACTTACAATCCTCATAATCTGTGGCACTGAATTTAAGTGACTCAAATAAGCTAGATGATCTATCCATTTCAGAAAAAAAGTTATAATTTTCAGATATTCAGTGCCTTATTAATTTTGCTTGCTCGATGGCTTGTCCAGGCAGAGTATTCCCTTGTCTTCTTATTAATCTTACGTGTGAGGTCTCAAAATCTGATGTTGTGCACTAGTCTCAGACTTCATCTTTTAGTTAAGTTCCGTCCAAATCCGTATAGGACCAGGTGTAACGGTTAATTCAGACAGGACAGAAAGTTTCAACATAAAGAACAAAACCTCAAAAAGTCTTATCCCGGTCTTTTCTTCAGAATCAAACCGAAACAAATGAAACTAACGAAATCAGTGAATCAGTAAGTGGTGGAGCATCTAATATTTTGGTTATCAATCGTTGAAGCTGACTAACATTTAAAAATTCATCTCATACGCTCAGAAGTCCCCCTCTCAAATGAACAGATAGATAGACGTCTGTTATTTAATGAAAATGACTCTAATGATGATTTGAAATCGTTGAAAGACCCGTTTGAGTTTGATTATTTCCGTTCAAAACAAGAGGACATGTCTGCAAATAGAACTACTTTCCCGCAGTTTTAATGCTAATGCCATTACAGTTAAGAACATTTGATGGTTACAATGAAGATATGGTGAGCCATTTTTGAATCACTTTTTTTCATTTTCTACGACGAGTGGTTTCAATGATGACCGAAGGGTGTCAGCATTCTTACTCTATTGTGCTAGCCCTGCATACAAATGGTACAAAACACTGCGATATACAGAGAAACTAGGATCGCCTGGAGGAAAGCTCTATTGAGAATCATGCCATAGCATTGACGCAACTTGTTGAATTGGTTGGTCGTCTCACACATTGTAATTACAGAATTTTTGCATATGTACTTTGATAATTGTCCTTATCAGTGATATCATTCGATATCGATGATGTTGTGATTTTCATAAAATTTGCAATACAAATGCATGTATGTCTTGGTAAATAAGTTATCGGACATATTGCTTTTGTGTATCGAATCTATTTTTTGTCATTATTTTATTTATCTGAAGTAAACACAATATACTTTTACTTTCTGTTTCATGTAAACATAAACATTGTGAGACTTTGTCATCGTTTACACAATTTACTTCGAATTTATGGAAACCTTCGGTGATTGTTTTCATTTCATTTTATTGTAGTGTTTTACAATCAATATGTTAAAATCACACATCATGAATTGTTATAAGAATAAATGATGAAAATCCCCAAATGGTTATATTCTCTGTATCAAAAACAGCCAGGTAAAGGTCAGATTTAATTCTAGTACAGAATTGATACCTGAAGAGCAAGTGACCACATTTCGCCGCATTTTGCGTATATTTTCTAGGGATTTTTAATACTTGGTGGCCGATTTAATGACTGGTTTACCAAAAACTAAATTTAACTGCATTCCCGGTCAAAACACAAAAATGATTTATTTTAGTCAGTTCACCTTTTCCCTATACAACGTCAAAACATTTAATTTCCATGTTCTCGGGATGTCCACATTTGCCGTTTTTTTTTTTTTTTGCCGATAGGTATCCATTTTGCACACAAAACGGACGAAATTGCGATTTCGCCACTGCTTCTACGAGATGGTGCCAAATAAAAAGTTTTGTTTGTCAGGTTTTTGTAAAACTTTCGGATGTATACGTCTAAAATCTGGCGATTTCGTTAGATTTTCCTCATTTTGTGGTATTTGAGTGCAGATGTCACAATATATCACAACAGGACTGCCAAGGTCATATTTGATAAGATGTAGAAAAATAAATTAACAAACAATTGCAATAATCAGCGAGAAGCAATTAATTCTGAAAAGGCGAAATATGGTCACCGGCGAAGAATGGTTCCTCAGTCTTTATGTGATAAACTTTAAGGAAAGTGTACATGCACTGATATATGGAACTTCATTTATGCGAAAGAATAATAGTGTCCTTGATTTGAATGGTGATTGTGTAAAATATGTAAATATGAAGTGTAAGAGTACTTTTGATTTGTTGTCAAATACCGAGGTTATTGTCTGGGCTAAGGTTCCCAAAGAAATACTTGTAGGTGCACAATGCCTGTGCTCTGTTAGCCTTCGGTTACGTCGAAATAATCTAAATGATTATCACTGTCATGCTACTTGAGTCTTTTTTTCTGTTTTGTATAAAGTTATCTTCTTTGTCCATTTGATTTTCTTATGTATTCTTGAACTTTTGCACACGTCTTGGTTCCGTGCTCAAAAACTTACCTGAACGAGAGAGACGCTACATGGCAACTGATCCGAGTTTCTCGAACATCATCCTTTTTATCCATCATTTTCATGTGTTGTTGACGCTCCCAAGATGTAAGTAAATTGTAGTTAATTTTTGTATCTGAAGAAAATGTTTATTTTGTAAATAAATGTTTTCATTAGTTTTTCAAAGAAGGGAGGGGATTTTGAAAGAAAAGGCAAGTTTAAAAGCAAAGGAAATTTTACTAAAGGCCAAGAAAAAGGAAGCTATGTTAATCAGTGATGCTCATGACTTATCGAAATGATCACTTCCGGTATCACGTGAGATAGTAGTACGCATGTGCAACCTCAGTGTAGTACTTGAGTTTGACTGGGGAGGACATGGTCTTCCAAAAGGAAGCAGCTTCAGTCAAATCCAGTTAAGTTCTAATGTGAACTTACCTTTACTTTTCTTAAATAAAGCAGAACTCGTGAAGTTTTGCATATTTCCTTTATTTACACGTTTATGACAATTTGGTTGTTGATACTAATTTATGGCACTTTAGAATGGCGGAGAAAGAAGTGCAGAAAAAGTTACAATGTCAATCTTCATCTAAACCAGAGTTACACGACGATATTCTGTCTTTAGACAGTAATATTTTTGAAGAACGTCCCAACGAGGTTGGTTCGAAAAAAAATTGACAACGTAAAAACGAACAGGTCGAGTGCAACTTCAACGCACCAAAGATAACGTTGCTGATCAAAATGTGATTCTAGCTCAAAATGATTTTTATATCGCACCATTAAATCTCGCGACAAGTAGGCCGCAGAACTCTGAAGGGAAAAGATACTTAGCTTCTGACTTCAACTTCACTTACAGATACATAGACGATGTGTTGTCCATCAATAATCCAAAATTCGCGGACTATCTGAGCAGTATCTATCCTTCAGAGCTTGAAGTCAAAGAAACTACAGAGACAAATAATTCAGCATCCTATTTGGACATAATGTTGTCCTACGACACTGATGGTCACATGAACACCTCACTCTATGACAAACGTGACGACTTCAATTTCGACAATACAAACTTTCCATTTCTGAGTAGCAACATCCCTTCATCGCCAGCTTATGGCGTGTTCATATCTCAGTTGATACGCTATGCCAGAGCAAGTACCAAGTATACGGATTTTGTTCTGAGAGCTAGGCGTCTTTCAGATAAGCTTCTCAGTCAGAGATATGTTTGTGACCGACTAACATCGTCACTGAGGAAGTTCTACGGTCGATATTGGGAACTCGTCATACACTATGATATCCCACTCTCCAGAATGGTGGATGATATTCTGTCATAGATCATTTGAACCATCCAACCAAAGATTGTACTCTATGTCTTCCGAAATGGAAGTAACCGGATGTGACATTTCTACCGAATTGAAGCGGCGGGTGTTGCATGCAAGCAGGAGATGCTTACTCTTCCTGGGCACCTGGTCTTACTCCCATATCGGGAGTTCGCTTCTTTTCATATGGTGGAGGTTTTTATTTGTTTGCTTTGGTTCCTGTTTTGTCCTGATTTTGTATGCCTTCGGTTTCTGATTTTCTGAATTATCGATTTTGTGCTGTATACAGGGACATGGTCATTATCCATATTTGTCATACCACTGGATGTTGCTTCACAGAACGTTGCGCCACAAATTCTCGCACCACAGAAGGTTAGGCCACACAATCTTGCATCGCTGAATATTGCGCTTCATAATGTTGCACCGTAGAGCATTTTCACCACATTAAGATTACACCGTACATCTAGTCTTTATCGGTTGGCTGTGTCAGCACAATCACCCTTGCGAAAGTTCTTTATCTAGGGGACACATACAGTACCCATCTTAAATAAGTATCCAGGTAGTATAAACTTATTTGTAGATGGCGCATCTGTAAATATATATATATTTAAGGTCGCTTGAACCTTTCTTGTGCTTTTATATATATATATATATATATAATCAAAATCAAAGTGACATAATGACGATTAAATTTGTTTATTGCACTAAACGTTTTCGCCTGTTGGCTCTTCAGAGTTGCAATGAATATATATATATTTATTTATATATATTATATAATGACCCACTCGATGGTAGCTCCTATTCCGCATGAAGGGGTAATGCTGCCTTGTCATTCATTGAGGGAATATTCTGTGCATAGATCGATCGATATCGTATTTTTATAAGACTCATTTTCATATTGAAATTTCTTAAGTGAAACGGTAGGAAATTTAAATCAGAGTCGACCCTTTTGTTTAAGCGATTGTAGCTCCTTTATGTAGCCCCTTTAAAACGTACTGCTTATTCAGGACTGTCCCAAAAATTGAAGGGAGCACGAATTCTACTTAGATATAATAATAATAATCGGATATTTGCAGTTGCTCATACTATGTAATGAACAAAAATGCATTAAGATATATTTCATGGTCCTTTATCAATAAGATGTTACTACCGAACAAATTTTGCCTTGAGATGATGCCAATTCATATTTCATTTTACTGTATGGGTCAGTATATAACAATGTAAAAATCGCTCCTTTAATTTTTGCAGCAAAAGTAGACTTTGTGAGTAAAGTTTACATCTTTTAAAAAAATCATAGGTGTTGTGTAGTCATCAAGTGAGCTACAAGTAAGATACCGACAACACGTATTTTAGCAGAGGCCTTTATTATACTTAAATCCCACTGGGACCTCATAGTGCCGCAAGGTACAAAGTGGGGAAAATTCCTTTTACAAGCTCATTATTTAACAGCAAGTCGCTGGTTAGGCATCGTCTTCCTGGTAATATGGGTTAAAGAAGATCCTGACGATAATCTCAACAGCACTCACAATAGAGCACTAAATTGAGCATCAACGTACCCTAGCAAGCTAGAAGTGGGACCAGGTGTCCGGGAATTCTTCAAAAAGAATAATTTTGCTGTGAATATTTAGCCCGTTTTGTTAATTTTTGGCCCCCGTAGGCTTATAATTTTTGTCTTGTCAGTTTGTCCGCCAAAACTTTAACCTTTTAACCTTCGCTTTTTTGGCCGGATTGCAAAGCAATTCCGGTCTATAGATTGACGATGTCCGTCTGTCCGTCCGTCCGTCTGCCGTCAACATTTTGGTTAAAGTTTCTGGTTGAGGCAAAATCTAAGGAACTATTTGCAGTAGAAACTTTATATTATACATGAAGGTTGCTCATGACAAGACCTTTCAGTTTATGCCGTAACATTTGACCTAGTGACCTTGACCTTGGACTTTGACCTAGTTGAAGATTTTGGTTAAAGTTCCTGGTTTAAGCAAAATCTAAGGAACTGTATGCAGTAGAAACCTTATACAGTGATGATTCGTTAGTCCGGAATTCGTTACTCCGGAAAATTCGTTACTCCGGACGATTTCTCAGGGAACAAACGTGCAAAGTGCAAAAATTATCCCATAATCCGGAAATCCGCGTTCCGGATCCGGACGGTAGTTTTCAGGAACGGACGTGCGGATCATATGTTATTTTGTCCCGTTAGTCCGGACAATAAAAGCAACTTCGGACGTGTTTTCATAACAATTAATTTTTACCTGGAGAAATCTACACGGACATGTTTTCATAACAATTAATTTTTACCTGGAGAAATTTACCGGAAAACCGGCAGATCAATTAGGCGATGGGATATGCAGCACTAATCACAGCTTGGGGTACGCGTACTTACGTGGTTATCAAATCTATGCTTTAAATGACTTAACAGATGATGATTTCCGTATTTTCAAGAAGAAAAGTGGTAAGTTTCGCTAGGTATTGGTAACTATCGATGCCCGCGGAGCCTCGATGTTTAGATAAAATTTTATTCTTATTTTAAAGGTTAAAGTAACGCTCTATATTGATAAGGTTAAAGTAACGCTCTATATTGATTTCAGCGTAATAAAACAGAGGCCTCCCTCCACTTTCTTTTGATCTTTATTCTTGTGCATTTTGTTCTATTAATTTTCTATTAATTAATATTGGAAAGAAATAAAACTACTTGTATATTTATTTTCAATGATGAGAAAAGTATTGACTTCAAGACGATCTTACCAATACAAAAAAGCGAAGACAAAATCCCGGCGCCCGAACCACCTTCCCCTTTTCTACTTTTTAGCGCTCATGCTTTAAAGACATATCAAGAGATTTAGTAATCCATTATTTTCAAGAAATAAACATTTTATCAAATTATCTATGATGAGAAAATATTTGTTTACAAGACAATTTAACCGTACACTCACGCGCAAAAAACGGCCGACCCTCCCCCTTTCCTTCGGAATTTCGCGCTCAAGTTTTGACGTTTTTAACATGATTCAGTAATCCGGAAAATTCGTTAATCCGGACGAATTCCTAGGGAACCAATTCGTCCGGACTAACGAATCATCACTGTATTATACATTTAGGTTGCCCATGACGAGACATTTCAATTTATGCCGTAACATTGGACCTAGTGACCTTGACCTTGGACTTTGACCTAGTTAAAGATTTTGGTTAAAGTTCCTGGTTTAAGCAAAATCTAAGGAACTGTATGCAGTAGAAACCTTATATTATACATATAGGTTGCGCATGATGAGACCTTTCAATTTGTGCCGTAACATTGGACCTAGTGACCTTAACCTTGGACTTTGACCTAGTTAAAGACTTTGGTTAAAGTTCCTGGTTTAAGCAAAATCTAAGGAACTGTATGCAGTAGAAACTTAATATTTATACATGTAGGTTGCCCATGATGAGACCTTTCAATTTATGCCGTAACATTTTACCCAGTGACCTTGAACTTTGACCTAGTTAAAGATTTAGGTTAAAGTTCTTGGTTTAAGCAAAATCTAAGGAACTGTATGCAGTAGAAACCTTATATTATACATTTAGGTTGCCCATGATGAGACCTTTCAATTTACGCCGTAACATTGGACCTAGGGACCTTAACCTTGGACTTTGACCTAGTTAAAGACTTTGGTTAAAGTTCCTGGTTTAAGCAAAATCTAAGGAACTGTATGCAGTAGAAACTTTATATTATACATGTAGGTTACCCATGATGAGACCTTTCAATTTATGCCGTAACATTTTACCCAGTGACCTTGACCTTGAACTTTGACCTAGTTAAAGATTTTGGTTAAAGTTCTTAGTTTAAGCAAAATCTAAGGAACTGTATGCAGTAGAAACCTTATATTATACATTTAGGTTGCCCATGACGAGACCTTTCAATTTATGCCGTAACATTGGACCTAGTGACCTTGACCTTGGACTTTGACCTAGTTAAAGACTTTGGTTAAAGTTCCTGGTTTAAGCAAAATCTAAGGAACTGTATGCAGTAGAAACTTTATATTATACATGTAGGTTGCCTCTGACAAGACCTCTCAATGTATGCTGTAATATTTGATTTAGTGACCTTGACCCAGTTGGTGACAAAAACTTACTTTGCAATCCGGCCATACCGTCTTTAGCGGTGTTTTATTGTGTATTCCTTGTGACAAGACCTTTCCATCGATACCAAAATTCTTGACCTTGACTTTGGAGTTTCATATACTTTTGAAAAACCTAAACCTTGGCTATAAGATTTGAATGGCAAGAAATGGGGCTTTGATATTTCATAAGTGTATTCCTGTGACAAGGAGTTTGACCTACTTTTGAGAAACTTTAACCTTGGTCATAACTGTTTAATAGTAAGAGAAAGGGCTTTGATATTTCACATGTGTATTTCTTGTGACAAGATTTTTCCATGGACACCAAACTTTTGGACCTTGGCCATTACTTTTGAATGTAAAGTATAGGGCTGTGATAATTTGCATGTGTACTCTTTGTGACATGACCTTTCGATAGATACCAACATTTTTGACATCGCGACCTGGACTTTTGAAAACCTAATCTTGGTCATAACTTTTGAATGGTAAGGAATATGGCTTTACGATTGCATTCCTTGCATCAAAACCTTTCCGTGGATACCATTTTGTAAACCGTTTGACCTACCCTTGGAAAACTTTTACCATGGTAAGGGATAGGGCTTTGATATTTTGTATGTGTATTCCTTGTGACAAGACCTTTCCATGGATACTTAAATTTGTGACCTTGAAGTTTGACCATTTTACAATTTTAGTGACCAAGATGCAGACGGGGGCATTCGTGTTTCTTGTGCGTCAATTTCCGTGCTTGTCTGCTGTGTGTTTTTGCATTGGGTGTTATTGGGTTTTGCTGTGGGTGCTACTACCTGGTGATGTTGGAGATCCCCTGCTTTGTTTCACAAGCACATTTTTTATTCTTATGAATAATGCCGATAGAAATTCTCATTACATTCAATGAATGGTTAATTCTCACCTTTCCCCCGTTAATCTCTCGCTGTCCATTACACTTCCCACAAGTGGCATTTAAGGGGTATGGACCAGCGATATAGACATAATATCAAACAGTGCATCTATTTGAGATATTAGAGAGGTTGAGCAAACCCAACTTGTACGTGCTCGAGATATTATACGTGTATTTACGATTAACTGTTTACACGTTGACGTTATGCGGTTGAGCAGATGTCACAACGCGTACTGGAACGTGTAATGACAAATATGGATAATGACCATATCCCTGTCTACAGTACAAAATCGATAATTCAGAAAATCAGAAACCGAAGGCATACAAAATCAGGATAAAACAGGAACCAAAGCAAACAGAAACAAAAACCTCCACCATATGAAAAGAAGCGAACTCCCGATATGAGAGTGAGACCAGGTGCCCAGGAAGAGTAAGCATCTCCTGCTTGCATGCAACACCCGTCGTATGTACATCGTATGTACATTTTTGTGACGTAATTTGTCTTTTGTTTATAAATGCGTATTCGTCAAGAACTTGGGCGTCTAAATTCTTAAGGTAAGGGGCATTCAGCAAAGACGATTAATTGATTTTTTTTTCCATTTGAAGTAATCGGATGTATATAACATGAAAATTAACGTCAACTTTGAGGGTTCTTCTTTCAATATGATTCATTTTATGTGCAATTCCTTCTAATATTCAGAAAGTACATACGTTCCCGAATTAACATCTCTATTCTTTCATTTTCGTGCGTGAACATTGACGGCGGGTGCGGTTAGTCAAACGGGATGCTTACTCCTCCCGGGCACCTTGTCCTATCTTTAGTTTGCTAGGAGTCCGTCGATACTCAATTTTGTGCTGTATTTTGAGTGCTGTTGAGATTTTCGTCTCTTTTTTAGCTTGTTGACATGAAGCATTCTTAAAATACGCCGTTATGCAGAATTAAGACTAAATAACAGTAATTCAGTTCAATTTATTCCGTAAGTAAAAGGTTCGAAGGCATATTACAAAAATGTCAAAGATGATATAAATACACATAAGTAAATGATTAACATTAGCATCAGTGTTTACTTATAAATATTGAAGTATGTGATTCATATATGTGCGATATAGATATGATTCTCCACGTATGTAAATGGCAATATTTTTAAAAAGGTATGATACATAAAAATAAGTCTACAAACATTTTTATGTGGCAGTAGTTATATTGTGATTTATTTACTCGTTTGTCATTCATGAGTAAAAGCAACGCCTTTTTGTGCGCGCGAAAAGAATAAAAATCTTTTTTTCTCGCATTTTACACGATGACGGTCTTATGTTACCATGATTACAAGATTTGTAAATCCTGTGTAGGGTGACTGCCAAACAAAGGTGGGTAGGGGGAGTGGAAACACGGAAATATTAGGTCTGTTGGTCTACACCAGCAGATGAAAATTTCAAGGGAGGATGAAATATTAAAACCTCCAACATTTATTTTTTTTCTCGCGATAGCATCATCCGTTTTTTTTTAATCCTCGCTTTCTAGCAAGGATTTCCGCTGTGTTGTCCACGTACGTTGGCGTATTAACAGGATTCTCTCTTGGGGCGAAATATTGCGAGTCCGTTTCAAGAAGAATGCGGCCAAATGGTGATTCGTTCCTCTTTAAAGGCGTGAGCCAAAGCGGTTTATCAAAATGACAAATATGGATAATGACCATATCCCTGTTTACAGCACAAAATCGATAATTCAGAAAATCAGAAACCGAAGGCATACGAAATCGGGCTAAAACAGGAACCAAAGCAAACAAACAAAAACCTCCACCAAATGAAAAGAAGCGAACTCCCGATATGAGAGCGAGACCAGGTGCCCAGGAAGAGTAAGCATCTCCTGCTTGCATGCAACACCCGTCGCTTCAATTCAGTAGAACTGTCACATCCGGTTACTTCCATTTTGGAAGATATAGTGTACAATCTTTGGTTGGATGGTTCAAATGGTCTATGACAGAATATCATCCACCATTCTGGAGAGTGGGACATCATAGTGTATGACGAGTTCCCCATATCGACCGTAGAACTTTCTCAGTGACGATGTTAGTCGGTCACAAACATATCCCTGACTGAGAAGCTTATCTGAAAGACGCCTAGCTCTCAGAACAAAATCCGTATATTTGGTACTTGCTCTGGCATAGCGTATCAACTGAGATACGAACACGCCATAAGCAGGCGATGAAGGGATGTTGCTACTCAGAAAAGGAAAGTTTGTAATGCTGAAATTGAAGTCGTCACGTTTGTCATAGAGTTAGGCGTTCATGTGACCATCAGTGTCATAGGACAACATTATGTCCAAATAGGATGCTGAATTATTTGTCTCTGTAGTTTCTTTGACTTCAAGCTCCGAAGGATAGATACTGCTCAGGTAATCCGCGAATTTACGATTATTGATGGACAACACATCGTCTATGTATCTGTAAGTGAAGTTGAAGTCAAAAGCTAAGTATCTTTTCCCTTCAGAGACCAAAGATTGAATGAATTCAGCTTCGTACGAATAAAGGAAAATGTCGGCAAGGAGTGGGGCACAATTGGTCCCCATTGGAATTAAGACAATTTGCTGGAAGACCTTTCCTCCAGACACCACAAAAATGTCGATCAGAAAGTTTAACATCTGAACAATGTCTGTTTCAGTGTACTTATTTTCAGAATCGGACTTTTCTTTTACAAAGTAAGTATTGGGAAATTCTTTGAGCCAGTCGGAAACTAAAGTGTAGTCGCCCGTGAAACAGTGCCCGCGGAGCAGTTGTCTGGGACGTAAATTTCTAGTAGATGACAGCGAGCGGTTTGGTTGCAACAGCGAGTGACAGGACTTTTACAATGACATTCTCCTGTACGCACCAAAGCTTACTGTTGACCGAATAATCAAGTCCTATCCCCTTAATGCTGACACTCCTGCTCAATGAATTGGGTGCATAACTCGTCAAATTTGTCCTATGTTAGCTCCTGGACATGTACCAAGGAGGTGAATGAGTTATCTCCATTGGGTAATTCTCCGGTTCGCTGTTAATCGTTACTCCGCCAAGCAATTTCATGTGAACAGTCGGTTTACTTCCCTCCGGCGAAAAAATTAGAATATCGTCTATCGCTATCGTCTTGTCGTTACTGTTGCACCACACTCATCCACAATTATGAAAAAATCTTCAAGGGATTGTTCCTCCTCTGTTGTTACCAAAGACCAGATCTTTTTCAAAACAATGTTCTCTGTTGGTTCGCATCCAACGAGGATAAATGAATAGCAAGACATTTCGTTTCCAATGTTTCAAAATTGCCGGAGAATAATTTGTTAGTCATTTGGGAATCTGCAAAACCGCCTGTTGACCAAGTTCAAATGTCTTTGAAGTTCTAGGCATATATCGGATGTTGTCGGCATCTGCTCCGAGGAATTTATCATGTCTATCATTTGATTATAAGAACCTGTACATCCAAATAAATTTGTTCGCAGGTAATCTTTCCAGTCAACGCGGATGGCGGTCAGACCAATCCACGGGGAAAGAAAACATTGTGGCAATCGTGTCGTTTGAGTTTACGTGTTTACATACCGCATTTCCAAACTGAAGGTTTAAGAATCCCATTGTCCGATAGCCTCCTGATAAAGTCTACTGTCTGCGGAGCTCACTTCAAAAATCGGAAAATTAAAGTTTTATCTTCTTTCTCGGCAAATTTCATATTCAACACTGCGTCTATGGAGAACGTCGGCGATGTCACGCTAAAATGTACAGAAATCTCCTCATCTAAAATTCATTCTTTTCTTTCACTGTGATCACAGTATTGGTCTTACAGACATATACCATACACCGCTAGCTAGTCAACAGGGGATGCTTACTTCTCCCGGGTACCTTGTCCCAACTCTAGCTTGCTAGGGGTCCGTCGATGCTCAATGTGGTGCTCTATTGTGAGTGCTGTTGAGATTATCGCCAGGATCTTCTTTAACTCGTTTTTGAGAGTTAAGATATATCCACCTATTAAAATTTCAGTCGGAAAATATGCCGAAAAAGTAGAGAAAACTTTATTTTTTTCCAATTTCTGAAGTAAGCTGCGCGGACAATAAGTACGACTCCCCATCTTGTGACTATTGAGTTGTCATGCTTTGTATTAGAATATTTTGTTCTGTGCTGGCTTTGTAAATTGAGTTTGCACATTGGGAGGCGTGATTATCTGATTTTGATTTCTTTGGTTTAATCAGCTTTATGTGTCCGATTTTGAGGCACATCACCAGGGTTTTATTTAATTTGTACCGAAGCACCTTAAGGCAGGCGATATGATAAATACCCGATCAATATTTTTCTACGTGACCTTTAGACACGCCATTAGTACTTGAATCGTCTTTTAATTTGGCAAAATCAATTCAAATAACAATTCTTGGGTTACTTTGAGACGCCTTGAAATGGTGTATAATCATCAAAGTTCCCAAACTGATTTCTCCGTACAACAATTCTGTTTGTCATTCTATGTCCTACTACTCATTTTTAGCTGATTAAGCTCTTCTTCAGTTGCAAAGTTATTTTCCCTAACTTCGTAGATATCACGCAGTGTGTGAAACATTGAAGTTCAAGTTAAATGGTACGATTTGTAGAGGGTTTTGAGAGCCAAAGTCAAAGCAGAAAGATTTTTCAAATTTACAAGGAAGTTGTGTACCATAGGACAAAAAGATACGCTTAGAAATGACGTGTGGATGGGAAATTCTTAACAAATTTAGCAAGTACAGTCATTCAGGCAGTGTTAAACGTCGTTAAATTCAATACACATAGGCATATTATTCGATATCCGACACAAGGAAAGTGAGATTTTGGAATCGCATAGCACGGACGAATTGCACATTGAAAATTGCATATTGAAAAAAAAAAACAAATGGTGGAAGGCCTACAAATTGAGTACGAAGCAAAAAAAAAATTAAGTATCTAAACAATGTAATATTGCCAAAGAGTGTGGAAATGATTATATCCAAAAATGTACCAAACACGACTTGGTAGGACGGGTCATAAGTCATAAAACGAACCCCATATCATGTAGCAAAAATGTTTAAATTGTAAACGTCTTCAAATTCAATAGCATCATTTATAAACGGATAAATTTGCAGCATGAACCAGACATTCACGTTTAATCATGTCTCTGATTTCTCGGCATCTTCAGCAGTGATGCTCTCCTGATGTATAATATTTGTAGCCTTTACAAAAAGTAAGAAATGCTTGTTGTATTCATGCAATATGTCCTTTAATATAAGTAGCAAACAGTATCCAGGATCGAAGTTCTGATGCTTTCCAATGTTTTAAATGATCATTTGGTTGCGTTGTTGATGTTTTAAAGCGATTATGAATAATGTCCACAATATCGGCGAAAGAGAAATGCCTGTAGCTCTGATCTGATGTTAACCATAGCTCAAGCTATATTTCTGTAACAACAAAGAGACTTCATGCATGCATTCAATTTATATTCCAGGAACAAGATTCTAATACCCTAAGTATTATTAGAATGTTGGTCATTTGACTCTATGCTCCTCCATCTAGAGATAGAATTGAATCGTGAAATGTTTATTTTCATAAACTTTTGGGCCATCTAGTCAAGAACAATCGAAGGCCTGTATATTATTTGAGTACTGTGAACTCATTTATTTTCGTGGGGCTCAAGATTCAATATATTCGTGGATACCACACATTTCAACTGGTTTATTGCCACTCGCGCCGAGATGTGATCTAATCAAAAGGGTTTCGCAAGGTTTGCTTGTGACAAATAGTTGTGAAACAGTGTTGACAAATAAAGCAATTAATGTACGTCTCCTCGTTATTGGAGTGCATTACTTGCACGTCTATCGCCTGTAAAATAAGCATCTTGTTTTGTCGTTCAATCTCAACAATGGAATATGTCAAAACAGTGTGTGTACCGAAAAGGTAGGTTATGATGCTCCTCTAATCTAATGAGCGACCATTCACCAGTTTGGACAAAGAGGCAATTTGTACGTGACCAACCAGAATTATACTACTATGAATAACCAAAGTAAGACTGTCATTTCTTAATTCTTCGTCGTTTCTGCTATCACAGGGCGGCTTTGAATCTTTCGTCCGCACCCATGAAGGCCTGGTCCTTAAAGATTTAGTGTCCCTGAAAATAAGTTTTATTGAAAACGTAAAATTTATTCCGACGGATCTGGATTGAGCAAAAAAAGGAACCATCAAAGTTTTATTTGAAAATATGGAATAACGACCATAATATTGTCGAATTTGTAAAATCAAATTTCCATGTACCTCTAAACATTGTAGGTGGCGGCAGTGGAATGAATTCGAGCTGCGCACGCCAAATTCTCAAACGGCAAATTTTGAATTTATACAAATTAGAACGTAAGATTTCATGTGAAAAGAAAGATTGTGCGTTATTAAATTTTGTAAATATTAATAATTCTGTTGTTTAGCGGGTTCCTTTCGTATCTATAAATCCCATGTCTTTTATTAGACGCTCATTATAAAAATGAAACAACTGCCTGAAGCGATTCGTTATGACTGTTTACAATCGTGACATATTTCCCTGACATTGTCGCCATAGCACTTTCTGTATAGACATAACGTCAGACAGTGCACGAATTGACGGCGGGTGCGGCTAGCCAACAGGGGATGCTTACTCCTCCCGGGCACCAGGTCCCACCTCTGGCTTGCTAGGGGTCCGTTGATGTTTAATTTTGTGATCTATTGTGAGTGCTGTTGAGATTATCGTCAGGATGTTCTTTAACTCATAGTTAATTGAATTGGGATTTTCCTTCTACTCCGGAGCATCCTTTCAAGAACGATCAGGGGAACAAAGTGCGGATATATCTACTTGTTTCCTTCTACCTCGAATTAAGTCCATCATGTTTTGTCTTAACACCTTGTTTCTTTCAGCCGGGGAGACTATTGCAAATCATCTGCGTTTGCTCGTTTGTGCCCGAATGAAGTATAACAAGTAACACACTTTATTGTTATATTTAA
Source organism: Pinctada fucata (assembly GCA_028142955.1). Classification (NCBI taxonomy): domain Eukaryota; kingdom Metazoa; phylum Mollusca; class Bivalvia; order Pterioida; family Pteriidae; genus Pinctada; species Pinctada fucata. Next base: position 47,234,131 of record AP027110.1, on the reverse strand, counting down.
ATTCAAAATTGCCAGGATATCTAGCAGTCGAGCAACACCCACTGAATCGTCTTTTACATGAAAAAAATCATAGAGTCACCGTTTCCTTAAAAGACTGCTTGAGCCCCTCAGCATAAACTTTTTTTTTCCATACATGACTGCTGAGCCCCTCAGCATAGTTTCTTCAAACACTGCTGAGCCCCTCAGGTTTACATTGAAAACTTTTGCGTAAAATGCTACGGAGTCCCTTAGCTTATTACATGATAAAAATACCCTTCAAAAAACTACTGAGTCCCTCAACATATTACATTTAAAATTGTCAGTATTGAAATATATGTTCTATATACTAATTTTATTGTACTTGACACGTGTTTCATGAACAGTATATGTTCTTTGGTAGACTGCTGAGCCTGGTATTATGTTTTCCTTATTATTAATATAAACACATATTTCATGTGCCCTTTCTCAAGGTTTTTTTTCTATGCTCTGGCTAAGTGGGTTAACATCTCCAATATATACTAAAAATATCATATCTTCACTTTTTTTGTAAATGATAATTCATTGATCATGAGGTACATCTTCCCGAGAGATCTGCCAATTCGCAGATCAACAATCATTTACATGTGACTCTCTTTTGCAATAGGAGTGAAATGTCATCTTCCTCAAGGTTTTTTTTTCTATGCACTGGCTAAGTTGGTTACCATTTCCACTATATAATAAAACATTAAATATCATTTTTTCATTTCTTTTTTGAATGGCAATTCATTAATCACTAGGTACACTGGTTCAAATTGAAAATTTAGAATATTAAAGTTGCCTTTGATGATTTAACGTGTCTTACAAATCATATTTTCACTCTGTTTCCTTTGGTTTAATGGAAATTCATTAATCATGAAGTTCATTGGCCAAATTGTTAATTTGGAACAAATTCCCATTAATGGTTTAACGTGTCTTATACATAGCCCATAAATTATCATATTAAGAGCTTCTTAATGCTCGATGATCTTCCAGCATATGGCTTCAATCAAGCTGAACTGACTCCCATAAACTTAATGTGTCATGGAATACAGCGAAATAAATAGCATGCTTAACCTTATTTGTTAAAATAAGTGAAATAGATATGACAAAAGATTCGATTACATCTCATAGACTTCATATTGTCGTTCTACAGAAATCAGCCATGTATAAAATTGCACTTTATTCAGTAATCCATCGGGAGTCCCCGCGACATGCGCAAGGAAGGGTACACGCTTTCCCGCTCTAAAATTAAATTCGTTATATTTCAATTGTACATTAAGAAGAATCCCCATTTTAAGTACCCATTAGGCTAACGGATTTATAAACTTAACTTCTTGTTTCCTTCTATGACTTCACCCTTTGGTTTTGAAAATACGAAGAATTTACAAACGTTCATTTACTTTTGACGTTTTTTTTTATGCTAAACAGGCTGTCTGACAGTTAGTACAAGTAGGCATATAAGTAATTTGCACGTGACCAACCAGAATTATACTACCATAAGCAACCAAATTTATTAATTTTTTTATTCTTAGTCGTTTCTGCAATCAGAGGGCGACTTTTAAGCTTACTTCCGCATCCATGAAGGCCTGGTCCTTAAAGTAGTACAGTGCGTGTTTTTATATGTTCCTTTTATTTTCGTGCATGAACATCGACGGCGAATGCTGCTAGCAAACAGGAGATGCTTACTCCTCCCGGGCACCTGGTCCCACCTCTAGCTTGCTAGGGGTCCGTCGATGCTCAATCGGGTGCTGTTGAGACTATGGTCAGGATCTTCTTTTACTCATTAAAGATGCAATGTCCCTGAAAATAAATTTTATTGAAAACGTAAAATTTATTCCAACGGGTCTGGATTGAAGAAAAAGGTACGATAAAAAAGTTTAATTTGAAAATATCGACTAACAGCCATAATATTGTCGAACTTAATCTTCAATATACCACTATTGTAAAAACGCGATACATTGTAGGTGGCGCCAGTGGAAGGAATTCGAACTGCGCACCAAATTAAAAGTGACGTTTTCAAACGGCTACAGCTGCGTATGTATGCGTTAGATTCGTCCTTAAAGAAAAACTTTGCATTATAAAAATTTTGTAAAATTAATTAATTTTCTGAGACACCGTACCTTTAATAAAGGATATCGTTCTGTTGTTTAGCGGGCTCTCTTTTAGGATACATAAATCCCATGTATTTTAAGAGACGCTCATTATTAAAATGAAACAACTGCCGGAAGCAATTCTAAAAAAAGTTTCCCGCGAGGGGTTTGACAGTAAGTGTTTTGAATATGTTTCCCTGACATGGTCGCAATAGCACTTTCTATATAGACATAACGTCAGACAGTGCATGCATTTTATATACTGTGTACTTTATCGTGCATTAACATCGACGGCGGGTGCGGCTAGCCAACAGGGGATGCTTACTCCTCCCGGGCACCTGATCCCACCTCTAGCTTGCTTGGGGTCCGTCGATGCTCAACATAGTACTCTATTGTGAGTGCTGTTGAGATTATCGTCAGGATCTTCTTTAACTTATTCGTAATGTCTGTATACAATAGTGACATAGTTAACTGATTTGGGATTTTCCTTCTACTCCGGAGCACCCCTTCAAGACCGATCGGGGGGGGGGGCAAATTTACATCTACTAGTTATATATTATAAACGATATCTACTAGTTTCCTACTATCTCGAATTCAGTCCATCTTGTTCTGCTTTAACACTTGGTTATTTGCCGGGGAGGCTATTGCAAATCATCTGCGTTTGCTCGTTCGTGCCTGAATGAAGTATAACAAGTAAATCACTTTATTGTTCAATTTGTTAATTCAAAATTGCCAGGATATCTAGCAGTAGAGCAACACCCACTCAAGGAAAAGCCGACTGTCCATAAGATTTATTCTAGATTAAATATTTAAATATATTACTGATGATTAATAAAATCAGGCGTCAAATTTTTCGATTCCACCTTTGATAATGATGGAATAGCTGAAAAACTTATTTATAGGACCTGAACAGTACTTCTATTTTGGTCCTTGAACAGGACGTGACGTCAACCGTGTGTCTTAGAATTTTGGTAAACAAAAAAGCATGGCAGAGCCGGCGCCAGTCGGCGAAGGGACAAAGAGATTGCAATCGGGAGAATTTTGTGTTGCATTTGGCTGCACATGTACTCATAAAAGTAATGTGTCACTCCACACCTTCCCTAAAGAATCAGATCGTCCTGCAATTAGACGACAGTGGATCAATTTTGTAAGGGTGAAACGAAAGGACTTCGTACAACCTACCATCCATAGTGTGCTATGTGAACGGCATTTTGCGTCAGGCAGTTATCCCCAAGAATATGATATAAAAAGATCCATGGGAATCGAGGTGAAGAAGAAATCCCTGCTACCGACAGCCGTCCCCACCATACATGTTGCCGAGCCAGATTCTGAGAAACCCCCCAAACCAAAGTCGTCCCTTTTTCTGTATCACCCCCCAAACGGATGAGGACTGCATATCGCAAAAGGGAATCAAAACGGGTACTGTTAAACTAACATAATATGCTCATTATTAACAATACTGTTTAATTAAGCAATAAAATGTTTATAGTTCAACAATATATTTATCTAGATATTAATAAATATTGAGATAGTGAGATGTTTCTGGTTGTGAACTACCCCCCCCCCCCTTGACTCCTTTTCCTTACACATGTACACACAAATACTGTTTTCCTATTTACATCACGTTACATGGCATATCGTATGTTTTCTATTTTACATATCAGCCCCTTTCCAATATATATCGGCTCCTTTATTCAGTTAAGAGGAGCAACTCCCACCTTTGTTTAACTATGAACATGTGTTTATGTTGTTTTTCCCCCTACATTTTAGGTTCTATTCAGTTGTGAGGAGACTACACAGAGTAACATAGATATTCAACCTTTTCAAAATCAAACTACCACAAACAGCCATGATCACTCTTACAATAATCAAGAGGAAATAAGATGCTATTTCTTCATTCATAATTCACATCAAGTTCATTTGTAAATTTCATTGATATGAGATCTCATTTTGATGTAATAACCTACAGTCTTACATTTCAGATTCCAGGTATCTGTAGGCATGCAGTTTAGCGGATTCAAACCCAAAACAAAGAGTCACAGAGTACAAGTTAAGCCAGGTACATGTAGTAGGGAAAAAGGTGATTATCGTTTTCTTACATACTAAATTCACATAAAAAATTTCTGCTTCGTGTTCATTGATCTCGAATTCAAAATTGTAATCACAACAATTTGATAATGTATTACTCTATTTGAAATAATTCTTATAGCTGATTTAAATTACAATTTATTTCAGCTATTCAAGTGCATTACAAACCAAGTTTCAGAAGCGTAGGAATCCAATGTAACATAAAGTCATCAAATACCAGTAAGAGAGAAAGTACTGTTTATTTCGAAGAAGGATGCCAGGAAGAAGAAGAAGAATGTGAGGAGACAAAAGTTGATGATGATTCTGATTATGCACCAGAGAGTGAATCTGAACATTCTGATGATGATGATAGGTAGGATCAAATCACTTATTTACGACAGAATTATAATTCAATTTACCAATGCTAATTTTCATGCAAATCACAATGATTAACATTATTAAATAAGTGATCATCAATTTGTTTTTCAGCTTTACAGAGGAAAAGAATTTACTTTGCAAGAGGAAATATAGTCTACAAGGAGCAACTGATGGAGCTCTTTCAAAATTGCCCACTATGTGCGGCATCCTCAATGCCAAATATTGAGTTCACTATGGGGTCCATGATTAAAGTGGGTCAGAGTTGTGGTATATGTGGACATACAAGAATTTGGTACAGTCAGCCTGTGATTGGTAATATACCTGCAGGAAATTTGGCAATTTCATCAGCAATATTATTTTCAGGTATGCTTTGGTGTCATTATATTTAAGGAGGGTTTGAACACCAAGATGGCGGCGGCATTATTTGTTTTCTCACTTCCTAGGAAAAGTACAGTCTTAACTCCCTTAAAACATTTGATACTCTGATTGATATACGCATTTGAGTATCCTGATAAAGTTTGAATAATTTCCGGCTTCGTTTGAGGAAATTACGGCGATTTTCGAAATTTAGGACTTTAAGATTTTTATCCATGAGCAAACCACGACCATATTTCGACGTTATCGGGAAAAATGGCGTCACAAACCTTCGCATTCAAAATGCAATAAAACATTATTACTGGACGTATTGTATTGAAACTTGGCATGTATAAAATAGAAAATTAAATGTTCATCACAGTGTATTAGTTTACAAATTTACGTTACAGGAAAGCGGATGTCACTTCATTGAAAATGGACGATTTTGGAAGAAAAAAATTGGAAAATATAAAGCCTTGTAATATTTTAATCCTAAATTCAATTTTTCCCATTTAACCATGAAATCATCCTTGGACATTCTTGATAATTTTGATAGGTTTTGACAAAGATTCATCCACAGGAATCCTAATAATTAACTAGCAACTAGAGTAAATTGGCTCGAAATTGCATTTTTTTAGCGACGGTGTCATCTTTTATTCAAGTATCATGCCTGTGTTTCAAACACAATTCATTTGATCTTTTCCATGTGTAAGTGCAATATATTTATGGATATTTTGGAAGTTAAATCAAAATTAATTTCCAATAGCTTTACGAGAACTGGAATGACACTTTCAAAATATGACGTCATCAAGAAATTCACGAAAACGTCGATTCCTGCATATTTCAAAGTCTCGTAGAAAATTTTCATGTGGATAGAATCAAATGTAAAGTTTGTATAGTCAAGGACAGACAAATATATAATTTCAAAATATTTTAGGAAAATTGAATTTGGCGTCCAAGTTTTCAATACCTCCTTAAATTGATCTTTGTATATAAATTTTATATTTTATACATATTGAGTAATAAGGGTAAATAAATTGTATATGACTATACATCTATATATCACTTTTGCAGGCTCCCTTCCCAGCAAGATTTTGAGATTCCTGAACCATTTGAATGTCGCAGCCATATCAGATGACACATACCATAATCACCAAAAGCATGTCCTTCATCCAGCTATAGCCAGACATTGGACAAATTTCCAAATTTCTTATTTTTCAAAAATGAAGGAGAAAAATCAGCCACTTGTTTTAGGGGGTGATGGAAGGGCTGACAGTCCAGGGCACTGTGCCAAGTTTGGGAGCTACTCCATTCTGGATTTGAATGTTATGCTAGTGGTTGATGTGCAATTATTACAGGTACATTACTTTCTTAATTTTGGGTAATAATAAATATGACTTGATTTTCGTGCATAAACATCGACGGCGGGTGCGGCTAGCCAACAGGGGATGCTTACTCCTCCCGGGCACCTGGTCCCACCTCTAGCTTGCTGGGGGTCCGTCGATGCTTAATTTTGTGCTCTATTGTGAGTGCTGTTGAGATTTTTGTCAGGATCTTCTTTAACTCATTAGACTGATCAGTTATTTATGAATGAAATACATTGTGTCTATAGCATATATAGTATCTATATTTGAATGTATATGAATTTTCAGAGCTATGAAGTAAAACAAAGGAGGGGACTTCCAACAACACCAGGTTGTAGCACCCACAGCAAAACACCCAATGCAAAAACACAAAGCAGACAAGCACAAAAAGAGACGCGCAAGGAACAAGGAACGTCAACGCACAACACAGAAACATCAAACACAAAGGACTACACATAAATCAACGAGACCAATGGGCAACCGGTGCCGACTTAGGACGGCCATCTGCCACGGAAATAGCAGAAGGTATGGTTATCCTGGATTACGTGTGCACAACCCTCCCATTTTTCCGATTACCCAGAGGTCTCGAAGAACGTACAATTGTGGTGTAAAACAACCTCCTCACTGTCAGATGACCACACACAAACAAGACCGCAAAACACAGGGGCCCAAGCAACAGATGAATATGTAAATGGCTATAAAAAGAGGGCCTACGTAATACAATCCGTGCTCTGCCGCCTCGAGCTCACGTAAAGTCCAGTTACCACATGGAAAATGAGGGACTGATCAGGAGCGTAGCCGCCATCAAGGAGCAGGGTTTGGAGATTGTAACCATTGTGACAGACCGACATGTGCAGATCATAAAATGGATCAGAGAAAATTTGATCAACACTACTCATAACTTTGATGTATGGCACGTGGCTAAAGGTAAAAAGCCTATTAAGCCATAACACAAACTAAAATTCAATTCATTTTTGGCCGGATTGCAAAGCAATTCCGGTCTATAGATTGACGATGTCCGTCTGTCCGTCCGTAGAAACTTTATATTATACATGAAGCTCGCCCATGACAAGACCTTTCAATTTATGCGGTGACATTTGACCTAGTGACCTTGACCTTGGACTTTGACCTAGTTAAAGATTTTGGTTAAAGTTTCTGGTTGAGGCAAAATCTAAGTAACTATATGCAGTAGAAACTTTATATTATACATGAAGCTTGCCCATGACAAGACCTTTCAATTTATGCCGTAACATTTGACTTAGTGACCTTGACCTTCGACTTCGACCTACTCAAAGATTTTGGTTAAAGTTCCTGGTTTAAGCAAAATCTATGGTACTGTATGCAGAAGAAACTATATTATTAATGAAGCTCGCCCATGACAAGACCTTTCAATTTATGCCGTACATCTGACCTAGTGACCTTGACCTTGCACTTAGTTCAGGATTTTGGTTAAAGTTCCTGGTTTAAGCAAAATCTATGGAACTGTATGCAGTAGAAACTTTATTTTATACATGTAGGTTGCCTCTGACAAAACCATTCAATTTATGCTGTATTATTTGACATATTGACCTAGACCCAGTTAGTGACAAAAACTTACTTTGCAATCCGGCCATACCGTCTTTTATTAAATAAGATATTTCAACAGTTGAATCAATATAATTTGGTAAATCTTGTGAGTCAATATTTGATAAAATCATTGATTGTGCGCTAAATATTTTCATCCTACATTTAAAGGTATCAAACAGAAATTAACTGCATTGTCCAAAGAGAAAGAGTGCAGTGACCTACAACCTTGGATACAAAGTATCTCAAATCACTTATATTGTAAAGCAGCTTCCACACCAATTGGCAATGGGGACCTGATGCTAGAAAAATAGAAATCGGTTGCCAACCATGTCATGAATGTCCATGTTCATGATGGGCATCTGTTCACCTCATGCATTCACGAACCTAGAAGGCAGAGAGAGACAGAAACAGTGGCTCATACAAGGTATGAATATGAATTCAGTTAAAAAAACATGAATAGAGGCAAACTCAAAATAAGGAAGTGAGATCAGGTGCCTATACATTACGGTAATAATTATGCATCAGAAAAAGCATGTATTGTACATTAAAAAGGAGTGATTTAGATTCCAATAAACTTTATTAGCTTTAATTTTAGGTTCAAAAGTAGCTGTAAAACTACAAGACATAGTGGAGTCAAAACAGTTATCTCGGGATGTGAAAATGCTTTCCCCAGGGGCTCAAACATCTGCATTGGAGGGATTCCATGCAGTTATAAACCATTTCGCTCCAAAGCCATCAGCTTTTTCATACCATGGCATGAAACCAAGGTAAAATAATACATTTACATTACAACTTGGTTTTTATTCCATTTCAACAAATAAAATTGTTGTGAAAATATGTCAGAATCACATACAGTGTATATATATGCTTTATATTGTTTTGTATCAGATTATTATTGGCTGCAATTCATTTTAATGAAAATGGAATGAGAGACCAAGCAGACACCAAAGATGGCAATAAAAAATATGCCATTGTATTTCCAAAATACAAGGCTGGGTATTACACTCCAAGAGAAGTGGAAGTCAGTTGCACTTATGGTATGCTATTAACTTTCCAAGTACTTTTTGATAATTTGATATGTACACAAAGATCAACTTATTCAAGTTGCACTAAATAAGCACTTTCTAATTAATTGAGCACAGTGCTGTACTTGCATCTTTTTAAATGATGCTATTGAATTTAAAGACGTTTAACATTTAATAGAAACAATCTTTATTGGTAAAATAGTTTCCAGTTGAAATCATACATTCAATTTCCTTATGAATTGTAATTCCAGGATACGTACAGCGTCTTATGTCACACGTGTAACATGACGCTAGTAAACACAGCATGGCGGCAAACACTGTGCGATTCGGACCCATGCAAGCTCCTCCTCCACTTGCAAGCATGTATGAAAGGCCTGACAAGGAAACTGCAACACAGAAAATGCAGTCCAGCATGGAAACCAACATAGCAGCCTTGAGGAATGGATATGTGCTCCTGATGTTATTTACAGCACATGAAGGTAGCACAACACGGATTTCCGTGCCCAGATATCCCCACATCCAGCGTACAAATTGACGATAAGCTGTGTATCTGTGTCTTCTGAAATAAAATGTTTTATAAATCAATGATAAATACCTACACTATGTCATGGTTGGTGAATATGTTGTACTTATGCAATGATAAATACATATA